>QLPL01000020.1:195027-470760 GCA_003314315.1 Annulohypoxylon stygium
TTTAGGGTAGGGCTTAGTTTGTACATCCTCATTGGTTGCTGTTTCGCTAGATGCTAGAACTGACGGTACTTAAGCTTGGCTTTAACTTGGCTATAACTGACAAGCGAGAAGTCATCGTGAGGCGTGTAAGATGGGATTCCTTGATTTGACCAGGCTTCGGATATCTGTCATGACTGACAAAGCTACATCTATGTTTGCATTAATCATCACAAGCATGTCAACAACAGACAAGGCATCTAGAAGAGCTCGCAATCTGACTACCTAGGTATGCTAGAACATTTTACTGATCCTGAGTGGACACAAGAACTGCATTGGCGGTCCCGAGTAAATAAGCATATCTCATCACGTGGTCGGACATTGCAGAAACGAAGTCTGACGTCCAAAATCAAGGTTATATTTTCCTCATTCCAATGAGGATAGAAAGCTTCTGTTCTAGTATCTATCATAATCAATCTTCCTCAGCACACACACCACAAGATATCCCTTGTCTTCTCTCGAATACTCTAATCGATAGTAGAAGATGCTGTCTAATTTCCATCTCCCCCTCAACCCCATTGACAAGGTCAATCAACCCCCTGTCTCTTATCTCCAGGTTCAAGATGGCCTCATACTATGCTCAGGTCTTTGTTGGACTACTGCGTATATCCTTTATATCCGGCAAGCCTACCGTGACAAGTCCTATGGCATGCCCCTTGTTTGCCTGTACGTGCCGCATCCTTCATCTGATAACATAGAACTTACTCATCCCTGGGGTTTAATAGATGCGCTAATATAGCGTGGGAGTTCGTTTTCGGAGCCGCGATCCCGGAATCTGCCGCTCAGGTCGTGTCCTTCTTCCCGTGGTTCGTTATCGATATCGGGATCGTGTACACGACATGGAAGTTCGGTCGCGAGCAATGGAAGCACGCCCCAATCGTGGCTCAGAATCTGGGATGGATCTTGCTAGGTGGTATTACTGGGATGCTGGTTTTGTTTTGGACTTTTCTCAAAACGTACGACAACCGGTATGAAGCAGGGTTCTATCTTGCCTGGACAGACCAAATCATAGTGAGCACCACTTCGGTGGCACAGTTGATGTCTAGGAATAACACGTCTGGCCATTCCTGGGGTATCTGGTAAGTTTCCATCATGCTATACCATGCGAACTTCCGTGACTAAACATGTGCGCAGGTTTACTCGGTGGATTGGGTCCGTTTTCGCGGAACTGATCTTCGTTTGGAGATATTGGAATTATCCCGAAAGCTATCCAGTGGCTGCTACGCATGTAACAATCTTCTTGTTTGTCGTAACGGAGTTGGCGGATCTAACCTATCCTTTTGTTTACGCGTCTCTGGATAAACAGGAGAAGAAGAAGTTGAAGTGATTCAGGCTAGTAGCTCGGTAGGCAGTTCATGTACTATAGATGTAGCCCTCTACCACAAAGAGAACTCTGTTTAATAACAACTCAAGAGGTTATTGAGAAATAATTTTGACTATTTTCTGATCCTTGAATTTGGCTAAGGCAATCATGGATACTAGTATCCTTCTGTCTACGTCAATCATTTTCTTTTTACATTATACCTTAAGTTGCACTATTCTCATTAGATTCATCTATAGTGGGTATTTGATGTTTTCGCAAATGTGAGACATGATGATCACGTACCTACCTACTTACCAGGTATATTCGTCTGCCAGTTACAAGGCCTCTCTGGAGAAAGCACTTAATAGGAGGTATACGAAAGTACATTCAATACCCCGGAAAAGCTGATAAAACTCTATCAGGAGGTGTATCATATATGTCGTTAAAACATCTTGTAAAATTCTTATTCAACTATGGAAAGTGTACACTACAATGCTTTCAATACACTCCAAATATAATGCAGTCTGATTCCTGCCTATCCAACCAGACATAGTGTGTTCGCTCGATCTATTACAATTTGTGAAACTAAAGCAAACCCCTGAGTCTTAGAAAAAAAGCTAATCTAGTAGCTTGTCTGCTTGATATCATCGGCAAGCTTTTCGGCAAGTGTGTCTGTTTTGCATTAGTATCAGATATGAATTGGATGTATCTGTGGTAGGTACTCACAAACTTGGATCTGGGGAGCTGGCCCTATAGTTGATGTATAATGTTAGAAGACTATCCTTGAAGACCCACTTATCAATGAGATGCTTGTAGATGAACTTACCAGGTGGTAGGAAGGGGAATGAGGAGGCGTCGACAACTCTCACTATAACATTCATTAGCAATCACGTGGGTTAAGGATTTACTTGGGGTCGAAACTAACAATTCTTGATTCCGAAAACCTTGCCATGGCTATCGACGACAGCCTCAGGATCGGATGAGTTACCCATCTTGCACGTGGCAAATCCATGCGAGAACGGGCGGACGGTTTCAGTAAGATAGGCCAAGATCTCCTCGTCAGTCTGCACGGTAGGTCCGGGGAAGAACTCTTCGCCAATCATGATGGGTGCCATGGTGGAGGATTGCAGGGTCTGGCGCACGCGCTTGAATGCAGTGAGCAGTAGATCAATGTCGGCCTGTGCAGTGAAGATGTTGGGGTTGATCAGTGGGGCGTCACTCATGCTGGCAGAAGCGATTGATACGTTGCCCCTGGATTGCGGCGCAATAACCGATGCAAGCATGCTGCCATAGTTTCCACCTAGTACCGAATCCTGGCCACCAATGGATGTGGCAGATACAGTCGCAGGAAGAACGTTGTATTGAAGCTCGGGCCAATCTTCAGGGAGCGCAGATAATTCTAGAACGTGTCAGTTACTCGATGACGACTCGAGGGATACTAGGCATTTATTACGTACGCTTTATTGTCTCCGCAGAGAAGTTTGCACGGAACTCAGCCGGAGCTTTCTCCATTCCAATGTAGTCACCACCATTGTTAGATAGCGGTCCAGTTCCTTGAGTATTCCACTCCGTAATAGAATCCGCCAAGTATTGCCCTTCTAATGTCGACGAAGTAACGACATCGACTTGGTAAGAAAGGGGCACTGTAATGTGGTCAATCATATTCTGACCCACGCCAGGGAGGTCCTTAACAACAGGGATGTCGAACTGTTCAAGGAGCGCTTTGGGACCAACGCCAGACACCATCAGAAGCTGTGGTGACTGGAATACACCAGCAGACAAGATGAGTTCCTTCTTAGAAGTGAGAGTGTATGTTTTCCCCTGTCCTGTAACTTGTACACCCGTGGCAGCATCCCCTTTGAAGATGATACGCTCCGCGAATGTACCGTTTAAGATGGTGAGATTAGGCCGATCCATCACCGGGCGTAGATATCCGGCCTGGGAAGAAGAGCGTATTCCGGTAGATTGAGTGATTCCAGTCATCTGCCAGGAGTGCCCCAGAAGATTGCCGTCGATGAAGCTTTGCGCCTCAGGTAATCCAATAGAGGCAAGTCCCTTCGAGACCCAAGTACTCCAGCTTTGAGCGTATGAGGGAAAAGTTACGTCGAGTCCACCTCCGGTTGATGTGTAATCAGCGTTGTATACAGGAGTAGCATTGGCCAAACGGGTTTCGGCATTAGGTGGGGAGAAATTCATGGTTTTCTTATAGTACTGGACCATATTCTCATAGGTATATGACTGATCATCAACTAGATCGGCCCAGAATCGATGGGCTCCTTTCGACGTATGACCATACGCCATGAAATTTATATCACTGCAACCACCAAGCTACATTCAACGTTAGTGAACAGGATGGGTGGAATTAGACAGAGCCAACTAACAGCTTTTGCTCGATAGTATGAAACGGGAATATTACCCAACCCCTAGAAGATACTAGTTAGTCATGGTATCTTAGAAAGCGATGAAGACATACAGCTTGGGGCGTCGTTGTGAAGTTCCACTCAAGATCAAGCTCGGAACCTTCGAACTGATTAGCGTACGCAGGAACTTGAGTAACATTTCCCACGACATCTTCAGGAAAAGTGCCCGCTTCGACAACGGCAACCGTCACACCTGAATCCTCAGTGAGTCGGTTTGCTAATACAAGACCAGCGGTGCCTCCGCCGACAATAACGTAGTCGAAACTTTGGCTGGAGTCTCGATTGATAACGGCTGCTAGAGCAGAGCTGCCTTGATGCAAAAGGCCAGTTGCTAAAAGCAACGAACTTGAGTGAAGAATATGCATGACAGTATTATAATTATTAAAGAGGTAACGCAAAGAGTGATAGAGAAAAGAATAAGAGAGAAAGGTCGGATTATATGTATCTAGAATTAGCAGAAGAGGTAGGTTAGTATCTTCCTCAACGTGTGACTCTTCGCTCTTGTTATTGCCAGTCGCCTAGTCACTGCGAAGATATGCTCTTATATAGTGAATCCAATATGCTACGCCACTTTACATAGACTCCCAGTAAGTTCATCTACGATAGTGTCCTGTGTTCACCAACACTGAGGAGGGTAAGATGTCATGGCCTTTACCTAAGCCTACTTCAGCCCCAAGTTTACCTTACGTGTGTGACCACGTTTTTGTAGGGATATTGGGTGAGAAACATGCATTAGATTCATTTAAATCCCTGCATAAATGGTACTGTATCTGCGAAGGATGGATTGTAAAAGACACTAAACCAACAAGTTGTAACTAAGAGAAATCAAAATCCGTGCTGTAAAGCATTACAAGATGCAACGGTGGTGATCCTGCTGAGTCGAGAGGCACAGTTCTAGCGGATTATAGTGGTTGGTGGCTATACTATTTTAGGTCACACTGACCCGAACGGCTGACAGCTGAGCTCTAGGCCCGATGACCTGGGTTCGTTTACCCTGGCTAAGCATAGTACCTTGGACCTGCGTCGGTTCCATTCCTGCGGTTAACCGGTATCTTGGCGACTACTCTGCAGGTACCAACGTCACGCGGGTTATGTAAACCTTGTTCTCATGGTGATATTGTGCCTTGACTTCTAAGAACTCGGTATACCCGATTATAACTCTAGCGACACATCGAATACTGTCTATTTTTGCGTATCACCTATTATCTAGGTAGTATTTTGATGCTTTTTTATGTTCCCCTAGAGACTAATAACCGCATACACTACCTAGTACCAAGTCTAAGTCAATGCTCTGTAGTGGACTTCCGATAGCCAAGAGTATAGGTGCCTACACGACCTTATCAACTTGGCACACCAAACATAGTACGTCGTTAAGATGTAAATGGTCTCTTATACGAAATTCTATCGAGAGTGAAACATTATTATCCATTTGAGACCGGAAATTACATCATATTCCCAGAGGTGTGTAAGAGTTCTGTGCAGTTGAGTCTTTGATCGCTATTAACTGCCGCTTCTGTAGCCTTATTGGGTACCTAGTACCCATCACTCTTTCATACAGATTCTAATAGTGTCTTATCCTCCAAGTTTCTGATTTGTTCATATATGTTCTTATCTACTAGGTATGTGAACACTTAGATATCTACTATAGTCTAAGACCTTCGGATGTTTCGGGGTGGTATAAACCGCCCTATGACCATTTTATGTTGAGACGGTGACCCTTAATGTCAGCATTAAACCACTCGATTATTTCAATGCGCTCCTGACATGTTCGTGCACCTTCGAGTACCTCACTATCCACAATGGCTACGACAGTGTCATGTAGCTGCTGTTGAGCTAGATTCTTACCGATGCAGGCTCGTGAGCCAACACCAAACGGAATCATGCTCTTCTCCATTCCCGGTCGCCGCAGGCCACGATCTGTTCCATCATCCAACCACCTTTCAGGACGAAAGGCGAATGGCTCTGGGAAAACATCTGGATCATGGTGTAGATTATACGCAGCACAACCGACGATGGTGCCAGGTGGAAGCAGTACATCACCAACGCGAAGCCCAGTACCTGAATTGGGAACGACACGTGTCATTCTTGTCGGGTTTGCCATTCCGAGTCGTAATCCCTCTTTAACAACGGCGCGCAGAAATCGCATATCCTGAGGTTTGTCTGAACGTACTTCGAACAGGAGCCGACTGCGCGCTGCGCCGTTCTGTACTAAATGGAATAGTATTGTGGCCAGCATGACGGCAGTTGAATCGGCTCCTGCGAAGACAACTGCTTGAGACTGTGCTGCAGCTTCCATCTGAGAGATTCCGGATTGTAAAATGAGCCGTTCGTGATAGTGGCCACCGTTTGATCTCGCAGAAACCTTCTCCCCTGTTGCTGCGCTCTCTAGAAGGCGGTTCGTAAACCGGTTGAGCTTAGCGAAAGACTCAGTGACCTCTTGATTGGAACTGAGACGTTGGGAGGCTGCGTACAGGAACTTAAAGATTCGATGTGGTAACAGCGAGAATCGCGAGAACGCTACAATGGAAAAGATAAAGGG
This sequence comes from Annulohypoxylon stygium, assembly GCA_003314315.1. NCBI lineage: Eukaryota > Fungi > Ascomycota > Sordariomycetes > Xylariales > Hypoxylaceae > Annulohypoxylon > Annulohypoxylon stygium. Next base: position 201,326 of record QLPL01000020.1, read on the forward strand.
GTTGGCGCTAAGCTTGTGTGCTTGGCGCTCTCGGGGAGGTAAATGCGCATTTTCTTGTAACCCCCCGTATCTTTGACCCAGAAGATAACCAGTTACGACATCGATAGAGAGTCTCGCGCACATGTCCATCAAATCTGCTTCCACTCCAGCCTCTTTAGACTTTCGAAGCTGATCTACGAATTCAGCTATGCAACCACCAATGACACCTTCAGGCCCACTTTCAGCTCGTAGCTGTGCTGGGGAGAAAAGAGGCGCAACTGCCTTGGCGCGAACATCGCGGTATTCTCTGTCAAGCGACGAGAAGATTGATACGATAGGTCCGAGATTGAAATTTTTGTATCGGTCGTCTTTGGGAAACCCACCCCCTTTGACGTAGATGTCACCAATGACTTCGCTATCCGAGACAGAAACGGAATTTGGCGCAACTCGGAGAACTTTAGTGTTGTATTTGTTGTGATAGTATCGAAGTACACTTGCCTCTATTCCAAGATAGCAAATGACATGTAGGTACAGGGAGCTGAGCCGAGCTAGGAAAGGACCCGGTACGCGACTAAGTGGGTGTAAGAATAGGCGGTGCAAAATAACGACCAAGAATAGAATGATCACGGCTAAGGGAATTGGTGACCACATCTTGGTCAGTTAGAATCGGAATGTACTTCGTTCTACATGTGCTGTCTCGGCGTGGTTGGATGCGTTCAATCTCGAGGCTCTAATATCCCCTTCATCGGAGTCTTCCGATCTAATGTTTGAAGCAACAATCAAGCCAGATCATTCCATATGATGATTCATCCCAAATTCAATTCATTCTAGACTAAGTGCGATGACTAGGGCTCGTATTTGGATAACCAAGGAGCCAACCCATTTGCGTACTCGGGGTCAAGTAGGATTACTCGGGCCTTCGGTAAGCATCCACCCTCGCTTATCGCAGGCGCCGTTATTTACTCCCATTAACCAATACTTAGCTAGAGCTAGCAGTAATCAATTTGCGATTGAACGACCACCATTATTATCCTTGCCGTAGATCCGAACATGGCATCCGCTACAAACGGAGTGAACGGGCATAAGCCCTCCCAGCCTCAAAGCCTCATTCAGACCCTCAATAACATTGGGGCTGATTCGTTTATCAACGACGGCGAAAGAATAGAAGCAGTCCTAGCAGCGTACGCTTTGGTATCCCGTCTTGAGACACCATGGGAATTCGTGGCGAGGACGTGCATGGGCCAGGTACCACATAACCCCTATTTGTCTTGGCATCAAGGGCTAACAATTCAATCAGCCAGCACTGGGAGCTGCTTTGAAGGTCGCAAAAGACCTAAAGCTCTACGACAAATGGCATGAGCTTGGGGATGGAGAAATGACCTGCGAGCAGTTATCAGAATTGGTTTCTTGCGATCCCGCTCTCCTCTGTTAGTATCCCAAGAGCGCGAGAAGTACGTTGAAGGGAGGTCTGAATGCTAAACAGAGAAATCTATCTAGTTCGCATCCTTCGACACCTAGCAGCAAATCATGTACTTGAAGAGACGTCTATAGGGGTATTCAAACCGACGAAATTGTCTACATCGTTCACCGTGCCGGTTTTCGGAGAATGGATCAACCACCTGTAAGTCGATTTGTGATGAAAGAAGGACGCGAAACCGCGTCGGGCAGGTATTGACTAAACAAATTTAATTAGTTATGATGCGACGACGCCTTGTTTCTTTAAGATGCCGGAGTTTCTGGCTCAGAATAGCTATAAAAATCCCGTTGATCCTAACAACGGCGTCTTCCAAGCCGCGAAAGGCTGGAAAGGCGACATGTTTGATTACTACAAGTCTCACCCAGTTGAGGGAGCGTCGTTTGACCACGTAATGGGAGGAGGTATGAGACTATATTCACCTGATGAAATTCCGATTATCTAATCCCGATTTTAGTGATGGCGAATCAAGCTGGATGGCCGGAAATATTCCCGGCGAACACGCTGCTAGAGACAGCAGACGCGCAGTCACCACTCGTAGTAGATGTCGGTGGTAATATCGGCCATGACATAGAGAGATTTCGTCAAGAATTCCCGGAAACAGCTAGCCGACTATACCTAGAGGATCTGCCTGACGTCGTCAAGCGCTCTAAGTGTCCGGATGATGTTAACAAGATTGGCTACGATTTCTTCACACCACAACCTATCAAAGGTGAGACACACCGTGATATGTGCTTAGTAAGATAACAGGCCACTGACTTACATTGAATCACAGGAGCGCGTGTGTATTACATGCATGGTGTGCTGCACGACTGGTCCGAGGAGCCGGCACGCAAGATTCTCGAGATGCAGAAGGAGGCGATGAAGCCAGGATACAGCACGCTTCTTATCCATGACCATATTGCCCCCGAGAGCTTGGCACACCCCCACACCACAGCCTATGATCTGACCATGATGGTGATGGTGGCTGGTGTAGAGCGACGAGAGGCACACTGGCGTGCTTTGCTACAGTCCGCTGGTTATAAGCTTGTCCGTATCTGGAGATCTCCGCTAGCAGTGCAGGGTGTCATCGAGGCGGAGCTTGATCAATAGTATTTCGTCTTAATTACTCTTCAATAAGGGATAGATTATTCTCTAAAAACATAGAACCTGGAAGTTTGAAATAGAAAATAAGTTGACGATATCGCGTTGTTTCTCTTACCTCGATCGTAAGGCGTTATAATTATAGGGGTAATGCTACTGAAGAGAATGGAAATTTAGTGGATCTGAGCCTTGTAGAAGACCTAAACATCCCTTTAAACATAACCTAAGCAGCTAGCCTAATTAGGCGAAGAGACGAAGATTACAGGTTAGGTGGGACCTAGAAAAGGGTTGGTGATTGGCCCGAAAAGACCTCCAGATCCACGCTGTTTACCTAGCCCTAGAGCCTTAAACAACATCCCATGTATCTCACCTAAACCACCTAAACAGCCTCAGCCTGTAATATCTTATAATACTGAGGTAGGGAATCTAGCGGATTGAAACCTTGGACAGAGCCTTCCACCACGTTGACATAAGAAAGGTGTCCTCGATGTCCTATGTAACCATTCTCTACGCACCTAGCTTGTTAGAAAAGGAACTTATTAAATGTAAATGTACCTACAATCCAGGATATTAATCACTCTATGAAGATATAAATCAGATAATGAGCACTTATTATAATTTTGATTGTTAATCTTTAGCACTTGATAATTTGTTCCGGAGACGATCTGTTTTGGTTATGTTTTAAGGGTACGTTTAGGTGATCTCAATGGATACAGGGGGTTGTTTAGTTTAAGTAGAGGCCTGTCACAGTGTGCTAACTCATACATACACGGTAATTTCACTGAGAAAATTTACCCTAGCTGAATCATTAGATGGCTGTAAGATCACTATAACATTGGAGAAATCAACCACTAAAAAAGCATATCACGGTAAGATGATCCGCAGAATCGCACTGTATTCATCCACTAAAACCCGTGCAAATGTAGGGGGCCAATAGCGTTAGGTCCAATCTCTAGAACATGAAAATCACGGCAATTAAGATATATATGAGTCCATTTCAAGGCATGAGATATGAGATAATAGTACCAATTTATTCTACAAGATTTGTCTGTGTATATAACTGTTGATGTCCTTCTCATGCTAGGATATATCTACCTAGAAACGCGGTGTTACATATAGTTCAGGGGTCATGTACACCTGCAGACTCAGGCCTTTCTTGGTAGAATCTTCTTTCCTCCCCAAACCAATGAAGGTGAAAATACCTGGATTTTCTTCCAGCTTTCTATGAGTGCTATATAATTCTGTTAGTTGAAACCTCGAAAATGGCTTTTAGGGGTGCTTACAAAACAGTTTCTACTCGCTCTTCGATTGACTTTCCCCCGTCATGCCACTTGTACTTGGTAAGCCACGCATCCAACCCGCGCGCAATTATCTTGTCGTTTGGTGCGGCACGCGCCGGGTAGAAATAGACCTTAGGAATTGGGTATGGCTTGTCAGGTGAAAGCGAGAAGTATACAGCTGTAGGCTTTGTCTTGAAAGCGGCGTGTCGGCGCGGATCTACTTTAATGTCCTTCCAATCCTCGGCAGTATAGGTAGATGGGCTTGATAACGTCATTAAGTCCCTGAACATCTCCTTATCACTTTCAAGATCAGGGATTCTTCCACCCAGGGTGTAGTAATCCCACACCTCCTCAAAATCGTCCCCAAGATAACGCATGTAGATCTTGAGACGGGCCTTCCCCGCCTTGACGAAATCAGTTGATAGACCGCGCGCTCCACCCGCGAGCTCAGGTTTAGCCGCCACGTAGTCCTCAATCAACTTCAGTGCTAGCAGGATATTGGGGTGTGAGCCGATGTCTGGAATCTGTCGAATTCCTAGGCTGAGGGCTTGCCAACGGGTGAAGCCCTTAGCCTCAGCTACGAAGCATGGGGGAAAGTAGCTCTTAGCCATGATGGGGAGATAACCCGGGGCCAGATCTAAGATCTTAGAGTTGATATCGAAGCCCATGATTATGTTCGTTTGATATCCTGCCGCAGCCACCAAGGCCTTTTGTTCACTTTCAGGCGCATGTGAGTACACGAACCACTGTGCAAGAGCACGATGCTAATCAACGCATATATACTGTTAGTAAGCTGTGGTTTACAATAGGAAGTGAAAGTGTAGAGAGAATGTTTCAAACCTACCCAGTTGTCATTGAATAAAGGAGTTCTCTTGGCCAACGATTCAATCACATTTTCCGTGGTCTTAGTCGTTAGAGGAGCGCTCTTGTCTCCCGGGCGAAGTTGTGTGAGGTCAACTACGAAGCGGACACCCGCGCTCTTAGTTGACTCCTTGAACTCAAAACTGTACTCGAAGGGGCTTCCATCCCAGCCGACGGCTGTCCTCAAAGCATTGCTATCAGGTTTGCCCCCTAATGTGGGGCAGATAGTCTCCCGAAAGTAATTGAGGAATTGGCGTTTGGCCTCCTGAGGATAACCGGCCTCTTCGAGCATTCTGGAGAGATCCTGGCCGCTGGTACGCCACCAGTAGTATGCATCTTCTCCAGCGACAGTATCAGTCTCCTTCTCCTTCTCCAATACCGGGAGAACTGGGGATTGAACTGCGGCAGTCATGATCACAAGTCTTTGAATATTGTGAAAAAAGAGTATAGCTTTCGTCCTCCACGCAAAATAATTATACGACTCCCTATCCTGTGAGGTAAATTAGCGGTTGTCACTTTTCAATAGTAGGAGAGATTGTTGATGGTAAAGATCAATCCCCCTTGTGCCAGCTTACATAAGCCACTCATCACCAGTTGGATTCGACAAGGAGTAAACCACTGAGTATTTACGTATACTCAGCTACCTGGACAATCCAATCATATCGTTCAAGAAGAAACTCTGTGATCTTTTGTGCTACGTTAATTTTAGATCCGCAGCTGGGAACCGAGTTGTTCAATCATAGTCGTCAAAACTCAATCGGTGCTATAAGCCGGGTACTGTCATCCTGGCAGAACCCTTGTTGGTCCCGAGTAATTTACCAATAGCTAGCCATAGCACAAATTAGAAATTTAGAGCATAGACTAGCAATCATTCGTGGTCGTTACCAGCTGATGATGTTAAGGTTGGCAGGATTTGACTTGCTTATCGTAAACGAGATGGTGCCTAATCCAGTAACCCCCAAGCCCGCGCCAGCACTACAGATACCAGATTCTTCGTACACGGTTGAAGTCAGGGTCATTGATACGTAAGCCATGAAGCAACTCCAGAACCTTAGGGTGAAGAAAAATAACTGACATGAGAACAGCGGAACACTCCTCCACCTTAATCCTTCCCTCTTCTGGCAGCCACCAATTGAGGGCTTCACCGGGCTTCACGCTCCAATATACTGTTTTCTAGTTTCGCATGGCAGTCAGCACGTGATATTCGACCTTGGTGTGCGGACAGACTGGGAGAACTATGCACCCAAGATAGTGTCAATCATCAAGGCTACAACCACCGTCACTCCTGGCTCAGATGTACCGTCCATATTAGATGAAGATACCAGCGGTCTCGGCATCCGCAGCGCTGACATTGGCGCTGTTATCTGGTCTCACAATCACTTTGACCATGTCGGAGACGTGTCTAGATTTCCTCCTACTACTGACTTAATCGTCGGACCCGGCGTTCGAGCCGCTTCTTGGCCCGGTTGGCCGACGAACCCCGATGGTGCGGTACTCGACAGTGACGCCAAGGGTCATGTAGTTCGAGAGATATCCTTCGAGGCTGGCCTTAAGATCGGTCGCTTCGATGCCATGGATTTCTTCGGCGACGGGTCCTTCTATCTTCTAGATGCGCCTGGACATGCAGTCGGCCATCTGTGTGCTCTCGCGCGAACAACAGCTGACGAGCCAACTTTCGTGTTCATGGGAGCCGATGCTTGTCACCATCCAGGCGTGCTCCGACCGAGTAACTACCTACCAATTCCCTCTTCAGCTAACTTGAACGGAGTAATAGCGGGTCCAGCGCAATGTCCTGGTGAACTTCTTCAGCAATTAACTCGTCCCAACGAGCCCTTTTTCACTGTAGCGCCCCGCATGTTCCCCGACCACGATGCGGCTACAGATACGGTCCGAAAAATTCAGGAACTTGACGCGTCGGACAATTGTCTTGTCTTGATTGCACATGACCTATCGCTGAGAGATAAAATACCCTTGTTCCCAAGGACTATTAACGGTTGGAAAGCGAGCCAAGTGAAGATGGAAACACGCTGGCTTTTTTGCAAAGACTTCTTACCCACGTCGAAGAATAGGGCAAACAACCCTAACTACGAGACCGGTCCAACAAATAAATCAAGTTTTAAATGTACCTAGCTAAGGAATTTAGTATGGAAAGAAATTTCGTTCTTGAACAGGCAATTTAATTCAAGAATATTTATATTGCGCCGTTCTAAATCTAGTCGTAAAATCTGTTACCCCGCTAAAAACTCCAGTAAGGGTTTTGTACCCGGCTAAACTTCCAAGGCTCCACTACCTAATGGGCAATATTAGTGGACATTTGCAGGGCATCTTCAGTGCTCACTCCCTGAGGATTAGGCGTACCTTTTAAGCTTCTAAGCCTCGGTAGGGTCGATTATAACGCCCCTATATGCACCAAACTTAGATTCAACTCTAACTATCGTGAAATCATTTTCAACAAGCTCCGTGTGTACCAAATTTGAGCTGTTCCCTAGTCAGTAGTTTCGAGAGTCGAGGTTCAGATAAAGCAAAAGAGACGATGAGATGAATAGCGGGCGAAGGAAACAGATTGAGAAGTTCTGGTTATGTAATTGAATTATACACAGGCGAACAGGGTGCCTTATGTAAGCTAGGTAGGTAGGCGATGCACGCCGAGGAACCAACTCCAATGCATTACTCATGCTCTTTCAGACGTTTGGGGGCGTTGTTCTCGTGATCGGACCAATCTAGAGAGCGTTTTGTGCTCCAGGTAACGATGCTCCTCTTTTCCCTTTCAATCACGAGTGGAAAGTTGACATTCGATTTATGGCCGAAGGCTTACATGGACTCCACGTCCTTGTTCAATACGATTTTTATAGAGGGCGATTCCTTTGAAGTATTGACAATAGTTGCGTGCGACTTTTCTTCTATTACGGACTTCGGTATGCGGAGAAGGTCGGCTGCCTTGACCGTACCGTCTGATAGCACAGTTTCCATCAGGACCATCCCATTTTGTTTATCCTCGGTCACAAGAAACGGTTGCGTTTCTCTTTTAGAAATATCAAGGACGCTATTCTCCCAGGGAAGGATGAGTTGCGAATGCTGACCAAGAATATTCGAATCATCGGCAAAACTAGGTTCTGCATGCAATGCATTAGATGAATGAATATATGGAGCTAACTTGTCCAAAGTTTCGGAATCATCTGGCTCTTGGGATGAAAGGCTCTCGTTATTTCTTTCAAGTTCCATGGGACGATGATCTCCATATACAGACGACTTCGAAATGGAACGGTCTTTGTAACCAGAATTCGTTTCGCTTGTCGGCGGAACATCGCCTTGAGCATTGCATGATAATTGGGAAGTAGCCACTTCCTTCTGCCATAGTTCGAAATCTATTTTGAAGAAAATAGGGACGTTGGTAGTCAAGCCTGTATCTTCATGTTGACATTTGCGCTTACCGCTAAGCACAGAGCCGTCTGTTGAGAAGGCCATTTCGTTCATTTCTCCATTGAAAATGCACCTGGGCTCTGATGCCGGGTGGTTAAATCTCCACAGAAGGACGTGATATTGGTTTGCTATTGCTGACAAGGTTCTGACGGGTGAAATGCGAGGATTTTGTTAACACCTCCTATTACATCTGTCTTAATGGCGTTGAGGTGAGAAATTACATCTGTCTTTACATCTGTCTTAATGGCGTTGAGGTGAGAAATTTCGGCATAATGTGGTTGATCGGATTTGTTCGTACTAGTATTCAAGTTCTCAAATATTGTGATAGAACAACTGGAATGATATGATGCTGAGCCATGACCCTCACCTGCAAACATCAGATAGGTATAGGAGTGAAAGCCTAACCTTGGCCGAATGATTGCTAAGTATTTGCCATCCCGAGAAAAAGCCATTCTCATCCATAACTCGCTATCCGGATCTGTTTTGGATGGTCGTGGGAATCCGAGAGTCTGAGAAGTTTTGAACTTTATTACTGAAGCAATGACATCTTGGGAAAGGTAAATTCCTTCCCATGCCTCCTCAGATCCTATGGTACTCAGTGGGCCCTCAAGGAAGAACCTATTAGCATTTATGATATGAGAAGGATGTATGTAATTGAGAGTATAGCTGTTTGGTGTTAATTTAATAACACAGTGCAACAAGCCAACGATGTGTAAGTCTTGACTGACAGCCACCGGTATTATATATCTCTCTTTTCCTATGTGTGCGATATAAAATGTCATCATCAACATGTGAAATATCTGTTCCGGCGGCAAACAAATGAGCATGTCCCTGCAATGATGTGGTTCTGAAGAAGATGGAACCGTTGGTCGGCATTGAATATGTGCTTGCCAGCCGGAACAAATGGATAAACACCGCGAATCCGCCATTTTGGCCTTGTTTCGAAGATGAGCCGGACTCAGATACAGATCATGTTGCGGATTAGCAGGAATATTGCATGTATCTAATAAGCATAATCGGCCATCGCATTTGCAACCATTTTTTAAATATCCATAGTCATAGGCATGTCTGTTGAGGAAAGCTTCCTTGTGCTCCAAATACTTCCTACAAATTGTTAAAATGAATTGTGGAAGCCAGGCTGTTTTACTTACTGGCCAGGGATGAGTGAGACGGAGATAATGGAAGTACCGTCTTCTGATATCTGCGTTAATAATTGCTTCTCCTGGATATCAGGATAGTAGATGTTTTGGTCGCGGTGACCCCCCGACGCTCCGCATCCAGCAACCACTAGACCCCCTTCAGTGGTTCCAACTAGCAAAGAAGATTCGTAAAATATGTGAATACTCGGTCCCCATATCTCTCCAGAACATTGACTTAAAACATGGTTCCATTCTCGACGCAAGTTTTCAAAATCAGCTGCTAATGAACCAAGTTTCTCACTGACCAACGTGATTTGTGCCATGTTCATAGTTGAGGCATATTTCTGCATCCATTTCGATGCCTCACAGATTCGCGGCGTTGTACGAAATGCCCAAACGGACTCCAGCCAGACAGCCATAGCAGACTTATTCTCAAGAAAGCTTTTGATCGAGTGATAAAATGCAAGACAGCTTTTGGATGAAGATGGTGGAATTGAATCTGTGGTCTGCAATACTCCTGCGATATGGTCTGGCCAATCTATCGCATGTCTTAAGAAAGGCAAGTCTGATTCCACAGTTGGCAAATCGACTTTGGCGCTGCTTGAACCACCAAGCGGCCTTTTAGGAACATTGTGAATAATATATGAGAGACATAAACTTGCCATCATAATCCGTGCGGCAGGAAGAGGAATATACACAGAATTAGAATGCCTCGGGGTGGCTGGACTAGAACTTGTCAAAAAGTCCCTAACAGACAAGTGTATGAAATGTACTGTGGAATCGTTGCGGACCTCAACTAGAGCACCACATATTCGGATAATAGATCGACAGAAATCTGGTATATAGTCGGATTTGGGTACGGTACTCCTTCTAAGTTTTATTGCCAAACCCGCTTGAAGTTCGAGTAATTTTAGTGGTCGACGTGCTACTGATATCCAGCTGAAGGCCATATATGCCGTGTTGACCTGTGGTTTATACTTCTTTTTGATCATTTCCAAAATCTCTCTGAATAAGGGCTCTAATCCCTCGAGCATATCCAAATGGGTTATAGCATTGAGACGCTCGCCCTGTGAGAGTGCTGGACAGTCTAGAAAGTCCATCATGAGTTTAGCCCAGAGGAAGAGGGAGTTTGACCGGTCCGTGATTTTTTTGGTAGCTGAATCGACATTAAGTGATGGTAGACGACCAGAGCTTACCAAGGCTTCCATTCGAGGTCGGACAAATGAACGAATATCATGATGATTAGCGCCATGTTGGAGGTTAAGGTACTGACATTCTATAGGCAAGACCAGATTTGGTCTACTGAATAAAAGAATTTTGCATCGACTCAAAGAGCAGAGTCTGTGGAGTTGATCGAAAAACATATCGGGGTCAGAACACTCATCGACACCATCAAAGACGAGAGCCGTTGAAGGATGCCAGTCAAAGAAGAGCTTAAGAAGTGATGCGACCTCTAAATTCGACGCAGTTTTCTGCCCAGATCCGGTGACGTCCATTAAAATACTTGCAGCATCTACAAGTCTGCTTTCATCGAGATTTTTGTGTATTAGTTGACTGAGTACGGCTCGCATCGCCTGAAACGGCTGTTTGAAAGACTCATTCAACTTAGTGAAATGAAAAAAAGCTAGGTTTCGGGAAGGGAGTTCTGGGGGTTTGCTCTCCTCTGAGGTTAAATCCTGGATCGCTATGGTAGACAGGACTGTCTTGCCATACCCGGGAGAGCCATGGACGCAAAGAATCCCGGGGATAGATGGAGGTCTCGACGATGCTTTCCCAGAATTATTGTCAATTTCGATCCAAGATTGACGCCACGACTTGTATTGGTCATTTTCAAGGAACCATGACCCCTTCCCCGAAGCGTTCGATGCTAAATTTTGTTCAAAGGTTGTCATGTAGCTTGGAGCATTAATCCAAGCTCTGATGCAACGGACTTGTTCCCGAAGACGACGGACCTCTTCATGCCGACCTTGGCCTTGACGGTATTCGTTGCCCCGCTTAACCTCGGAAACAAAGTCATCAAATAATTTGTAATGCCCCATGAGCTCTTCCCTATCAGCTAGGCTTAGCTCTAACTGATATATCTCTGTGCAATGTTCCAGATGGGAAATCACGTCAAAGAACTTCTCATCAAAAGGTTTCCAAAACGCTGAGAGTACGAAACCTCGACCAAATCTAGACATCTTGTCTTTAGTGAAAATATGACAAGCTTCTTTGCAGAACTGAATGATACATTCAAACATACAAGCTAAGGCATCTGCTAGACTTGAATTTCTTGCAATGTCTGGCTGTCCTTTTGTCCTCGCATGGAAAAGGGCGAGGTCTCGTGCGAAATATGGTAATTTTGTAGAGATGCGTTCGAACATTTCGGCCAATTTCTCGAAGAAAGAGACATAACGACCACATAACTAGATATAGATCACTTAGTGAGATCCATGATTAGGTAGGTAGATAACTGTTATTCCTTGAAACTTGGTCGTTATTACCTTAAAAACGAGTCTCACCCCACCCCAAGCTATTGCTGCAAATTCGGGATAAGAGCTGACAAAAAGGTCAGTAATCCCGAAAAAAGGCTCCCACTTCTTGGCAAATTTGTCAATTTTCTTGGCGCAAGAATGCAGACGAGTCTGCTCAGGACTTTTAGCAATCTGCGCTTGGAGATCTTTCATCAAGGAATCTGAGTCTTTGAATGCAGTGAATGTTGAGTATTCTTCTTTTGGAATGATGTCCTGAAAGGATTTCTGAGCCTTGGCAAAACGTTCAAAAGCTGTCGCACATCTGCGAAGTGCCCACACAGTTAGTAATGCGTTGCGTGAGTTGCCAAGAATACGGATAAAATATTAGGTACTAGGTAATTTACCTACCCAGTATTCGTATGGATCTTTCCGGGGCTCATTCTGGTCATCATGGTCGCTTTGGTCACGCATAATCTGAAGTTAAAAAATAATCAGTTCGATTGAATGATGCAATGACTGATGAGTTGAATTGGATGGACTTGATGGAGAAGGAAAGAAAAGAGGAAGGAGAAAAGAGGACGGCTTGTATCCTGCTGTGGACCTGTGGTGGCTATGTTGGCTGTGCGACAACGCTATGTACAGGGTGAGGACACCACTAAAAGCTTTTCCCATACAACATTCATGGCATCCAAAAGCCAGCTAAGTTGCAGGCGCAACCCAGCTATTTTCCCGCCAGCACATTTACGAAACAGATTCTGTTTTGATTGATTGTTTTTTTTTTTTTCAAACCATTCCTTTTATCTTTTAAAGTTAAAAGTTTGATATACTCAATAGATACGATAATATGATAATTTTGAAAAACTGTTTAGGTGGTGTAGAAACTGATTGTGAAATTGGACTTTAAGTGAGTAATAGGTTGAATTTTCGAAGTAGCTGGCGGATCCACTTGGAAAAGTATTGGGTGACGTCAGACGGCTATGCCCGATGTGAAGACTTAATAAATAGTCAGGTAAAACGAAAAAGATGTGGCAATTTCATAATTAAACACTGTATTAATTTTAAGGCCAATAGAGGTTGCCTGTTCACTCTAGTACACTAGGCTCTAGTGAACAGTAAATTTTCGTTTTGGCGTTATACCTACCTATAGTTACTAAGAAACACAGCACGGTGCGCATATATCTTACCTCACACGGCTTGGGATATCAGAAAATCATTCAATAATAGCTCGTGGAAAACGGCACTAGCCATGATTAAAGTATAGACCCATTTTTAAATAGATGTAATTATTATAAAGTTAAGGTTATCTACACATTACTTTGTACCCATAGAACTATAGTCGAGATCTTAAATTTTTGCTCTTTACATATAATCAATAGATTTTCGAGTACTAACCGGATCGAGAAGTCGGGGGTGCCCCGCGACCTCTCCACTTGTCCTTTTTTATATCAACTTCCAAAGCGGCGATTCGAATTCCGACCCTGTTCCAAGAACATTCTATCATCTATAAACTATATACGACATTATATGAGAAATCTATACCAGCGGATTCTCAAATTCTGTTCTTACAACTGATCAATATCGAAATCAAAGCTGCCAGTCAAATCCAAGCTAAAACCTTCCCACCCCTTAATGGTATGATCTAATCTCTCAGCTTCAAACCAACATGCTCGCACAAGAATTCGTATCCATCAGCCACAATTCTCGCCAAGACTTCGTTGCTCTGATGTTCGGGGTATAGATCAAATAGGTGCGGCACGTTCTCCACGATTCTTAGTTGCGCCTCCGTACCCGTTACCCGAAGTGCTTGCCATGTGCGTTCAGCCTGCTGCCAAGGGACTAGGTCGTCTTCTCGAGGATGGATGAGAAACGTCGGCGTAGCGTATTTTCTTGCCCGAGCTTGAGCCAACGGACTAACAGCTTTGATCAACTCAGTCGCTGGAAATTCCGGTTCTCTTCTATTGTTCTTGTCAAGCCCGCCGAGTATCGTGTGGAGCGTACGACCGTGCCAATTCATGTACAATGCGAGTCGACTGCGGGGATCCGTAGGCGCCAGCCAGCCGCCTAGTGCGCGTTTCGTAGGTGGGGGGTTATAGCCAACGATGGCATGATCGGAAATACCTTCCCAAACCTGGTCATCTAACTCATATGTTGTAGCTCCATTCATAACTCTAGAGCCAGCGGGGACGTTGGGTTCCGTCCAGAACGAGTCCTCGTAGTCGGATGGGCTGTAAAATGCCAGGATAGCAGACGGAGGCTCGATTTTGCGTGCAACAGAGGTCCAACCTAAACTCATGGCTAAGTGGCCTCCGCTGGACCAACCTACGGCTACAACTCTTTCCGGATCTACGTGAATGTCGCGCCTTGAGAGATTGAGCTTCGGGAGAACGGTACGGATCCATGACAGTGCATCGGCAGCATCCGACATAGGGCCCTCCGGAAGTGTCACTTCGGGACAGAGTCGGTAATCAATACTGATAGGGAGGAAACCGCTTTTGATAAGCGTGTTTGTCTGCTTCGGCCGAATATCGTTCCTCGACAACATGACATGGCCGCCGCCGTGAATCATTAGTGCTAGTGTATTACGTCAGCGCCATGTCTCAAATTGGCCGTGGGATATTCAGTATTCTCACCTACAGGAAGAGTTCGTCCAGAATCGACTACCTCAGGAGGGTAGTAGATATCTGCTTGCAGTTCCACTCCATCTACTTCCTTAAAGGTGATGGTCTCTTTGAGCGGTAACGCGCCATTAAGAAGGCCATTCGTCGACTTAGCATCAATAGCATACGGAGATGCCGTGATAACCCTTAAGATGTGCGATTCAGAAGCCGGCGTATCGCTCCAGTCGACCCAATTGAATCCAGCAGCTGTCAAGTCCTTCTCCCACAATCCTTCTCTCGCGAGCGCATGCTTACGTCCATCGTTAAACAACCACCAGCCTTCTAGCAGCCCGAAGACAAGATCGAACCAGAACAGATTCCGCGTCAGTTCTACCAGACACAATATTCCATCCGGACTTAGCATCTTGCGAATATTGGTAGTTGAGTTTACCAGGTTCTTCGTCGCGTGTATACAGTTAGTCGAGATAATGATATCGTAAGCGCCTAGCGATTGTGGGCTTGGGTCCTTTTCGATATCGACTACGGTATACCGCATAAAAGGCCATTTGGAAAACTTTCGTCGGGCGGCAGCGACAAGCGAGGACGAAAGATCGGTAAATGTGTATGAGAACTTGTACTCCGGTCCGAGCTCGGTCAACTTCTCAACAAGGTATTTGGTCGTACCACCTGTGCCAGCACCGAGTTCAAGGATTCTTAGCTCTCGACCTCCCTTGAAGCTCTTCAGGATGGATGTCAAGTATTGAGAAAGAAGAAGAGTGCCGGTTTTGAACATGGGTGCGTTCGTGTACACGTCTGTAAGAAGTGCTCGTGCATTCGCGTCGCCAAACAGTAAAGCAATAGGATCAGCGGCCCCCGAGAGACAATCAGCTAACCTGTGACCCGTTGTGTAAAGTAGTTTCGTCTCGGAGGCGTGCTTTGAGAATAACTTCAGCATTTTCTCGTGTAGCGGAAGAGTGGGGACCATTTGAATCGGCATCTCGGTACGACGTAATACTCCATCCTCTCCTTTCTTCAGGAGGCCAGCATCTTCTAATATCTTGTATAATTGAGGGACGACCTTATGATGCTTCGAATCAAACTTAATCATAGGCGCCTCGTCCCCAGACTTCAAGTCTGGTACTACGCAGCCCAGAGAAGCAAAAGCAGCCAAGACATACTGAACGACGAGCTCCGACTGTAAGGGGAAAACATCTGTGTTGAAGCCCTTAAATCCCGTGGTTTCTGCGTGCTGGTCATATGAGGGCTTCGCCTCGATGAAACAATCCCGACTCACGATTGCGAGTTTTTCTTCAACCTGTTTGCTATTATTAGCAATTAGCTGGCTTGCGGAATTCGATGTACCGTTGACGAGCTTTTCTACAGGAACTTGCTGCGCGCTAGAAGTTTTGATGACAGGCTCAGGCTTTTTAGTCTTCTCGACAGGCTGGATGAAGCGGGCAACATCGAGCACATCTGTGCATTCTTGGAATTGCGCCTGGGTGATGTTCACGTGGAATCGACTCTGGATCTCTACCAGAACCTCAGTAACTAATAATGAGTCGATACCAAGGTCGTCTAATTTCGATGAAGGTTCGACCTCTTCCACCGGAATTTCTATTATGGCACTGAACATCTCGCGAACTTTTTGGACGATGTCGGGAGACTCGGTCGACTCTTCTGCAGGCTGTTGTTGAATCTTCAGCGATTGAAGACCTGATTCCAATGAAGACTGCTTGTGTGAGAAATATTCTTGTTTAGCAGGCTGCCTCTCATCTTCGTATTCAGTCAGAGGGGTGTAACCCTTCTGATACTCCGAGTCCGCGTCGTCGCTATCACTATCGCTAATTTGGGGACTTCTCGCGATAACGGCGGGTATAGAATTGGTGTTAGGCACATTGTTGTTGAGTCTGCTGAGGCTTCTTGATAAAGATTTGAATGGAACGCTTCGGAAAGTTGCACCCATGATGGCCACAACTAATTCTTTAGAAACTGTATCGCAAACGAAAATATCATTCGCTACGCTGGATTTCGATGCTGCTTCGTAACGCGTGTAAACAGTCCATGAACGAGAATGGGCTCTGTTTGTCATGAAGGAAGCAGAGAAGATAACTTCTTCAACTGCTGTACACATGAAGACCTCATCTTCCTTTCGCGGGGATAAGCAGTTAACATGAATACCCGCGACTTGGAGGAAATTGTCCAGAGATATCGGGTCGCATATTCCGGCGTCCATACCATGAGGCTGGTTTGTTGGAATTGTGACTAGGCCGACAGCCTCATTATCGACTGCTGACAAATTTTGGACTCCGCGATAATAGCTTGCATAATCCACGACGTCTGAGAATAGCTTGTAGACCATCGCACCGCTCACTCCAGTTGCTGAGGGCAATTTCCTAATCCGATCAGCACGGGAACTTCTAACAAGTCTTCGTAACAACTTGAGTCGGCTCTCTGCCACGACATCGTCTTCGGGAGCACAGCTTATAGTGCCCTGGGCATGTTCAGTTTCACTCCCTTCTGCGTCTCCATTCGCGAGCGACCGGCTAAATATGGCGAAACCCCATGTCCTCCGTGTAACATTGCGAAGGCGTATAAACACAGAGTTTCCAGCACCAAGCCCAAGAGGCGCTGACATGGTCAGACCCTCTACATGAGGTATCGCCTTAGCTGCATGCGCTGCGTCAAGTAGTAATGTGGCACATCTAACAGCCAATTCGACATACATGGATGCCGGGCAAAGGCTCTGGCCCGTAACTGCATGGCCCTGACCAGCCAGTTGGAAGGTCACGTTGGAAGTATCTACTGAGAATAGATGCTCTCCCTTTCCGTTGCTTTTCAGGATGCTCACAAGATCAGATGATCTAGTAGCCACAGTTTGGATTTCGGTAAATCCAGCCTTCGTCCTAGGCTTGTACTCGATCCAATGACTTGTCTTCTCAAACTGATAAGGCGGGAGATTGACCCTGCTGTAACGAGAAGCTGATGATTGATGGAATGCCCAGTATTGTGTTGCTGATCCGGCTTTCCATAACTGACATGTAGCATTTGCAAGGTTGGCTATCGCGCCAGCGCTTCCCAGATTTGTGGGTATGAAAATATCCGATCTGTCAGTCTTGGGTATTACACGGCGTGCCATGGGGATGATGGGCGAGGCCGACCCTGCTTCTAGCCATATAGCGGAAGGTAAGCGAGCAGCGATCCTTTCTACCGCATCAGCGAAGTATACCGGTTGCCGAGTATGTTTTACCACCTCGTCCGCGGTGTAGCGCGACCAGTTACCCTCTACAGAACAGGTCTCTACGCGAATACGAGGGGATCGTATAGTGATTGATTCAGCCAATCCCTTCAAATCGGATAGTATATCATCGGCAACGTAAGAGTGGTAGGCGTGGGTGTTCTGAAGCCGAGTCTTCTTGAAGGATGAGCATTCTGCTTCGGCCTTATTTATCGACTGCGAGTTTCCAGCAAGGACAAAGCTGCGAGGCCCATTGTAGCAAGCAATATCCACGCGACAGTCGTTCGTCGCATTTAATCGCTGTACTGCGGCTTCAATTTCTTCTTTGTCGCATTCCACTGATAGCATCGCTCCACTTTCCGTATTCCATTTATCTCGTATGATGCGAGCTCTTCCGGAGATGAGGCGGAACGTATCCTCTACTGAAATTGAGCCGGCGATACAGAGTGCCGTGAGTTGGCCAAAGCTATGCCCTATCACGGTGTCCACTTCTAATCCGGAATCTATCCAGGACTTGGCGTTCGCAATCTGTAATGACAGAAGCATGCAATGGAGAGCAACGATATCTTCAATATCTTCTCCTTGGAAAATACCGGGGAAAATGCTTGGAAGGCCAAGCGTATGGCACACGGCATTGCATTTGTTCTACATGCTGTCAGCGCTCATTCAATTAAACCAACTCATTTTGACAAGAGTTGAACTCACCAAATGGATTCTAAAAATGTCACAGTTGTCATATAGGTCCTTCGATACGGTGACATTCCTGCCGGTCTGACCACCGAAGCACAGCACCACCGGGTACTTTTCTGCCCGGGTGATAATTCCGTCACTCGTAGTCGAATTACTTAGGCCGGATAACAGGCTCTGTATATCGGAAGCCGTAAACGCTATTCGGTTTTCGAATGCCGCATTATGACTTCGAGCTATGTTGTATGCAATACTTCCAAGTGATACTTCGGCCTTGGGCAAGTATGACTGAAGCGCATTAACATACGACTGAAGATTATTGACCGACTTAGCGGATAGGAGAATTGGGAAGGGCGTGGAAGAAGAGGTCTGGTCTTTAGTCCCCGATGTTGAATCTAGGGGAGCCTCTGAATGCGCACGAATTAGAATTGCGGCGTTGCTGCCAGCAGCCCCGTAATTGTTCACCAATGCCACATGCTTCTGTGCTGTCCACGGTTGAGTCTCCTTTGGTACTGTGATTCTGTTCGACGGAGATGCATTGATGCGTGGGTTTAGCGACACGAAGTTGGCCTGTTTCGGGACTGTCTTGTGCTGTATCATCAAAAGCGTCTTGATAACGGCAGCGACACCAGAAGCTGCCTCGGTATGACCAATGGAGTCCTTGACGGAGCCTAAGAACAGCTCACTATTGCGCGAAGAACCGGTGAGTGCCAAACGCACGCTCTCATACTCAATGGGGTCGCCGACGGGAGTGCCTGTTCCGTGGGCCTCAACATAAGTAACTTCCGCAGGTTTTATCCGTGCGGTAGTAAGCACACGTTCATACAACGAGCTCTGAGACCGAGAGTCAGGCACCGTAATTGGGCTACAGTTAGAGCCTTGATTAACGGCTGAAGCGGCGATCACACCCAATACTGTGTCGTTGTCCGCAATTGCACGCGAAAGAGGCTTCAAGACGAGAATTCCAGCGCCTTCACCACGGCAATATCCGCCAGCCATGGTGTCGAAAGCTCTAGACGAACCATTGGAGTTTAAGAAGGATGCGCCAGCGAGATTCTGATGCAGAGTGGGGCTCGTTATGACGTTGACTCCTCCAGCCAGCGCCATAGAACATTCGCCTCCAAGAAGTGCCTATAAAGTCATGTTAGCACATTTCATCATCTATCTTCATGTATCCAATATTCACCTTGCATGCTGTGTGTATAGCCACAGCGGATGAGGAGCAAGCCGTATCGAAGGTAATTGACGGCCCAGTCCATCCGAAGAAGTGGCTGATGCGACCGCTGATGAAAGCCCTCAGCATTCCTGTAGCTGCAAACGCGTTCGCATTTTCAGATTCGATGTTATCCTCATAATCGACAGATCCTACACCGAGGTAGCAACCGACATCAGTTGCCCTTAGGCTCGTTTCTTTGACACCGTAGCCCGACGATTCAAGCGCTTCGTAGGCAACTTGTAACGCCAGTCGTTGTTGTGGATCCATGGACTTAGCTTCGCGGCCAGAGATACCGAAGAACCTATGGTCAAAAGCGTCGGGCCGTCGAATGAAGTTTCCCCAGTATTCGGGCAATTTAGGCTCGCGTGTGATGTCAGCTGGGTTGAATCGATCAAGCGGCATAGTGCTCAGTGCCGTTTTTCCGGCACTGATAATCTCCCAGAATTCTTCTAAGGTATCGGCCTGAGGGAACCGACACGCCATTCCCACAACGGCAATTTCTTCGAGTGCGCCCTCATCATCGTGGGTTTGTTTAGCAGCGGAGAGTGACCGGGGAACACATGATTTGGTGCCTAGTGACACAAATGTTGCCTTGCCAGGTGTAAGATCGCCCAAGGTCGATTTGACGGTTTGGAACCAGTGAGCTCGCTTGCATAAGATCAGCTGGATGGAGATCTCATGAAGAGCGCCAGTCTTGATCACACTGCCATCTGCCGTGGATCTCAAAGGCAATCTCAGGCTTTCAGCACCGGGAAGCCTAAGATTGCTGTCCCCAGAACAGAGTTTGGTAAGTTTGTCGGCAGCTTCTATATGTCTTGAATGATGATAGCATCCATTGAGGCCAACTAACGTGGTTGGGATCTTAGCTTCGCGCAGCCGCGCGCAGAACGCTTCTTCTTCGCCCTTTGGAAGGGTGACAGTAAGACTCCTGTCATCTGTAATGCAGGAGGTGTATGCCTAGTGTATCAGATCAGCAACCAAATCGCAAGGTATCAAACAGCAGGTAGAATTAAAGAAATTTCCTTACCTCTGGGATGTTATCTAAGCATGTTTCCAGATAAGTCCTGTCGGCAGCCGTCTTCCAGTAGACAGAGATCGCCGTAGCTCTATCTTGGGCGGCATGAGAGGCCTCTGCCTTGTCGACGACAACACCTATGCACGCCGCTAACCGGATAGCATTTGATACATTCTGTTCAAAATCCGACCAGCTACTTGCTGAGGCAAGAGCCGCAGCTGAGAGAAACCCAATACAAAATCCTTGGGCCGCTTCAAAGCTTAGCAGACTCTCCTTAGTATACGGGTTGTCGACGGATCTGATAAAGTCAACGACGTGAGAAACGACAGTTAATGGCGCCAGGTGAGTATTAGTAAGAGTATGGGGGTCTATGAGTTTCTCCCCGGTTGCGAAATCGCGAAACGACTTAAGACTATCTGCGCCTTGGAAGTCTTCGGAAGCGAAGTCCTGTTCTAACAGAAGCCATAACGAAGGAAGCTCCAGAAGACTCTTAGTAAGAAATTGAAGGTTCGGGTTTCGTAAAAGATCTGATTGGAGACTTGAAAGAGTATCGTGTGTCCAATGTGTAACTTGAGGTCCGAATAGCGCCACCACGAACTCCTGCGTGTGGCTTGAGGCCGAAGCTCCGAATTTAGTCATCGTCTTGCTCTTGCCCGAAAGTACGTTGAGTACCTGGATGTTGATCGTAGCGGTTGAGATGTTGTCTTAATTAGTTCAAATCTCGAAATCTATACGGGCAGAGGGATCATTTACATGAGGCTGTTCAACTAGATCTGTTCTCTTAAGTCAAGCAGAGCCGATGAACTGCCCTTATTGGCCACCTTATCAGTTTCTCGATTATAGTATAACTCGGTATCGATTGTTATGTCAATATTCGTATCAGATAGGTCAATAGCCAATTGAGGCTTTCAAAACTGGAAAGCTGTGCCACATTATCCGAAGTGGTAAGTTTACTCGGCGTCGACGTCGCTTACGTGAAGTTAGACGGCGCTAACAAGCGATGGGCTCCGTACAAAATTCCAAACCCGAGTAAGGGCAGGGGATATTATCACTAACTTATGATTATCAAGAAGTGTGTTGATGAGTTATCAAGCCATAACGGACATACCGGCGATGGTGTACCCCGGAGAATCTCGTCGTATGATGGGAAATCGGTGTTTTCCGCTCCAATTAGTGTCTATAATCCTATGCTGTTTAAATTAGCCAGCCCTATTTCCCAGAGAAACTGTATAGTATCGTAGGAGACTTGAAATCGCGGCTTTTCCACCGTGCAATCAATGATCTCAACGGAAGCGATGGACAAGATTACACTCATTCCAATTCTTGGCGTAGCCCTATCGCTCGCCGTCGTCTTACAACTAGGGCGAACATGGTGGCGACTAAGGCACATACCGGGGCCTTTCCCAGCGAGTATCACCAACTTCCAGCGCGTGGGTTGGGTGAAGACCAAGAAAGCGCACCTTATACTCCAAGACATGCATAAGAAGTATGGAGAAGTCGTGCGAATTGGTCCTAATACGGTGTCTTTCAGTAACCCTGAACTGATCCCAACCATTTACCCAGCTAGAAGTGGTTTCCCAAAGGTTGGTATATCGCCAATTCCGCATGTGAAGACTGGAACTAACTTGAGTTAAGGGTGACTTCTATGTGACCCTCCGACCTTACACAAGAGGCGGCGGCGCCTTACACGCCGTGTTCAATACAACGGAAGAAGATCTACACAAGCAGATCAAGAGTCCCATCGCGCCGATGTTTACCCCTGCGAAGACGCCTTCTTTCGAGGGTCTCGTTGACGAAGTTCTGACGTGCATCCATGAGAAGCTCGACGAAAATTTCATCGCGAATGGAGAGATCTTCAACCTGGGTGATTGGCTTCAGTACTTCGCGTTTGATGTAATGGGTACCATGACCTTTTCCAAGAGATACGGATTCTTGGATACCGGAAAAGACGTTGGGCGCATGCTTGGGACTATCGTTGACTTTATGAGAGATGCCGCACCCGTAAGATGGCTCCCATGGCATTAGTATAGTCAATCCGCTCTTTGCATCGCTAACTCGACGCAGATGACACAAATTCCCTGGCTCGATTGGGCGCTGCGTAAAAACCGTATCGGGGATTCGTTCCAACGCCTATTCGGCAAGACAGCATCCCTCGGCATACTCGGTTTCGTAGGAAAAGCCATCAAAGAAAGACAGGAGCTCATGTCTAAAGGAGACTTCAAAGCGAGCGACGAAAAGAGCGGGAGAAAGGATTTCCTGACTCGATATATCGAGCTCCAGCAAAACGATTCTAAGATACCTCCTTGGTAAGACCTATAATCTCGAGCTGCTATCGGCCAAACCGAAGCGATCTTTAGTATTAACGTGGATGTTCACAGGGCACCCACCGCGTGGACATTCTCCAACGTCATCGCAGGCTCGGATTCCGTAGGTAGCCTTATGCGCACGACCATGTTCCACCTCCTAGTATATCCGCATACACTGGAAAAACTCTACGAAGAACTCCGCACCGCGAGCGTGTCACACCCGTATCCGAAATGGAGCGAGATCCGCGGCCTGCCGTACTTAGACGCCTGTGTTCAGGAAGGTGCTCGTATGCACCCGCCCTTCGCACTGCCCTTTGAGCGCGTCGTTCCTGCAGGTGGTATCACGATCCTCGGCTACTATCTCCCTGGCGGAACAGTAGTTGGCGGAAGTCCATATGTCGTCAATCGCCATAAGGAGACGTTTGGGCAAGACGCCGAGTTCTGGAGGCCGGAGAGGTGGCTCGAGAAAGATGAGCATCATAAGCATAGGCTTGAGCAGGGAGTGTTGACTGTGAGTTTCCAACCACTTCCCTGTCGTATTTCGGGTTGAGTAAACTGACACATTAGCTCAAGTTCGGTGCTGGGAGACGTGTATGTCTCGGTAAGCACGTGGGAATTCTAGAGATTAAAAAGCTGATCTCGTTTCTTGTCCTTAACTACGATGTAAGTTATTATCCCCGCCACTAGAGATTGACCCCAGTCTGACAAATTCATAGATCCGTGTGGTGAACCCCGAGAAATTCGAGCTTGAAAACTCGTGGTTCTTTTTCCAGAGGGGACTCTATGCGACAATCCGGAAACGGCCTGAGCCTGCGGCAGTAGAAACTCAGCAAGCAAGCTGATCGGTCACTTTATTTCAAGATTAACAAAGACATTATGTTAGACGATATCGAAACCACTTACCTAGGTGAATAACATGTGAGATAAAAATATGAGGTACCTAGCTAGACAAAATCTTACCGTTTAAATACCCCTAATGCAATTGATACCATGTAATCTTGGAAATTTGATGAAAATGAGCTGCCTGCTTCGGGGCTTCGACCGGATCTAGCCATGGCTCGAATGATTTGATATCTCAATATGCCGTCCTGGTGTGGTTAAGTTACTGTAGAAGTTGAGTGCGCACCTAAGTAGTAAAACTCGTCAGAATCAGAACAAATCACAAGTCAATCCATCTAGTCAACCTGTCCATATCACAATATACTTCGACGAATTAGTTTAGGTTAGTTCTTTTCGAAGCTACAAAAGACCAGGTGCTGGTATGAGCTACCTGGTCAAGTATTGACTCTTGTTGGCAATTTTCATCCGCTCACATTATCGTGATGATACCTTCGGGGACTGCCATTAGCTGCAATGTGTTCAGCGGTGAGTTGAAAATGGACAGATATCAGGTTGCCTACTTGAGCAGAGAAGCGAACCCCCGGACAATCTCGTTCCATTACTTCCTAGCCAGGAATACAGTATGTAGCTTCGTTCGTTGGCAACCGGTAATCAATCACCAATTGGTATGCCAAAACTTTTACTCCCGTTAAACGCCCGCCATATGGATTTCGTGAAATAGCTCCCTTAAAATAAATACGATCATCGTCCTCCGCGTCCGCTTGCTCTCGCTCGGCTGACCGTAGCTCGTCCTCGGGCTAGACCGACACCACGACCTCTGGCGTTGCGACTTCGGAACATAGGTGCGTTCCTAGAAATAGTTAGCAGAGATCACCGAGATTCGTATCAATGCAGATGCATACTTCAACATGTCGGGAACGATAAAGAATCGCACGTGGCTTCCACGGATGTAGACTTGATCCAGATGGCTCACTCGGCCGTCTCGCGCGGTGACGGTAATATCCTTGAGCTGCACGTTCATATTGTCCTCAGCTACGCGAAAACCGTTAGCCTAAGCCCTCCATCAAAAGTGTGAATAGTATATATAATATTAGCGACGCGACCTTACCTTCTAACAGCTTGCCACGATATGTCTGACCGGAGGTGATCTCCAAGGTGACGATGTGGCCTTGCGCCTCGTTGAGAAGCTTGATGGGAATACCGATTGTCGACGTCATTTTGCCCGGAAGCGATGAAACTGATCGAAATAGGGTTCAACGATAACGCGCAATGGGAGATGATTGCGTGTTTACGGCTTCTGAGATATAGAGGTTAAGCTGTTGGCTGGTGACGATTGACAATAAGCTCAATAACAGCTTGATAAAGGCTTGATAATGGCTAAATAACGGCTTAATAAGAGCTTGAAAGTTGAGCCTACAGGAGCTCAGGGTATCTAGGTGATTAATTTTTCCGGTCCGTGGACTTGAGCGATAAGGAGGTCCCACAGTTTTTGAAAACTCACCTTATCCCGGATTTGGTCACCTTTGTCTTGGCACAATCCCCTGCAAATGGTACATAGATACATAGTACAATGCCCCTCCAAAAAGCTCTCGGAAAGTGCCCCTCCATTGAGTCACCCTAATAAGTTCTCGCGCTGTCATCTTTGATCTTAACTTCTTCCAAGATATTCAACTGTACCGCGTTTCCTACCAATTTGAATTCAAATAGACTGCAGTCACCCAAAATTCCCCGTCAGAAGCGCAATAGAAGAATTAACTTTAAAGCTACTGGATATGGCTTCAGAGCTTGAGGCACCTGCCAAACAGGTCCCGCCCGCTGCGGACCCCGAAGTTGCGGCTCCCGCACCATCAAAGCAGACCGTCGACCCCTGGAACGTAGCTGGAGAAGTTGGCGAAGATGGAAAAGTCAAGGCGATCGACTATAAGAAGTTGGTAGAGGAGTTCGGCACTAAGTTGATCGACAATGAGATGCTAGAAAGATTTGAACGAGTTACTGGCCATAAACCCCACCGATTCTTACGGCGACAGATCGTCTTCAGCGAGAGAGATCTTGGGTTAATATTAGACAGATATGAGAAGGTATGGTTAAGAGATGGTCAACTGTTACTGGCTCGTATCTAAGAAGACATTCCTAGGGCGAACCTTTCTTCTTATATACTGGCCGTGGTCCTAGCAGCGACAGCATGCACATCGGACACACTCAAATCTTCGATTTTTGCAAGTCAGTATAAGTACTCTGCTATAGCAAAGTCTAATATAGAAACTTGGGGCTAAACATATCATAGGTGGCTACAAGATGTCTTTGATGTACCCCTAGTCATCATGCTTACGGATGGTTCGTAACTTCGGAGTCTACAAAAAAAAATTGCAAACTGACCTTGGAACTCTAATAGATGAAAAGTTTCTGTTCTCTGAGAAAAGAACTGTTGAGGAAGTCATAGGATATGCGCGAACCAATTGCCAAGATATCATCGCCATAGGCTTTGACCCAGAGAAGACGTTTATCTTCTCTGATTACGAATTTATGGGCGGAGCCTTCTACAGAAATGTTACCCGATTCGCGAAACTTGTTACTTACAACACGGCAAAAGCTACCTTCGGCTTCGACGAAAGGTAAGTTGCTCCCCTACGATGCTGAATACCTAACATTTAGCCCCTTTTTTTGTTCGCACGTGACACCCATCAACTAACACCCACCTAGCTCAAACATTGGCAAGATTCACTTCACCAGTATACAAGGCGCTACTGCATTTGCAACTACATTCCCCCACATATTCGGCGCAGATGAAAAGAAGACAGCCAGCATCCCATGTCTGATCCCTTGTGCTATCGATCAAGATCCTTATTTCCGTCTAACTAGAGATTGTGCCGCCAAGTTGAAATATGCCAAGCCTTCTTTGATCCACTCCCGCTTCCTTGATGCTCTACAAGGTCCCGGTTCCAAGATGTCCGCCAGCATTGATTCTTCCGCAATCTTCATGAAGGACACACCTAAGCAAATCAAAGACAAGATTAACAAATATGCCTTCTCCGGAGGACAAGTGAGCGCAGAGGAGCAAAGGGAGAAAGGTGGAAATCCAGACATAGATGTGTCGTACCAATATCTCCACTTTTTTATGGAAGATGATGAGGTATCTAATCATTCAACTCTTTACAGGGTTCCAACTCTGACAAATATATAGGAACTCGCAAAAGTTGGACAAGACTATAGGGAAGGTAAATTGCTCACTGGAGAGGTAAGTCATTTTAATTACTAAACAGAAAACTTCGAATTATTATACTTACTTGCTATTAGCTGAAAGCGATATGTATCAAATATCTCCAGGAATACGTCGCCGCGTTCCAGGAACGGAGAGCAAAGGCAACAGAGGAGACGGTCAAGCACTTTATGTCAGTGCGGCCATTGAAGTGGGGAGGAAACCCTAAAGCGCCGAGAGTCGTTCCCGTCGTAGAGGACGGACCAGCTAAGACAGAAGGTGAAGGTGGTGAAACGAAGCTGACGAAGAATCAGCTCAAGAAATTAGAAAAGGAGAAGCAGATAGCGGCGAAGAAGGCTGCTAAGGCCGCGGAGAAGGAGGCGGCTAAGGCGACTTCATGACCATGCTTGCAAATAAAATGAACGATGAGTACTAAAATACTGTATTTCAGATCTTCTAGTGCATGTGTGTATATCGCCTTCAGAAGTCATGGCCCATATGCCTCCTTTTTCCGATACGAGATCTCGCTCGACAATGGTAGCATTTCAAAACACATTTGAGTGCTTCACTAAGCGATTTGTAGCTCATATTTTGTTGGTGCTAGCACTGGCTTCTGACACCTCTCAGTGCCTTGATACTGTGCTTTGATTAAGAAAACGGGCAGAGATTGCTACAATACCTTGCTTTATATACGATATCTCTTATGATAGGCGTCATAAGCCAGTGCCTAGTAACCTACACACATAGGTAGATACAGCGTTAGATAGGTATTACCAGGCTATGAGTTGGAGATATGAATGACGTGAAAAGTAGTCACATTATCTCATTTCTATGGCATATACTTCGGGAATTGTTTCTCTTTATAACCACTGATAGAATTCATGCTCACATCCATATATCTACCTATACTTCTCTAATCTCTGAAAGATTATTGACAACAAAAGAAGTTACATCTACGTATCAAGACAACTACTTGTCGTTCAAAGGCAAACATCGGTGCTGAGCCCTCGGCGTCCTATTTCGTCTTAGACGTTGTAGAATAATTCTCCATGATATTATCGAGCTCGTAAAAAAAGCATAGTACACTGGACTTCCATGTCTTAAGACTTAACGTTTAGGAAGTGAATTGAAACTCTTCCTCGGCGCAAGAAAAAAAAATGTTCCATCAGAAAACCAAAAGCATTCTAAGAAGTTCCCCTATCTCTAATTAACCTTAGGCATCGCCGTAAATATTAAGTACCTAGGTATCTCACCTTATATTATTGAGATTAGTATCTCGGGAAAGGTTATTTCTTACCAACGTATGGTATATATTTAACACAGTCATCATGGACGCAGGATCTGATATGGCAGTTAATTTGATCAAAAGTCAGTTTGTCAGAGTATTCTTCCGCACTCAACCACCTCACCCCCACGATATCATCGAATCGAAGCTACTAAAGATGGTAAATATTCCCGGTCTTGATTATCAAGAAGTTTTCTCAGATTGGAGAGTTTATACTGAATTTAACCTTCTCGAAGTTCTTGAAATCATTGAACCGGATCAGTGGGATGAGTGGGAGCCAGGTGATGAGCTGGAAAACGCTGAAGAGAAACTGGCACATCTCAAGGCTTTCCTGACCAGAATCTTCCAAGCGTGCATGACGCACTCGAACTTGTTCTTCTTGGATTTGGAGATAGCGGTCGAGTCGTGGACCCTCGTGGATAGACTTCACCATTTTTACCACGCCATCCACGTGGACGTCATCACGAGGGGATTCGAGGGCGGAGGGTTCACATTAAATACGGGCGACCCCGAGCTAGACGCGCCCAACCCCGGTAACCTGGATGAGCTTACGGTTGACAGCGTGCGAGAAATTGTCCACTTCATCACTGTGACCCGTATGATGAACATCTCAAACTTGCCCGCAGACCAGACGGCGCCCGATACCTCCCTCACCCGCGTAATGGAGCTTTGGATATGCCAGACGGAATTTATCGCCGGTGCCCACCCTGGGCGCCCTGAGCTCAATGGGGTTCCCGAGGATGAATGACTTAACCGAAATTGGCATAGGCTTCTAGGCTACAGAAACGCAAAGTGCCTTATACATTAGCTAGATGGAAGGCGGGTCTAAGATACCGATGAATTAACAAGTCTGAGAATCTAAAGATCTCGATATGATGACTGGTGATAATTGGACGCGTCAAATTCAGTGTCTTAGCTTCATCCGCTCATTCGAAAAGTATTGGTCCCACATGATGTAGTTCGAATTCTGTATAAGATTACCTGCTAATTGGCACGGCGACACCAATTAGTTAGAAGAATACGTAGAAACTGGGAGTGTTGGGTATTTTAATTAGGTATAACGATAGCCTAGCTCTGTTCCTACCTACCTAGAAGTACTTTAAACGTCCCATATGCGCCACTGCCGCGCTGATGTGTATACTACCTAGAGGAGTATCACGTCCCAATATCATCACCCTCTTCATCGAAAAATATTGGCGTTATCCGTTTCCGATCAACCTTTAACTTGAATATATCCGGCCTCTGATACCCTCCAACAAGGTCGTGATATTGCTTCCCCTCTATACAATCCTCCAAATTGACGTCGACGTATAGAATGCCCTCTTTGTCCTGAAGCATATCCTTCTGTTCCGTAACTGCTGTCTGCTCATCAATAGTGAATCCCGGCAACAGTGCCCCCGTCGTATCTAGAAACATGGTGGCGCCCCTAGATGAACGCTGTAACCCTTGTGATACGACTTCGGGCGTGCTGGAGCCGTAGGTAGCAGCTTCGATCGCGTCATTGCCGAGGTATCCAGCGCACATAACACCGAAGCACTTCGCTTCGAAGCAATGAGCTGCCGCTCGCGTCCTATTCGCCGCGACATTATCGTAGCTCACCCCACGAGCGACGGTCGAAACCGGTGTCTTACCCTCGGTTCCACTACCGTCGTCAGCCCCCGTGCTTGGCGCAGGCAACACGCCCTGAGGTAACCGAGTAGGCCAAATAGCCGGCCAGGAACTAATATGGATCTGTTCTTCCTCTGTCATCAAGGTGTACCGTGCTAGGGGATTAGTGTTCTCTCCGCAAATCAGCGTTCCGATATTGCCGAACTCAGTGTCAGCCACCCGTAAACCGTAGCCGTCACCAAGAGCCCAGGTCAGTTTCTCGTAGAACGTAGGCATAAGCTTCCGATGGTGAACCATGATATCGCCGTCTGTTCCTATGATGACGTTCGAATTCCACAGCGTGGCCCTGCTGTAGCGTGCTTTTTCTGAGAAGCCGAGACTAACAATAACACCCAATCGCTCGGCTACCGCGCGGATGGACTTTATTTCGTCGCCATCGATGTAGACGGACTCTTTAACCATCTTCTTGAACAAGTCGTGGTTCTCCGACGGGGGCCGTAGAGCGCTCCATATAGGAAATGCGGGGATGTAGGACTCGGGAAAGACTACGAGGTTCGCTTTGTTACTCGCGGCTTCTTCGATCAGCGATATGGCTTTCGCCGTCGTCTCCTTTGCGGACAGGAAGACGGGTGAGGCGTGGCATGCTGCTATCCGCGTTGAGGCGCTCATAATTTTCGAAAAGTATGATGAACCAATGTTGACGTCTTGGTCCTGTTGAGGTGGAAGTTTGAAGCTTGTATTTATTGCAGTAATATACAGACGATAAAGCGCTGCCACTCGTACCTAGGTACTGTGATTTATGTTCCAACAGGCTCTATCCACTTCGGGTATGACGCCAGTTCAGTCAAAGTCCTGGTTTCTCTAAATAAGGAGCTTGTCGGGCTCTGACTTCGGCATCCGGGATTTGCTCATAGACGTAAAATACAACTTTCGAAGCAGATGAGGGGAAATCGCATGATGCCGACCTATAGAAAATATCATTCACTTGATTCTGACGTTCAATCTGATTATACCCGTACTTTCTGTTCCATCATGTGTTCGAGAGCCGAGGTGCTAACCGAGCAAGCAATTTCTCGCGGTGGTGGTCACATCGCATACATAATCCGCGATGGAATTTCGGATGATTATATAGCGACTCGATTCAGTCGCGCATGGATGTCGCATGTGAGTCACTATGATTAAGATGCCATGGGAAATATTAGAAATGTCCAAGCCGGTGTTCTGCAAATATTTGCTTTTTTTATCAGCGGAAAACCCCCTGTATCTGCGGCGCATAAATTTTGCTTTTCAAATTCAGGGGTCAGCTTTCCAGGTTGAGAAGCAAGGACATTCTAAAATTTGCGTTAATCTTCCAGCTATCAATCATCATCGTGCAAGCAGCAGTACCTTGATCTAAGACAGAATCACTCTCGATTATGCCTAATGGTGTATTCTACTTCGACCCTCCCGGTATGTCCTGAAAAGGGAATATAAATGACTGCTCTGACATCATGCTATCGTAGGCCCTCCCAACTTCAAGGCACCATGGTTGACATTTTCATCCGGAGATCTATTAACTCCGAGCCTCCTGCAAGGAAGAGCAGCTAGAACAGTCCGGTTAACTCAAGGAAAGACAAGGACCACAGGGAGTCAGGGCGATAGGGCTGAGGAACTACCACGACACCGACAGCGGCCGAAAACCATCCCTGAATCTCAAGTTATCAGCTTGATTAGTTCCGACGATGAAGGCAGTCCGCGCTCGCATTCGCTTGCTGCACAGAGTTGTCGAGAAAACCGCCGTCGCAAAGAGTCATGCAAGAAAATATCTCAGGAAGAGGTTAATAGAAGCATGACCGCGGCCAAACGACTTTCTAGGGCAGCGATCACATCAAATTCTCATCAAAGAGTAATTAGGCCAGCTCTCTCTGAGATAACAGCAAGGCAATCACCCAGGATCAAACGCTTCGGAACATACACAAATTCCTTTGAGCTTACGGATAGGAAAATGTTGGTAGAGTTGGGAATTCTAAGTCCAAAAAGACCCAGGGACGGCGGGCGGGCGAGCAACGGTGGTGATAACTTCTGCTCGTTACACTGAAGTTGTTGTTATAAATAACAGATTAGGGGAGAGGCCCTTGTGGACCTGTAGACTAATTTATATCGATACTTGACGCCCTTTTTAACCTCACTTCTCCTCTCCTACGACATCCTCTGTCACAATAGCAAACCTTTTATCTGAAGCCTCTAGCCTGACCGCCCACTGGACCCCGTGGAGACCGTCCTGTGTCTCAATCTCAACCTCGACATCGTAGTCTGGACCCATTACCGCTGCAGCGACATTCGTATTAGCCGTTGTAGGAAACTCCCACTCCCCCTTAACCGGCTTCATATTAAACCGCGCGATGAACAACGCGACCACGGCAAGAATCTCATTGGTTGCGAAGTGTCTCCCAGGGCACAGTGTTTTACCACCACCAAAGGCACGAAAGCATACGTCGCGGGGTCGGGATTTCTTTTCTTCCACGAGAAAACGGCGGGGATGGAAGTCTGTGTCGCCCCAAAGGGTCTTATCGGTATGGATGACACGCGAAGGCATTTGCAACATAGCGCCCTTCTTGAGGAGGTAGGGGCCTAGATGCGTATCTTCCATAACCTCGCGTACAGATGCGCCTATAGTACGGTAACGGAGGACCTCCTGGTAGGCTGATAATAAGAGGGGGCATTTTTCCTTGAGTAACACCATGTCGATAATCTTGAGGGTAGTATTCTTCTTTTGCTCCGTACAGGCGTCGACCTCGTCCCGGACTTCTTGTAGCAATCCTGGGTATTGGTACAGGTGCAACAGAACCCAGAATATAGACGGCACCGTGTTGACAAGTAACGCAATGGTGCCGCCCACCGAAGAGCGTGCAGTATCCCCAAGCGGGAACTTATTATTGACTTCTACCTGGTAGCGGTTCTTAGCGTAGGCCGATGCCTGCTCCACGCCGCCCGCCTTATAGTATCTCTCAAACGCCTCAGCCACCTTGGTGCGTGCTGCGATGGGCTTTCGGGCTGTGATCGAGGGTAGGAAGCCGACAAGGATCGACATAAGGCCGCCCTCGAACTCCCAGAATGCGTCGGCGACCTGCTTGTCATCGAACGGGTTTTGCGGTCCGTAGACGGCACGCGTCGTGGCTAATGTCAGCTTGTCTTGCAGCCACGTGTGCAACCCGATCCGCTTGCAAGTCTCCCCCGCCGCTGGCTGCAGCAGGTCGAGCGCCTTGCTGACCTCGACGAGCATGGCACGGTTCATGTCGTCGAGTGCCGGGCCTAGGTGCAGCGCAGCGCGCATAGCGGCGTACGTCTCCATCGACAGGCCGTGATCGCCATCGTTACCGTTGACGTTTTGCGCGAGGATAGCCTGCGCCTCCTTGCTGAGGCCGACCACCGCCGTTGCGAACTTGGCCTCGATTGGCGGGAACGCAAGTGTCCGGTGCTGCCTCTGCGCTTGCTGGATAAGCTCGGGCTGGGTGACGACATACATCTTCTGTCCAGGAAGGGACATGGTGAAGATGGGCGCGTCGATTTGCTTGCTGTTCCATCCTGTTAGGGGGCTGGTGCTCGAGACGGGAGAAGGGGGGGCACACACCTGAGCTCGACGTGGTAGTTAAACGAGCTACGCGACAAGCCAATGACGTGGCTTATAAGGGGGATTGAGGCCGGCGCCAGCGGCGGTTCGCGGGAGTCGTGGCCAAACATGATGCGAGCAGCGAAATAAGTGACAGTAGCGGCAATGGCGAGGATGAGCAGAGGACCAGTGTCGCCAATGGAGGTCGACATGGTGGGCGAGATGAACAGGCCGAAAATGAAGGGGGATATAAGATCTAGGTAAACAGAGACTAGCAAGGTTGTAACCTACAGGGCATAAATATGACGGAGTAAGATAACAATTAATGGCACCTTTCTGGTAGGAAAATGTGACCAACGGATGTGGCAACCTTAGCTTCTTATCTCGGACAAATACATCTACTAACTGGAATTAGAATCAGGCATCTTAGGAAATATGAATATACCTTTTTGAACACTAGATCCATGGATGCATCCTGTTGGTGTTGGTTCTACCTCACCTTTGTTGATTCCCGCGCAGGGCTGCACTAATGACAGAACCCCTGATGTACTGTACTTGTATCTATATATAATTTCATGCAGTAGTGTTGTACGGCAACTGCGGTGAGGCTCGAGGATTGAGTAAATACCCTGCTTGTTGGGCATACACCACAGTTGGATGCTACACGCCATATATCACACAACCCGCGGCTTTAAACGCAACGCCCTATAATTAAAGATCAGAGATATTCACCTTCCATATAATTTCATGTCCTTTTGTGAGAACATCTCTTTTGCGAGACTTGTTCTAGTTGTGTTTTGTGACAACATGACCATCTAAACCTCATTGACTCGCTTCTAGTTGTATCTTGTCAACCTACTGCGAAAATGGCGATTGGTATCGTCGTTTTCGCACTGGGACTCGGAAGCCACAGGTGTAACCTCCAAAACGATTGACTGCTGCGCTAACAGTACTCGCAGCTGTATTCAAATTCATGTTCCAGCTCGGGGCGTAAGTCTCTTTCCCTATGGTCCCGATCCTGTGAAAACCGCTAGCCATTAACGAGATATGTCATTTCTGCAGCGCCATTAGTCTCTCTATCGGCCAGACCATCTTCTTAAACGAGCTCAAGGCGTCCGCGCGGGCCCTGATGCCATCTATCCCTTATAGTGCCCTCGTAAGCGCGGGTGCATACAACCTACGCGGCATTTTCGGCGATGATGAAGATGGAGAATACGATTTGGTGCGTCGGGTCTATATGAACGCATTGCACAGCACATATATTTATCCGTTAGCCGCCGTGTGTGTTGCGCTTATTGCCACGCTAGCGCTGGAGAACAAGAATCTCAAGAACGTTGAAATGGAAAGGAAGAAGACGGCTGAAGAGAAGAGAGAAGAGGGACTTGTTGCCAAGGAGCCGGGACAAATGTCTCGGGAGAAAGCACGGGGGCCAGAGGAAGTATAAGCACAACCTCAGGGCAGGGAGCCTTCATTCGTTTCTGCCGTTTGAAATTTTGTACTTGGTCAAAACACTAGATTTCCGTTAAGTCCAGGCGTTTATTTCACAATAATGACTATATATTGACCCTAGGTAGGTACCTATGTGGCACTTATCTAATGTATCTCTCATTAAATTATGCATGATTATAGTTCTAAAAACACCTCCAGCTCAAATGTGTAACGAAATCCGAAAATGTAATTTTTATTTGTATACCCATCCCAATACCACCCTATGCAAAATTATAGCTTAACAACAAAACGCGTTCTCAAGTACTCGCCATAGTGGAAGAACAGCCACGGCACCGGCGTGAAGGCAAAGCATATGAATCCCAACACCGAATTTCCCCACCCCAGCCCCAGGTTACTATACAACGGCGTCGCGGCGAACGTCAGGAACGCTCCGAACGGACTCCGGATGATAACATTCGCCGCCAGAGCTGACGCCGCGGCCTCCGGGCCGAAGGCATCCACGAGATACGCCTGGCACGGGAGCATGACGAAGAGGGCCCCAACCCCCACGATGAACGTCCCGATCTCGGGGACGATCCAATGCACCTTGTAGTACGCGCTCCATCCGTACAAGAACACGCCGAGAGGGGTGATCGGCGCGAACCACTTCATCAATATGAGTCGCTTCTCGGGCGCGACCACCTTGCTGCCTGCGGTTTGACCGAGTAGTTTATCGCTTAGGAGGGTGAATGTGGCGAGGCCGCATAACATGCCGATTCCAAGACCTAGATACGCGAGACCGGAAGACCCAGGGTTGAACCCGTATTGCCCCTCGAATATGCTTGGGAATGTGGTAAAGAGGAGGAATATTAGACCGAAGAGTACACCTGTGTATAGGGACAGCAGTGAGGTGATGGGCGAGAAGAGAATCATCTTTATTGGGCGTACGGTCGAGCGAGCGAATAATTCTCGGGGAGACAGTTTCGATTGCAGCTTTGAGGTTAGATTGTTGTTTCCAGTTTCCTTCCGGAGACGCTCCGTCTTCTTCTGTAGCAGGACCCTGGCGTTCGTCTCCCTCAGAAATAGGAGGGCGGCAAGACTGAGACTTCCGGACTTTAAATAGCGAGTCAGTCATAGAAAGTTCAGGGGAAAAGGCATATATATTCTCAGCTTACCAAAATAAGAATGATCCGAAAAGTCCACCGCCAACCAATGTACTCAGATACAAAACCACCGATAATGGGTCCTATTGTCTGCACGATCGTATTTTAGTGGATCTACCTTTATCTTCTATATGACAGTTCACATACCGGTCCTAGAAGCGGTCCTAAGAGGAAACTCGCCATAGCCGTCCCTCGCTTATCCTGTGGAGTGACGTCGGCTATCGTTCCGCCCCCTATCGTCAAAGGGCCGGCAGAGGCACAGCCAGCGAGGAATCTAAAGGCGAGGAACATGCCAACATTCGTACTCAGAGCGCAACCTAAAGTGAAACAGATATAGACGAAGTTGCAGACGTAGTAGATAGGGAGTCGTCCATAGAGCTCGGAGAAGGGGGCGAGAAATAGGGGCCCGACCATAAAACCCAGGACGTAAATGCTAACAGTGAAGGTCGCGACTGTGGAGCTAGTGACATGGAATTCTGCGGCTAGTGCTGCTGCTCCGGGAGCAAACATCGTCGCGGCGAGGTTTCTAGGAGACTATGTGTCAATTGAATCAAGACGGCCACGTGCAGCGGGAAGATACGTACGCGTATAGGACGAAAAGACTAACGTAGGCGATATGAAGGCCTTTCCTGAATCCTGACCAATTCATTGGGTTCTCAGGATCATCGGGGCCGTCCCAGTCCACGAT
The DNA here is from genome assembly GCA_003314315.1 of Annulohypoxylon stygium. NCBI lineage: Eukaryota > Fungi > Ascomycota > Sordariomycetes > Xylariales > Hypoxylaceae > Annulohypoxylon > Annulohypoxylon stygium. The sequence continues at coordinate 237,868 of QLPL01000020.1, forward strand.
TTCAGGATCATATCCCTTTGGCTCCATTGTCGCTTCTCCACGCTCTGTATCCTGATTTTCGCTGTTGTCTGGATCTTTGGGCCCGATCGTCTCCTCAGACTGTAGACCTTCTTGACTGACCATGACGAATTATCCCAAAGCCTTAGATATATGTAATACAAAATGAGCAGAAGATATGCCTTCCAAGGTCAATTGAATAGTTGAAGAAAATAACTTGAATTAACGGTTATGGGCCATGCAAGCATAAGGTTTATAATATGAGTGTAATGTTATGGGCGTCCTTTTTGAGTCCGAAAACTTCATAGGTCATACAGATATTTATGGCGAGTGTAATATTATATCCTAAGTCCGGGGGCTTTAATTTGTTAGTCCCTTTTATACGACAATGATATGCCAAGAATTATACAGCTGAAGCGCTTTGATTGACCAAATAGCGTGACTCAGAATGATTTCAAAGCGGTGGTATGATGGTATCCGATGCTCCGCTATTTGAACATCGTGAGACCGTCTACCGGGGTCGGAGCATCGGCGCGGACGATCGGTGGATCAGGGGTTCGGCGCCGCGCTACCCACCAATTCGTAGAAATTCGTCTCGACAGATACTCATTTAACTCGGGAATTCCTCCCCCGTTCTCGGCATGCTTCGCCGCAGTCCTGTAGAGTATGACTAATGTCGTAAGATGACATTTCAGAGTACGTCAGCTTATACGGGACATCAGGTCAAGCAAAAGGGACATGGGCCACGAGATGCTTGTTGATATCATTCATATTAAAATGACAGAGAATAAGCTTAGAGCAAGCCCAATGCGCCATCCAGAAAAGCATAAATCTCCAAAATTAGGTCCCCATTTACTAAGGTAGGTATGTACTTAGTACGAGAATCAAAGGCTCATGATGGCATACTTAACGCATAGTAGATAAGACTCTAGCTTGATTGACCAACAATGTTTACTCATAGTATGTAATTCATTGGGTACTACTACCAACTACCTAAGCGCCCTTGCATCCATCGTTCTTCAAAAAGCAACGGAGCACACATGTTAAATTGTGAGTTACCAGCAGAAAGCCGAGGGAAAAGGGGAATAATGTCCCACTCATGTTAACTCCGCTTTCCGTTTTGTCCTCCGGTCTTATACCCACTTTACCGGTCCCGGATCCTCAAGTAACACGATGAAATAGATAAAATCCGACCTTCCCGCTAGTATACGAAAGGCTGGAGCGTCGGCGGTAGCTGTTTTGTTCTAGATGTAGGCATATCCTTCAACTTGGGGCCATCCCAATTTCGATTTTGCCATGGCAAGGCGTTTCTCTATCTGTGGGCTGAATGTTGTCTTGAACGCTGACTTGTATGCTTCCAGATAAGATATCTCATAAGCCTCCATTGTAGCGTTCTTTTAATTCGACAAGGTTACGTATGCTGGATGTTTAGAGATGCGGGCTGAATTAGGATTGCGGAAAACAGAGTCTGCCAAAATCCAGTGGATAGGAAGGCATCGGGTAATAATGGAGTGAATATTTTGTTCTGATCGACAGTAGGTACCGATCTTAGGGTGTTCCCGAATGTGTCACGAATTCGTAGGCGGGCTCTTTACACCCACAGCCTTTCATTTATGGTTTAATGTGTTTATACATCGATTATTCGTAAGTGTTTCGTTGAAGTTTCTTCTGAGAAGCATACCATCGCGAGATAATGAAGTTGGGGTCACAGCCATCGGTGAACGACTGGCATAGTTGCCATTAACACGGCGGCTTGTTTCATCGGTCTCACCGATCCTAGATGGGGAGCCCCTGATCGCACGCAAACACTGCGTCGTTGTTCTCCTCCAGCGCGTTGACAATCAAACGCCAAACACTCTTATCCCACATGAGTCCAGCATGGCCAACGGTGTCATCGGGACAAGTATCCTGGACAAAGACGTTGTGGACTCCCGCTTCATCGATCTCGCTAACGTCTGGTGCTACTAGCGTATCCGATTTCGACATAATGATCGTAATTTTGTTGTTGGGTTGAGCGATGTGCCCCGCGTTATCCAGGAACTCTTGGTACACAGCGCCACCCGTCATCATGTCGTCGCATGCGGGACATCCCAGTGCGTCCTGCACAACCTTGGCCAGGGCTCGTGTGACGTTTCCGCCGATATACCACAAATCTGTGAATCCGTAATACTTCGCCCCGTGGATAGCAGGTCCCAGAGCGACGATGTGTTCCACAATCTCCGAAATACCCGGTTGTGTCATGGGGACATATATAGACTGGACACCCCCTTCTGAATGGCCTACAATATCAACCTTAGATGCACCGGTCTTGTCCTTGACCTCCTTTACGAACTCCGCGATGTCCTTTGCCGAATCGGCCATCGTCCTCAGCCCACCAATCCACGGCACTAGCGGCCAAGCGCCGTATGTTTGGGAGAAAGTGCAGTAACCGCGGCGATTCAGCTCATACTGGAGCATGTTTAAGTCGACATCGCGGTTGGCAGATAGGCCGTGCAGCATAACGACCGGGTTGCGCTCGCTCTTACAGGAGAAGTTATTAGCCGGTGCGCCATACAGCTCGCTCAAGGTCAGGGCGTCGGGAATGGTCGTATTGACGCCAATCAAATCGCGCTCGTCAACGCTCTTCGGAAGAGCGTGAACACTCAGGGACCCGAGGGTCTGGGCAAGGATGAGGGCTCCTATTCTCATGGTAATTTGCAGAAGAAGCAGCACTTATAGCGTGGAATACACGGCACACACGACCAAACCACGCCGGGCTGGACTTGAGGTGCCTTATATATTCCTTTTGTAGACGCCATAATTCCATCCAAGGTTTGTTCTTCACCTTGTATTAAAAAAAGTAACGGTAATTTGCCTGTGCTGGCAATGGCTTGTCTTCGAAGTTGCCCGAAAGCGTAAGGGCTGGAGAATTTGCCCTTGCTTTTCGTAAGGCGCCGCAATCCTTTACTGGAGACCGATCGTTAGCTGCGCCACGCTATCGATCGTTTTGGTTTAAGCACAGACGGCGGACGGCTCGGTGCATTTATTGTCGCGTTTACCGTCCAATGGCTACCGGAGAGCTCTCTTAAATCGACATACGATTTCTGCCCTTCATTGGTTATGTTCCTCGTGGGTTTCACTCCTTGCATGAGGCGTACCACGGCATGAGATGACCTGCGTCTATCTTGATATATCTCGCGCAGCTCAATCCTAAACAAGTTAGTAAACATTTTCTAGCTTGGGGAAATCATGAATAAGTAACTCACTGTGGCTTCGATCGTACAACCCGGCGATCCCAGCCTGCATGTGAGCCATCCTTTTATTGTGACCCGTGTGTGCCCACTCCCTTTCTTCGGTCATGCCATCGACGTCACCATACTAATTACTACTCCGATTCACCGACACCCGCGTCTCGTATATCAAACCGTGATATCGGGTTCATCCATATTAAGATATTTCAATTACATGATTACGCCAATAAATCGAGAAGCATCTACAATTCCCCTTGCCCGTCTTCTTGCTTGCGGTATCCCTTTCTAATCCATCGGAGACACAGAAAAATCTAACACTGCGCTTGTCGTCGGCCGACCCTATCTGCTCTTCGATTACAGCCAAAACATGGCTGGCTGCTATCTCCGAATCTAGGGCCTCAAACATCTTGACCCAAGGAAGCTCCCGCAACCTCGATATCTCCTCCCAAGTAAATAGAAGGTCCGTAATGCGAAATAAAGTGAGGGTATCTTTCCGATCCCCTTCCAGAAGGATATATGAGCAATAGTGATGCTCTATCCATGTACCCATCTTTCCTGTCCCTAACTCCACTAAAGAAATCTTATAAATGAATCAATATTTCGTATAATCACATCACGGCACCCTGCCTGGGCGGGTCCGCGACAAGTCGTCAAACGTATTAGTCTTTACCGACTCTGCATTACTCTCATCTCCACGTCCACTAATTCCCCATGGCCATAGCGCGCGACCTTGCGATAAATGTCGCTAGCCAGCTCGCGCGCCGAGATTAGAGAGGGGATCTTTTCTCGACGCAACATTCATTGAGCCTGTCCAAGGGGTACATACGACCCTAAGAGCACGGATCAGGAATGTATCGAATGGTGACACTATTCGCCGCATGCTGACTTAGGCGGATATATGCTGCTTGAGCCTGAGCTCGGAAGCTACCGAATCCCCAGACGATTTCGTTAGACTCCTTGCCCGGTGTAAACTCCATGAAATCGGTGTCAAATCGAATATTCCACTTCTCTTCAAAGAGGCCAGTGAGTGTCTCAGGGTTCACGATCTCGGGGTCTCCGGTAATTACTACGACCCGAGATTGGCCGTCGACTGGGGCAGGCTTCGTGCGGATGCAGTGTCGTGAAACAGTCGTGGGGTAGCCACCGACAGTAAACGGGTGAAGAGAATGTCGAAGCAGGAACATATGAGCTGCCGAGGCAGTAAAGAAGGTCAGTGAAGCCGCCGATGTGGGTATATTTACTTTTGTCGCTGTCTCCTGGTCGTGAACCAATGGTGGAACGAGGTGAGTTGCGTAGATTGGCCCAATGCCTCTGATGCATCTGAGTAATTCCGAGACAGTGCAGTTTGGCGGCAGTCCTGCTATCCATAGTCTACAGTTCAACTCATTTGGGATATCTGCGCTCCTATTACGAGATAGAGCACGATTTCCACGATACCTCTTTGTCAGAGGACGTTCTCTTCCCTCTTCTTGGTATAATAAGGTATCGGGTCCAAACAAGTTTTCGGTATCTCCCAAGTTAGGCGGTTGGTCATCTCGATGTGTTCGCCCCGCCATGCGAAATGGGCCGTCCAAATTGCCATCGCTGTGAAGATGCGCTGGATCTGCAAAGTCCAGAAACGGAAACAATCCATTCTTGAGCTGGGGCGGAGCATACTGGGTGTTGCTACGAGATGCCTCTGGGTTTTGAAAAGCTCCACTGCTTATGAGATTCTTAGATGGACCAAGACCTAGTCGTCGTCGATGTTCGTTTGAAGCCTGTAACGAGGCGGTTCCATCTTTAATCAATGGATAGATCATGATTAATTTTTAGGAAAGATTAGTTAGACCCAGGGACATGTTTTGTATAGTTGATCCCCCATAATGGTATCAAATAAGGTATACACTAGGTAACTCACCACTCTTTTCGCTAGGAGAGGTCGTTGCTCTGTTGGCAAAGAAAGTTGAGTCCCCCATCGCTAGCTCCGGCAAGATGAACCTTTGGGAGCAAAAGAGATGGTTCTAGTAGAATCCTCAGTAAGTTTACTTAGTAAGGATTCCAGAAAAGGATGTCCTCGGCGTTGAGACAAAAGAAACCAGAAGGATTCTTAGTTAAATAGTCTAAACTAAGAGTAGGAATTGTAGGTCCTGGTAGATTACCATATGGTAATTGACGATGTAGAAAGGAGAAGAGTATTTCGAGACTAGGCCTAGGGAATCTAGTAAAATATATAGAGAATCCATTACGGATTGCTTGAATATAATGAATATAATGAGTAGCAAGAAAAGGTGAATTCGATCTATCTGTGGTCAAACTTCGAAGTTCGAATGATCGAATGATCGTGACATAGAAGAATTGACCATATCTAAGTGACTGCATATATCGAGCCGGCTATCTTGACTTGTAGCTCTCATAGTAGGTTGTCTTCGACTGGATGTTTATGAAAATCCAGTGTGATTAAGTATTTCTCCAGGAAGAATTTTTAATATTTTCATCCAGTCAGTGCGAGCTTGTTTGGCCTACTTCAGGTGATAGAGGTCATTATCAATGACAAATAACTCGCTCTCTAGTCCCGTGTAACTTCGATCATGTCGTATTATAGTTACTAATATCATCTGAAGTTTCCCATTATAAACCTTTAGTCACTAATGATTAGACTAAAGTTGGTATTAACATCCTTTGACAAATATTTAAATCAGACGACAAAATCACATTTTCATCTCACTATGACGTATGAGCAAGAATACATTGTTAGTTATACGTCTCTGGTTACTTGTTCAAAGGAGGTAGTTGCCAATTTAAAGACTGCTGAGGCTTGTCTGTGAGCGTGCTTTCTGGTTTAAAATACTCTGTCTGAGCAGGCTCCGCCGTAGATATTGGATAATTAGGTACTAGCTAAGTAGTTACACAGCGGTATATATAGTACAACACGACTTCGACGGTACTTGAGAAGGATAGCTTAGAAGGTTTTTCATGGTTCTTGCAAATAGGAAGTTACCTGCCTATATTTAGCAAGCATACCATACTTTGGTATTCATCGTAATGGTCTAATCCAACTGAGATTGTAAGATGGGTCGAGAAAGAAGGGGTATCAAATTCCACCGCTGCCAACTAACCCAACCAAAACGGGTATAAGAGCAGCCGACGCTGAACTTTACAATGCCATAACAGCACCGAAGAGAGTTTATGTATTGTAATTTTAGTGTATCAAGATATATGTATTCGACAGCGGAAGATACCGTGTGTAGCCTAATAATCCTTGCGCCGGCATTTTCCATCTCCTACCTCCTTGGCGGACGGAATCGCATCAACACCCCCATGTGGATTCCTTATGCACGACAATACGCCTAGACCATCTATACTAGATAGAATCTACCTAGTATAGATGGGATTTATTGAATCGGCGGCTGATAGATTTATAAGAACCCAATCTTTCCTGCGTCAAAAATCTTAACCTCCACTACCACAGTCTATCAATCCTATACGCCCCAGGGTCGGTAGATGTAAAGCTCGTATAAACGTTGTGGATCCTCCATAGACACAACATCGTTTCAATGCAGCCTCACATGCGATAGAAGTCATCAACAGATGGCCTAGAGCCTGATATGAGTCCTCAACATTATGCATGGATAGCTCATCACCCATGTTTTCAGAACACAGCCTACAGCGGAGAGTGGATATCGCCTTGGTTGCCTAGCGGAGAGGGCCAATCATCGTATGCATCGCTCCGCTCGATATGTAAACTAGGTAAGCTAAGAGACGTCCTGCCTCTTTTCGCATATAGAAACCTGGTTCGGCCAATGACCTCTTTGACACTTGTTCCAGTCACATATAGGTGCATGATATTCCAACTTGGGGGCTGCTTAGAGATCTAGGACTTTACAGCTATATAGCTGCAGAGTATCTCGTTTTCTCCCTCCGAAGATGTCTACTTAGATGTCTCTTCTTTCCTCTATTCACTTTGTACAGTCTATATTCTCAAGGAGCTACGCAAAACTTCCTAGCCCACAATGTCTTCAGACGCAGTAAGTGATATTTCCCTGCGCATGAATACAACTAGACTACGATCACTCGAGACACGAACAGCTATGTTAATACATCTCTAGAAAGACTTAGAGCCTACAGAGGCACCAACTCAGGAGTCCCAAGAGACGCAAGCCCCTCAGACCGAGGACCAGTCCTCCCCGGAAATTCAGCCTGCACAGGACCCCAAGGACACCACCACCGAATCCCAAGAAACCAAAGAAACCAAAGAGTCCGAGGAATCCGAGGAATCCAAAGATGACGAGACGAAAGAAGAAGACGACAAGCCCAAAGAGATGAAGTGCGAACTAGCCCTCCTGGACAAGAAATACGACTCCGACGGGCACAAAGTCTACAGCAAGCGCAAGTCTCGCGACGACGACGGCAACAAGGACTGGTGGAAGCTATACGCGCTCACGGAAACGCGGCACTACCACGAGAACGGCAACTTCAAGTGCACGCGTCTGCACGTGAACCCGCAGCCCCTGAAGCAGCTCCTCGAGGACGTCATCAAGGACTTCCCATACGACCCCGTCGACGCACAATCAGATGTGACGTTCGATCTCCCGGCTTATTGCTTGTTTTTCTACCGCAAGAAGCTGGAGGAGGTTGGTAATGAGAGGTTTAGGGAGGACGAGACGTCGCGCGCGCACTTGAAGCTGCTGCTGGACTGGGTGGATAAGGTGCACGAGGAGTCGTTTAAGGCGGCGCAGCGCTTCCATAGCAGCGAGCAGCGGCCCATCTCCTACGAGTACCTGTGGACGGCGTTCCGGCCGGGTAGCCTCGTGTACACGAAGGTGCAGGGGCAGCCGCGCGCCTTCAAGTTGCGCGGATTCTGGTACGAGACCGACAGCGACCCGTGTCTGGCGATCCGCGTGCAATTCATCGACTACGACGGCGAGAAGTTCGGCACCCGAAAGGACTTATTCCGCATCCCGAAATACTCCGGTGTCATGCGCTGCGTGGACTTGAATATCATGCCTCTTGACTTCCACACCGACGCCACGTCCCTACGTGCTCGTCTGCTCGAGCGCGGACGCACGTTCCAGACGCTCACCGGCACCAACTTCCGGCAGTACACGGGCGTGGCTCTAAAGAAGAACGGGAACAAGTACGACCGGCACAACATCTCCGGCCGCGTCGTCGTCGACTGCAAGAACTACCAGCGCTTCGAACCCGACGACGACTTCGAGCTCGAAGACCTGCCTCGCACAGAGGCCGCAAAGCGACAACGCACTCTACGCCGGTATAACGAGGGCATCGACACGAGCGACGCGGAGATCTTCGACGAGCTAACGGAGGAGGATCTACTAGTGACGAACTCGACGGTGCGCGGGTTCGCGTGGACGGTGAAGAAGTTCCTTGAGTTCTTTGTGGAGAACTTGGCCCCTATTAAGTGGGATGAGACGTGCTTCGACCAGTTGGTGTTGAACCCGACCATGAAGAAGACGGTCCAGGCTATGGTCACGACACACTCGCGCCGCGGCCAAAACGGGCCTGGTATCGACGATATTGTCGAGGGTAAAGGTCGGGGCCTTGTTATGGTGCTTCATGGCCCCCCGGGTGTCGGAAAGACGCTGACTGCCGAATGCGTGGCGGAGTCTGTAAACCGGCCCCTCTATATGGTATCTGCCGGTGACTTGGGTACCGATAGCTACTATCTTGAGGTAAAGCTAGGTCGGATCATGGATATTGCCACTACTTGGGGCGCTGTTTTGTTGATCGACGAAGCCGATGTGTTCCTTGAGCGCCGAAGTTTGCGCGATCTGCACCGAAACGCAATGGTGACGATTTTCCTAAGAGTCCTTGAATGTATGTGACTTCTGAAACTAAGTAACTTTCCCCTTTCTTCGGTACTAAAGCTGATCCAATCTTACAGACTACCGCGGTATTCTCTTCCTTACCACGAACCGCGTGGCTACTTTCGACGATGCTTTTACAAGCCGTATACACGTTCCCCTGAGGTACACGAATTTGACGGAGCCCTCGCGCCGACAGATTTGGCGCAATTTCTGCAACCGCGTTCCCGGTGGCGTAGATATCAGCGAGAAGGATTTGGATCTCTTAGCCAAGCCCGAGCTCAACGGTCGCCAAATCAAGAATATCGTCAAGGCCGCCGAGAGCTTAGCTGCATTCGATGGACGCAAGCTCGATGCTGCCGCGCTTCAATCCTTTACCCAAGTCCAGAGCGACTTTGAACGGGACTGGATGGAGTTCGTTGATATTGCTGAGTAAATTTGGACATAGGTATGGTTGGTCTAGGTGTTTCAAGCGGGAATCTTGAGATGGATATGGTCTATCCAATGGGTATGATAGCATGAATCGAATTAACTGCACTCGTAATTGGCCGGTATTGTTCTCGTGATATCCATCCATGCTTTGAAAGCATTTAAGCGTCATGTATCATGAAGCTCTGCTTCCTGCGGGCTCATTTTTGCATATCTAAACTCACGTTGCCTGTAGATATTGGCATGAACATCTACATTATTGGTGCCAGCATAGCTGTCGACGAGTAGATCATTTCCTAAGACCTCTCGCCAACTAGCAGATGAGTGGTCAACCATTCAATGGGCTTGCTGACGTGAGCTTAATGATCACAAGGATTACTAGAAAAGGAAGATGGGGAGACCTAAAGCGGAAGTAGAGTGTAAGGGTTGGGGGCTCGACCGCTCTATATTCACAGAGCAGGCTTATACATACCAATAAAATAAGAACATATCGCACCTCACCCAATTTCTTGAGTCGGATATCTCTTAAAAATTGAAATTTTCGTATCTCATATTCTAAATCCACGCCTATCCTTTATATAGAGCTGGGCTAAATCCGAACAATGCGACCCTTTTAAGCCTCCAGCAACGTCACTGCGTGGTAGAATAGGTCTAGTTTTCATCCTCCTCTGAATCGTAGGAGCCTTCGGAACCTTCGTCATCCTCATCATCTTCATCTTCATCTCCTTCGTCGTTCTCGCCATCTTCCTCTCCTTCAGGGGCTTCCAGACCATAGTCGCCAGAGAAATCAGAAAGCTGCTTAATCTCGGTTTTATACCCCATTGCCTGGAAGTCTTTCTCCATTTGCTACACATATGAATCAGTATGGTATGACTTGTATCACGATAAGGAGCCAACTTACCTCTGTCATTGCGTGTGCGCAGCAAACAACAACATTGCTCTTTCCAGGCTCAAACAAGGGTAGAAGGAATGTCTTCATAGCATGTTTGATGTCATCGACAGTCACAGTTCTGACCTTCGCAAGCATTTTAGTATTATAATCAGGCTCAAGTCCTCTTACAACACCGTTGATGTAGTTCTGCATAGCTGCAGTGGCCATGGTAGCTTGTTCGTCTGCTAGGGCCATCACCAACTGACTGATTGCGCCCTCAATCATGGGCTTTTCAAAAGCGACGCTGCCATCCACCAGCGTGGCGATGGCATCGCGTGCAGCAGTTATTGCCTTTGATGCCAAGGGGGACCTGTAGACTTTGAAGTGTAAGTATCCTCCATCTAACTCCTTCGCAAAATAGGCGCCGTATGCTAAGCCATTTCCACGAACAGCGTTCCATAATGTCCCCTCAACAGTTTCGAGATATTGCATGGCGACTAGGAGAGCAGGCACCGTTGGATCGGAGAACGAGGTCAAACCCTTGCCCGAATTAATAGCATAAGAACTATCAATTGCTCTCATGGGAATAATCGTCGCACCTACGGAGCCAGGGTTACGGCCTTCGTCATTGAGAAGAGTGTAAGGTTTTACGATAGGTACAATAGCCTCGACGTTCTTCTTTAGAGACTTAGAAAGTATGTCCCAAGCCTTAACAGGATCAGGAAGCTTTGAGTTCGAAACATCAGCCGTAACCAGGATGCGGAGGTTCTCGGGGGTAAAGAGAGACTTGCGAAGTTCCTCGAAGCGTGACAGTACTGCGTCGGGATCCTTCTCGAGAAGCTTCTTGAGCCGTTTAAGGTAAACAGCTTTAACAAGAGTACGCTTTGCCACCATGAGGGAGGAAGGGTCGTTGTGAATGGCAATTTCCACTTCGCTGGTCATAACCCTGCCGTCGCGTTTCGACTCCGGTACATCCGCCAGTTGCTTGGCAATACCGGCTTTTAGGCGGGTAATATCAAAAATACTGTCGAACATCATCCTGCGAATCCATTCAATAGCGGTGGCGTACTTCTCTGGTTCGACTTGGAAACGAATGAGGATGCTTTCCGAATCTCCAAACTTGTTGCCCGAATCTAGACTATAGCTGACAGTATCCTTCTCTAGCTCCATAACTACTTGCTCGAAGGACAAGGTCTCATTTCCGCATTTGATAGGCGTGTTGAAGAAATTGTCGCTGAAGATAGAAAGCAAGGGCTTGAGTTCAACAGGAAGCTTTGAGGTACCGACATGGACTGCGATATGCACAAAGTTGGTCCTAACATCTTCGAATTGCATAAAGATGGGCGAAGCAGACGACGTTTTATCGATGACTTTTTGCGCGGGATTTTGGTGGACTCCAAGTTTACGGGCCAGCCCAGAGCGAGCAGTGTGGGACTCGATGAAGTGGATTGATTCAACGGGAGGTACTTGCCATTTCTCAAGCAGCGAAGCCGGTATTTCAACTTCATTCTGCTTTTTGGCATCTTCGAGTTTCTTGGCTAATTTTTCCAACCCTGCAGCACCTAGCTCTTGTTTTCTCTTCTCAATCCTTGCTACCTCATCTTCCTTTAGCTTTGTAGCCAATTTAAGAGACGGCTTCCCAAGAATCGAAACATGATGAGCGTCGGAAATCCATTTCTTTAGGAAAGCACGCCATTGTTCATCAGTCCACTTTTCTAGGTGGTCGTATTCACTAAGGCCAGCAAGCTCCTTGAGGGTTGAGCCATCCCGGTTGCCGAAAAGGTAATCCGTCACGATATTCAATGCATAATATTGCTCAGACTCTTCTGCCTGAGCCTTCACCTGCCGTCGTTCTCTCTGAATACACTCATGTATATAAGCCATGTCTAGCGGCTTAGAAGCAACTTCCTTCAGTAAGGAGATGAGGCGTTTTTCGACAAATTCCAGCTTTTCCGTAGCAACGCCGGTAGGCTGAAGCCATATCACACTATTTGGCCGAGTATCGACCAAGTACGATACGGAACTGGCGAGTTCTTCTTTCTCAACCATAACATTCTCCAATACTGCAACAGAAGATCCGCTTAGGTAAGTCAAAAGGATATTCAAAGCTGTCGACTCGATAACATTGGTGCAGTTGGGTCCAAAGAACCCGACAACCAATTCGCCGGTAGATTCGTCTTCTTCCGGAAACTCGACCGTCTCGACAACCGTTTTCTCGAGGGGGGGCGGCTGTGCAGATTCTATCCAAGGTCGTTTGAATGGGGCATTTATAGGAGGAATATCGTCCTTAACGCTCTCCTCAAATTGGTCCATTATAGTGAGAAGGTGATCATGGTTTACTTCGCCAATGATGATAACACACATGTTTCGCGGTTGATACATAGCCCTGTGGAACTCACGTATTCTCTCGGGGGTCAACACTCGTAGGGCTTCCATCATGCCGCCTGTCTCGTAACGGAACCCGATACTCTCTGGGTAAAGAAGGCGTCGGGCTTGAAGGTCCATGAGCTCTCCACTCGTGTACTGTACACCCTGCATTTCCGAGTACACAACGCCAGCATCTTTGCCCTCGCCGTTGACATGATGGACCTCGGTGAGACACGCCGCATCGGTTAACGTCGGTACGATAAGGTGCTCAAGATATACAGGCAAAATCTGAGCGAAGCCTTCCCATCCAGCAGTCTCGAGAGTGTATGCTGTCTGATCGGTAGCCGTCCAAGCATTCGTAGTTCCATAAGCCCTAGATGCTAGCTTATCCAATAACCCCTTGTATTGGTAACTTTTGGAACCCATGAAAACTAAATGTTCAAGGGTGTGGGGTGCTCCTGAGTCGTCAAAGATTTCGGTCGCCAAGGTGAAGTAGCCGTTGACTTTGGGACCTTCTCGATCGGCCACGATGACCTGCATTCCACTTCTCTCAGACTCATACTGGGTTATTTTTGTGTGAGCATAATCTGTGTTGAATTGTTGAACCCTACGAAATCGCACACTCGGGCCTTGAGAACCCATCTTGAGCGAAAATGGCTTAGATAAGACAACTTGAAAGTAACTGTTTCATTCGTTAGCCTAGTATCAATTTAGCTAGGATATTAGAAAATAGTAAACGAGAGCTTTATGACTTTATGAATGAGCGAATATAGAACATTATTTAGTGAGTTACATGGTATTTTATATAGTATTATAAATGGGCAGATATAGACAACTCCATATTGAAAAGACTGTTTGAATCAGTGAAAGGGACTCAATGTGCGGTCAAGGTACGTCGTCACGGGCTTTTTTAACCAGTAAGACTCCACTCATAAGGGTGAGATGTAAGAAGTAGATGGAATTTCCGCTTCTGCATCAGATCCTTCCCGCCGTTACACACCATTCGTCGCTCATGCACACTCTCCAACTTGATAACGATGTGGGTGAGGTAAATTTTCATACTCGGTATCTTTGACTGTTCCCTGGCAGATCATGACAAGTATGGAAGCAATGGCTGCAAGAATGGCAAAAATAGATGCCTGAGCTGAAACCTGACCGGTCATCGTGTCTTGAGTGAGCCGTCTACGGTGATGCTCACATCAACGAGGCTACTAAGAGGCACGAGACTAGGATGGCCGGGATGTGACGGACAAACGGGTATTACCCGTATGGAGTCTATGGAGTCATGGTGTGTGATGTGAGAGAGAGGAGGTATTGTGCTCGATCCGGGGAATGCAAGTCTCGGATGATGAAGTCTGACAAGGACGTGACAAGGACTCTCTTCTTACATACCACTGCTTATGTTGATAGAAAAGTGTGTGTGGTGACACAACAGTAGACCAATGAGATCCTGGTGAAAATCGGGCCAGGTGAAATCTGATCCAAGTTGAAGCGACCAACGTTTGGGTACCAAGAATGAGAGGCAGATTGACAGATGATAGATGCGTTAGGCACGCAGTAGCTTCGTGAATGTCGTGTAGATTATTCGGACATGGGCGTAGATAGGGGGGTTATACAAAGAGGAGAAGATTAAGAGGGGATGTTTATGTTTTGTACAAAGACAACAGGAATCTAACGCGAAGAAATGCGCGGAGTGGATGAGAAAGTGAGTTTATTATGAGCGGTCAAAGAGGTGGTGAATAGTGTGAGTTGTGAGTCGTGAGTTGTAAGTCGTGAGTTGCAAAGTGTGAAAAGTCAAAAACTAAATGAAGATACGTCAAAGTCAATTGTCAATGACGGCCAGCTGCAACTGCCAACTGCAATTGTCGCAAGCGCCTTAGGTCCCCGATATTTCTCCTAATGAAATTCAAATTCAAATCCCTTCGCTTTAAAAAAGTGACCCCGCGGCGGGGTATTACCACTGTATCGATGTACCTGGGCAGCTGGGCATGCAGGTTGACGCGCTTAAGGCAAGCGCTAAGCGCTAAGATTAAGCGATTACCGATAGAGTGGGTCATTGCCTTGTTATTTGTACCCATGGATATGACCTATCATAATGTAATAATGACGGTATGAAAGTGGCCTGAGCTTTGCGACAAGGTTAAAGCTATCAATTTAATGGCTATGACCTGTTCTTTCGATTACATAACCCAACTTTTATTGAAGCTATCGCCAAATCGCTTCTTTGTGAGCTCTATGCTTACCCACTTGTGCGACCATACGTTCGAAAAACTTCTTTAACGTAATGTTTCATGGAAGCTATTTTCATATAGCTATATAAGACATGTGTCATTTCAAACGCCAGCGAATGCCGATATATTTATTACCGATTCGATTATTGTCGTATCCTATGCCGTCTGCCGAAGTTTGCGATTGAAGCTTCTAGTCCGCAAGTCCCACACACATAAGAAGAGACAGCGTATCAGCTGTATGCTCTAAAGAAATCATTATGTCTAGCGATGGAAATACCAAGATTGGCCATGCGCTAGTCGAGTTCTCGCTACATGGAGTTTTTCCCGAGGAAGAGTTATCATCTCGCCGTGTAGCTGTACAGGATCTTGCACCAGCCCTACAATCCCTGGCTGCAGCAAAGACTAGACTAGAAGTATGGATAATACCCGAATAACTAGCCATATTTACCTAAGTCACTAATACATCAAAGTCCGACATACATCAAATCAACGAAGAGACCGCTCCAGACGTAAACCAATGGATCACAAATGCGAAATCCCTCCAAGACGACGTAACCCGATCGAGAAGCTGGGCGAACGATATCGTACGGCGATCGCAAGCTCCAGATGTATCAGGGAAAACAATACAAGAGGCCGAAGAGAAGGTGGAATTTCTACGACGAGAAGCAGAATATAACCAACAAGTTCATCATGCACTAAAGAGCATCAAACATGTGAACGAGTTGTTAGACCAAGTAGAGCAGGCTAGAGACGAGCGCAGAATATTAGATTCTCTCCATTTACTAGAGAGTAAGGGCTCTCCCCTGGTTTCTGGTGTCATTCGTTACTAACGGAATCTAGAATCTTGGACAGCGCTTGACGCGATCCCCGTTAGCAAATCTTGCCGTGTTATGAAATTGCTGGATTTGAGGGCTTTTGAGTTGAAGTCTGCGGTCCACGATGTATTTGATCGCGTGTGGAATACACTAGTACACATCGATGCGGAGAATAGAACAGTAGCTGTGTACGGGAGTCTCGAAGGTATTCTATATTCATTCCGATCGAAATCTTGAAGATGACTCTAACGTCTTGCAGATGAGCAAATGAGATTAGAAGACGCAGTTGTAGGCTTAAAAGCGTACAAAGAGCTTGACCAGAGGATGACCTCGTTTTGGCATCATCTCGATGAAGCCATCGTTGGACCAAGAACACGCCTTGAAGCTGATCAACTACCCAAGATTCAAAAAACAGATGTAGGATTCCCTCTAATTTTCACATATAAAAGAAACTAACAAAGTGCTAGTCACATTTGACTCTGAATGGGAGCGCAGATAAGACTATCGCATCTCTATTTTCCGACCTGGACCAAGTAATGACTTATCTCTCGGAGCGCTTACCGGAGGAGCTCGTGTATTCACTATCTAACGTCATGATGCCCGACTTAATCCCAAGAATAATCGGCACATGGCTAGATATAGCCGTTCCTTCCTCTCTAGCTGAAATAGACGAGTTTCAACAAGTCACCGAAACCGTCAAAGCATTTTGCAACCGTCTGCAAAGCCTCAAATTTGACGGGTTCCAGGAACTACAAGAATGGGTCGATGACGCGCCGAAAGTGTGGTTGTCAAAATGCAGAGAAACAGCTCTAGACTCTGTGCGAATAAAGCTATCTCAGGGGCTCGGTCAACCTAAGGAGGTAGAGCGGGTGGAAACTCAGACTGTTCTAAAATCCGAAGGCAAAGAGTTAGCTGCTAATGGCGTTGCTCCTTCAGCCAACGATGACGACTGGGGTGCAGCCTGGGACGATGGAGAAGGCGATGCCAAACAAGACGCTGATGCAAAGCCGGAAACAAACGAAGACGACGGAACTGATGCGTGGGGTTGGGGAGAAGATGATAATGCTGCCGAAGAGCCTGAAGCTCCCGCCGAACAACCCCGAGAAGAGCCACCAGTCGAAGAAGACCCCGCAGAAGCCTGGGGATGGGGTGAAGAGGACGCCACAGAATCAGCTCCTAAAGAGCCTTCAGCTGCAGCTCTTCCAAAAGATTCGCAGACTCGCGAGTTGACATTGAAAGAAACATACGACATATCTTCGATGCCAGAACCCGTCTTAACACTTGTATCGGCCGTGCTAGAAGATGCAGCGTTGCTTATTGGGTAAGTCTATAGCTTCTGCGCATAAGATTACATTCATTTTTAACAAGAAAACAGGAACGACACCAACCCGATGGCGAAAACAGCCGCAGGCCTCTTCTCACTCCCAACGCTTATTCTCGCAATGTTCCGCGCCGTGTCACCTTACTACTATACCCTAAACACAGGTGGCAACATGTAAGCATATCCTCACATTTTTACCGAGCTACTTATTTACTTTTCCAGGTTTCTCTACAACGACGCCACCTACCTCTCCGAGCGGCTCTCGGACCTCTCCAAAGCCTGGAAAGCCCGCTCCGACCTAACGCCCCGCGCGATCACCATGCTCCGGCTCGACAACGACATCAAAGCGCTCCAGTCCTTCGCGAACCGGGCATACACGTCCGAGATCAGCACGCAGAAGACGATACTCCGGGACTTGCTAGGCGGTTCACAGAACCTGCTTCAGCAAGACGGACTCGGGACCTCGGAGTTGGAGGCGCAAGTCGACAGCGCGACGGGGCATGTGCGCGCCCTCGCCGCGACGTGGTCCACGATTCTATCTAAGTCGGCCTGGAGCCAAGCCGTGGGTTCGCTCGTGGACACGCTAGCCGCGAAATTAGTAGCGGATGTTATGGACCTTGCCGGCATCGGGCAGGACGAAGCATACAACATCGCCAGCCTAATCTCCCGCATCACCGAGCTCGACGACTTGTTCCTGCCTTCCAACGCCTCGACAGCAGCGGGCGAAACCGCGATCCCGACGACGGCGGAGTACGCCGCTAGTTGGCTGCGGCTCAAGTACCTTAGCGAGGTGCTGCAGAGCAATCTCCAAGACGTCCGGTTCCTGTGGATGGAGAGCGAGCTTAGCTTGTATTTCACGGTGGCCGAGGTCGTCGAGTTGATCGGGCTGAGCTTTGTCGATAACGCGAGGACGAGGGAGGTCGTCAGGGAGATCGAGGCGAATCCACGGCCTAGGTGAGGGAAAGTCGGGGATGAAGCTGGGTAGTGAGTAGGCTATGGTCTACATAGTGTAGTATATAGGTACTACGTATCAATCTCAATACCGATCCTAATTCGTCTCCATGCTTTTTTGGTGTGTGTGTATGTCGGTCAAGTTATTACTACGGTGATTATCCAGATGGCCTAATCGCCGTTATTGACAACTGGGTGTAAGTCTCGGGGTATGAAGTTAATCGCCGATTCCGCCGGCAACACATAAATCTCCTTACATCAAGCATCCTCGGATCCGGCTACTGAAACCCGACGTACCTGCATACATACATACCTATCCTACCTATACATATCACCTAAATAATAGAAATGCGGTGAGCTAATTTCCAACGGGTTTATCCGTCAAACTCAACAAACTTACATATAATTAGTCCGGGCCGCGCGTCCCTGACGCCTGACTAAGATAGGCTATGCGGCAGTGAACGTGGGCCGGGCGAAAAACCGAATGGACCGATGTTTTCGATGGCCCGGAGACGAACATCGCAATATACGTGGTGAAGATTTGGGATTAGCCGCTTGGGTTTGAACTTGTGTGATGGGTTCTACGGGGCGGTTGTGGGGGAGCGAGGGTCTAGACTCGAGCGATGGTATGTGGTTGTATGGAGCACGATCGCGATCGGAATTTTGGCTAGATAGCTACCTAGCCAGGCCTGCGTGAGGCGTGAGGCTTGGGCTGCTGTGAAGTGAGGTAGCATGTTCAGGTGTGAGAAGAGGGCCGGCAGAACCGAGAAGCGAAAGCTGTAGTGGCTATGCCACAGTGGTGTGAGAAGGGATATCAATTACCTATCATACAAATCACCATCGCACTTTCAATTCCTATTCGAGCCCAAAATCCCAATCACCTTTTAACTTTTGACAAACACCCAACTCATGATCGATCATTCGACTACTTGCCCACATGCCGAACCACTCCCCAACAAAGTCTAGCCAGGCCATGCAACCATCCATCTGCTCGACAACTCACACGCCGAACCGGAACTCCCGGAACTTCTTTTGGTAGTAAAATGTGGCAAGCGCGCCAGCAACCAGAAGCCCCAATGGCACGGGGGCCCGGGCCTTAGTCTTAACGACGCGGGGCACCGCGGAGCCCAGCAGCAGGACGCTGTTCCCGAGCGCGAGCTCCGCGCCGTAGTCCTTGTTGTTCTTTAGGAGGTAGCCTATTCGTCGTTCACCGTAAGTTATGGGTTGTTACATGTACTCCGAAGTGTCTTCCGAGAAAGTCCGGGGAATTTTCTAGAACATTTGGGCTTTGGTGACGAAGAAAATAGAATGAGGTGAGAGGGAAGGTTGGTGGGTAAGAATTATGGATAATATAAGTAAAGTGTATGTGAATATAATAAGTCACGACATACCGGAGTAAGCATAAGAAGCACCAAGGCCCAGTCCCGCGATGATAGACGGCAGCGAGCGCGTGCGGATAAACCCGGCCGTTCCGCCCACGGCGACTATATTGCTTCAGTTACCCGCCCATTGTTGTTCAAACTCGGCAGTTCATGGCGACTTACGTAGGCCCGCAAGAGTGAACGAAGGATGTTCCGCCATCTCGAATTCACTTCCGTTTTGATTGCTATAAGGTTGAACTATAGGTTGTGTTATAGAACGGTACCGTATTTGTAATAGTGAAGTTGAGTTTACTACGGCGAAGTGAGAGGTCCGAACCTCCGTCCGAACTTTTCCCGCCTATTACATAAATAGCCGCCGAGATGGCATCACCTCCGCCCATATATACGTCAAGTACTACGCAGGTAGACGTTTGACATATTACGATCACCCTAAGTCTAGACAGTAAGGAAAGCAATGATACTGGGATAGATAGGCTTTGTTTGAATAACTGATGTATTTTAAGATCACCCGTGCTGGCGATATCTACTAGGTATATACTATACTATCATCTATTCTTGAGCCCGACCTATCTAATACGTCAGGATTCTATAGAGGCACCTACGTAGGAAACAATGGTGTTCTCGGTTGTGATTACTTATACAATAGTCACTTTCAATGTTCCTCCTCATATAACAATACAGAGAAAATACGAATTCACGAATTCATACTTCACAGAAGCGTTCAAGATAGGTGTGACTCGGGAATTTTGTGCCGCAAAGCGGGCTTGTATTCATATTTGATCTCACCAACTTATACTCTCCTCCATTCCCCTCCCCATCTCACCCTCTCTCGTAGTGGCAGGGTAAGTAGGTAATGAATCCTTCGACGACGACACGCGGGTACAAGATCGATATCGATTTCTGCTTCCCTCTCCCCTGCTGCCTGGTAGCATTCCTATTAGCTCTTTGGCCCAGAGGCCACGATGAGAGGTAAATCAAACTTCCGCCAACTTTTTTTGAGACCCTACCGTCTCGCTCAACGAGTTCGGCTGGCTGAAACGCAAGCAAACGCAAAATTCAAAGCGGTAGCGAGGGTATATGCTTTGAAATCACAACAAACGATCAGATGAAGCACCGCCAATTAAACCATGAACCTAATGGTGGACTGGTCCATTACCCCCGAATTCTTTCGATATGCCCTCAGGATGTCCTGTCCTGCCCCCCAACAAAAGGACCAATGAGACGCCGTTGCAATGCAAGTAATATTCCTTCGAAAAAACACCCGCTGCGTATTTTCGACCTCAAGCCTGAAAAAAAAAGGAAATAGTAATATGAATGCGCAAAGTCGCAATCACCGGGATACGATAATTCGTTAATCGGGGTTGGCGATGTATAGTCGTCCGGTCGTGAGGGTCATGGTGCGCTCGTCCACGCTGCCGCGTCTTCGAAGGTCCTCCGGGTTCTTGACGCTCTTCTCTCTAGTAAGCGCGGCATTCAGCAGACTGTTACTCGCAAGCTTAGCGGCGCTGACACTGCTGAGCTCAGGCAGAGCGTCAGCCTTCTCGGCGCTGCTACCGCTGCGCATACTCTGAGTACGCTCCAGCTCGAGCTTGTCGTCCCCGGGAGTGTATTCGGCGTCCTCGATGACCATACTACCGGCCCGCTCTGGGGTATCACCGGGACTCCACCTCTTGCCTCCCTGAGAAGCGCCCGAAGTGCGATATGCGAGACCTCTCCTGCTGCTGGCGGTACTACTGCGCCCGCTGCTACCCGTTCGACGGTGATTGAGGCGTCGCATCGACAAGTCGTCTTCATCGTCGTCTTCGCCTTCCACTTCGGTGGCGCTCAGACGCATCGGCACTCCGGTCACTCCCATATAATTGCTGTCAGGCGCATACCCCACCACACCTGGCTTGCCATGATGTCGAATCTTGGCGGCTACCTTCCCGCCGGTGCTGCCTAGACCCGTCGAGGTGCGGCTCTGCATCGTGCCGCCGCTGACTTCTTGGTTGGCTCTCTGCTTCGCCGCACGCTGTTGAGCTTGGATTCGCGGGTCTTCGGTCTGCGATCGGTCGCACCATACGGTAGCCTTCTGTTTTCGGAGCAAGGCAACGTAGCTCGTAGGGGCACCGCCTCCCGACCTGGAAGAGGTACTACGTCGAACCTCGGCAGTAGGAGACGTTCGGTAGGCGGCGGGCGGGGGATTGCTAGATGTGGTGCTGAAGGTGTTGACGGAGGGCGATCGTCGTGTGTGGCCCATCGAGGGCTGGGGTTGTTGAAGGTGTTGCATTGGCGTGAAGGTTTGCGGGAATACGTTGGAGGAGGAAGTTCTTGATCGTGAGTGGGCATAAACTTGAGGAGAGGGATCGAGAGATCTCATCCTCATATTATGGTCTTGCCCTAACATGGTAGATGAGCTTTTTTTCTTTGGGTGCCCCCCTTTTTAGCAATTCAGTGGGTAAAAAGCACTGATGATGCTAATTGCTTATTTCTGTGGTCGGTGGCTTCGTTAGGCCGGATCGGCGTTGGGTTGGCAAAGGGAGAGAGATAGGCGTTTGGAGAAGATAGGATCCGTTTCTAATAAGACATGCATGCAAATGCACTGGTACTGTTCGGGATGAGTGGGTAGAGAGATAACCGAAACTTGACAGTTGGTACTTTTCGACTGTGTAGTAGTAGTATGTAGCCGGGATGTTTGTGACTGTTCGAATCCTAGGAATGGCCAAGGGTGCTGGATGAACCGGATCACAATTGTTATTGTATTAGTGTATTAATGGGTGAATATGCGAATGTATGCGTGTATAGATGTATGAAATGTATGAATAAGAATTTCTTTTACAAAGAAATATCGTGCGATGGTGGAGGCTGAAGTGGATGGGAAATCGAGAACAAAGTATTTGAAGATTTGGTAGGCGGTAGCCAGGGTTAGTCAGGTACACTACCTGGGCAAGTCAACGTTGCATAGGCTGTGTTATATTTTTTTCCCTTGTCACCTTGTCACTTGTTGTGCAGTTGTCGGTGCTGATGTGGATGATCTCCAGTCGCCGAGAGTTGTGTTTCTTTCTCTTGGATCCTTTCCTTGGTTGGGAGCTCGGCGTATTCTGACTGGCTCAAACTGGCTCTAACCTGCTTCTTGAACAGCTCTGGAGGTCTCTGACTGGCTGACACACGTGCGGAATGTGGGATTCTTTTTTTTTCGCCTTTTTCGTCCTTTTCGCACACTCCGTCGCCTAGCGTTTTCCAAGTGGGCTGGTAGGCTTGGGCTTCGCTTTTTTTTTCTTGGTGGGGGGGAAAGGACTTTAGGAGGAACCTGGGAACTGCTGGGAAATGCTGGGAATGGGTGGGTTTCAAGTGGAATGGAGGGTTGATTGTCGTATCTTTAGCGCTACTGTTACGGTACCTCAATACCTAAATCCCTTGTATGTACCTAAAATGCTTCGATGCTGCTCCCCAAGGCTCCAGGGCTAGCACTAGCGGGTATGTTGGTCAGGTAGTAGCCGCAAGGACAAGGACAACCGGAGGCTAATGAGATAATAAGACGAGTACGATGGACAAGGAATTTAATAGTCTGTAGTTTGTTTTCCAAGCTCTTTGAAAGAGATAGGAAGCCTCGGCGATTTATTGTTGAATAAACGACGAGATGACGAAACTCGTTGTCTTCAACAAAGTCTAATGTCGAACAACTCGAATATGTCCAGCAAGGTATCCCGGGTCATCGACTGAAGATCTTTTGATATTTTGTTTAAATCCGTACGGCGTAACAGGCGTTATCGTCAATCATCAATCCTGCAATGCGTTACGGATCCGAGGCGCTAAGGAGATACATCCATATAAATGATACTTTGTTTTCAAGTACTTTTTTCGTTTCCTCGGAACAGCTAAAAAAGTTCTAAGACACAAAGTTAGAGAAAAAAAAAAGAGAGAACTGACGTCGTTATTTCTCCGAGTCGGCTTCTCTTTTTTTTTTCTCTTCTTAAGTGTCAAACACTAAGCAAGTAGGTATCGAAGTAACCAACTAATTTTCATTAGCTGGTTGCCCGTCGTACTCGTACTCAAGCGCGGGGTGGCGCAATCTTTGGTTCCTGACTTGATGCCGAAAAAAGACAATAAACAAGAGGCGATAAAAATGACCGAATTGGTCAAAAATATGACAGTAGTCAGAGTGGTGTCAGAATGGTGAATGAACGGGGCAATCCCAGCTGAAAGCGCTTTGGTTCGGTGTGGCACCGAGTTTGTTCGCCAGCTTCGTCCAATCAAATCTATGTTTGGCGGCAGGCGGCCTCGCTAGTCGCTAATCACTTTGCAGCTGTTGACGTGATCTCGATATGTTGTTGACGTTTAGAGAAGGGATTGTCCAATGGCGGCGTCAGTTACGGAAGTCGGGCTGCGGGTGTCGATCGGTTGTATGTCTGTTGTTGTGTTACGTATAGCTATTGTTGCTATCGAGAAAGCATGCCGGAGATAAGTCAAGGTCAAGTTAATTATAAGAGGGGTGAAAGGTAGGTATGTAGGTATGTATATGTATATATATTTAAGTTTAAGGGTTGTGAGTTTCTGGGTCAAATGTCTATTTACTCTGGAATGGGAATGGGAGGTAGGGTTCTGAAAACGAGTACGTGTAATTATATGGATGTCTCGAGTGTGTAATTAAGTAGGGGGCGACACCAATGCTGGTGGATGATGTTACCGGTGATCAGTGCAGTGGCTTAACTTGACTTCCAAGGCAAGGCTCGAAGAAACGATGACGATGTCTTGTTCCTTATATTAATAACATCAATACTATAGCAAACCCATAAAACTATAAAACGACAACAAACTTGCAGATCGATAATAATAACGATAATAATGAAAAAAGAACCGGCCAGGGTTCGGAATCTCGAATGGTTCTATGTTGTTCTGGTTTTAGCAACGATTGGAATCAATCGTCCGTCTCGGTGTTACTATTCGACCTATTCGACTCATTAACTGCCCACTGTCCCATCCAAAGGCGGGGGATATGAGCCAGAACGATGACCCATGAATGGGATTTGTTAGACCTGACAGATGGGATTCCCCGAAGTTGCATTTTTGAGAAAAGTCGCTCACCCTGCTCACGCAATTGGATTAGATTGGACGAATTTTGATGTTGAATTTGTGATTGATCGAATTTAGCGTCCAAAACCAATCGTCTTTACTTCCCTTGCCTCCAGGCTACCAGGTCCTACCTACTACCTAACACCTAGTATAATTCCTTATTCCTTACTTCAACGTACCTATTCGCTCCTGCCTCACTTAGTAAGTGTAAGTGCAAGTGCCAGGTGAGTGTTCTCTAGCGCAATCCCATGGGTGCGACAACCCTAAGAGCACCTGGGCAACCATTAAAGCTGCCCTTTAGGTACCTATCCGACTAATTCTCGCAGCTCCAGGGCTGTTCTCCCTAAGATTTTACCGTTCTAGGGCTGTCTAAGGCGTCGCGACCTGCTAAGTTAGGTACCTCACTGAGGTGGTAATGGGTACCATCCATGGATCCTTGGGACATCCTGTAAGTAAGCAGGACAATCCCTGTTATTATACCGAACCCCACAATTGCCTTGTACAAGGATAAACAATGCACAATCTAGGTACGTACTTGCATATGTACAATTATACAACACGATCGAAAGGGTCGTAAAAACTTCGATCGTCAAACTATTCCATACATTTCATATGCACAACTCCACTCCGTTTCTTGACGGAATCCCGGTAGCAAACATATTTCAGCAAGTTTGCTTTGACTGCTTTGACACTTGTCCGCCGCGCAGTAGGTTACTTGACTTCGTGACATGAGAACACGACAAACTGTGACGAAATACTCTTTCTCAAACTCGGCCAATTTCACGATGGGGTCTGTGGCTAAGTCAAAAGATACCACCAAGCCTAAGCTCTCTACAGTAGCTAGCGCCGATAGCTAGCGAAGCGCTGTGACGCTTCCCTCAGGAGGTGAAGGTAAGCTAGCAAGACCACCTAACCACCTAGTCGGCGACAGTTAGAGGAGTTAGAGGAGACCTTGACGTCGAGGGTTTGCTCGGTTTAGCGCATAAAACCAGAGCTAAGTAACATGGATATCCAATGTCGTTTCTTTACACGAGACCAGCGAGGGCCCGCGTCTTCGAATCTTTTTTTATTCTACTCCGCAAACAATGACAGAAGCCAAGAATTTCCGTCGGTAAATCGTGAGGCCTCGTTCCGACTACCCGGAAGGTCGGATTATCTCACGATCCCTACATTAAGGGGACGTGGAGAGCGCCAGGTGCACAGGACATGAACGCTATCGAAAGACAAGTTTAATGTTGCGAGATTGGAAAGGGTGGGAATATGTGTGAAACCTCTACCAGTTAGCCAGTATAGACGGTGAGCGACTATAGATGATAGCTCCGGTAAAAGCAAGACATAACCGCAGACGGTTCCGAATGCCTGCGTTGTTCAGCTTCTTTTGCGGCTCGACCGGGCTATGGAACTGCGTTCGCTAAGCTTGCCTATTCTATTCGCAAGCTATGTGCGCTTTTCTACCTTGTAGGGCGTTAGTTTTCTTGGGTTGCATGCTGTTACCAGGGTTCACCAGTCACCACATATATCGCAGGTAATCTCACGTCTTACTACCTATCGACGGGTCATGCTACAACGGAAATACACTACAGTGTTGACAATCAAATAAGCGGTGCCCGCTCCGTGTGGTTCTGGCTGGAGCCCGGTCCCAATCAGCAGATTACAAGTCTATTGAGCTCACTTAACTGATTATCAATGTGCCCAATAGCCTATTCGGACTACCGCAACTTTCCAAGAGCTGAACCGGAAGCTTGTTCTAAGCATTGGCATCTGGCATCGAGTTGATGATTTGGTATAAGTACGGCGATAGGTTCACTTGGCGGTAATTGTTGAATTGAACCAAATAACCATAGCGATTCGTCACCCCTGCTGTATCCAGGGTTATACTCGACTACTAATATCCATTGTACCGCGCCGAGAGATCCGGCTTCACTGGAGTGAGGCACGTGTTCCGACACAACATGAGTTTCTTATTTCTTACGTCGATTCTTATCTGGACCTCGGCGGCGTGCGACCGTCCGAGCGACGGCGTGCTTACCTACGAGAATCGTCAAATGGTTCGATTTCCCCAATTCTAAACCCTCGAGGCTGATAGGTTTGGGGTTGTCTGCACCCCCGACCGACGAGGTCGTAGCTAGGGATTAGACGGAGCATTTGCTACGGCCTTGCGTTAGAATCCTCCTATGTAGGTATGCACTGGAACATGTCAGCAGCGTCTATTCTGGCACGGTACGAGAGCTTAAACCAAAGCTGCAATGCGACGATAAGAACCAAGCGGTCAGTCCTGGAGGTCTTCTAAAACAGGCAAACTTCTCCAGGTATGGATATAGATATGGATATGGATGTATTGTACTTATTCATTAGCGATTGTACTGCGTACAATTAGTTAGCTAGCCACATGTAGGCATGTAGACATGTAGGGATGGCATGGTACTATATTGCGTGCCATTCTCATGCATGGCAAATCTACTATGTACCTACCTACTATCCCCAATGTTACCGCTTTGGCGATGGGGTCGCAGATGCAGGCCGGCTATGTTCTAGCCGGGACTATCGAAACCTCATGTACCTAAAAAGTAGCGCGAACGTCGAATTCCTAATGTCTCATCCCCCGTGCGTTCAACGGCATTCACGATAGGTGATTCCGCGCCGCCCCGTTGCGCCCCGCCCTAATGAGTAATCTTAATCCTTCTCCTCTCCACGAAATGTGCGTGTGTGTGTGCGAGTGTCTGTCATCACCGAATATGTGAATGCAAAAGGTTTAGCGCGATCAGGAGCAGCCAGCCTCTTTTTTCTATAACTTGCCTAGTCCACACAGCCATACCTGTGTATGTCGGCAATATGTACTATACGTGTATGCGGATGTGTTGTTTAACTTAATTGGTGTCTTAGTGTCTTGACTCTTGGTCATCGGCGTTGAAGTGTTCAGTGTTCAGTGTCTGAATGGTGTTGGGAAGCTCCACTTCGGAACTCGCACCTTAGAAAAGCAAACACTACGAATTAAAAAGGGAGGTGATCCGAAAGTATCGTCCGGGGCAGGTTCATAGCGGCACCGAAGCTTGCGGCTCCGAAGTGCTTTCCCTATTTCCCTACTACGTCCTTATCTTCGAACGTCATGGAAGGTTGTTGCCCCAATTTCCCCCGGCTCTAAGAATTCGCTTGTGGAACTAAAAGTTTACCCCATGACCAAGAAAAGGAAGGAAAAGTGTCGCGAGTCATCCTTCCTGTTCCAGTTCGGGTTGGACTTCACCGGCGCCAGGAACGCTTCTCTCTTTTTTTTTTCGCTCTATCTTCCCTTCTTAAACTCAAAAATCCCACGTTTCAATGCGGTGAATGAGTTCGTACGATGCATTTCCAAGTTTTTTTATCTCCAAAGCCATGTCACTACTAGTGCTTCAATTATATCAAGGATTCGAAGGATCCGAATTTGGGTACGGGTACAACCGAGAGCAAGGCTTCGAGATATCGAAGAGCAAAACACTTAAAAGTCTTAAAGAATGACCAGGAATAATTTCCGATCGAGCCTCAAGATCTCGATCCCGCCAAATAGTCTCCTCCACTATGTTCCAATTCCCGCGTCTCGCTAACTTGGCTGCTTGGATTCCTTGCAATGGTTCGGTCGTACAAACCAGGAAGAGCCCTAGCCACCAGAAATCAAGGCATGTCGCTATATATCACCTATAGCACCTACATATATCACCTATATCACACCCCTTATATAGTTGACGCATCCCGTCGGGATGACGACACCAGTCTACAAATCCCCTGCTACCTGAGATGCATCTTGTGAAGCCTCAAAGCCTTACTTCCATCTTGGGAGCCATACAGATCAATTACGTCGATACAAGTTACCAAATCCTTGGTTTCGAATTAAGACATGCCAATTAGCCAAAAACAATCCACGGACTTGTTACCGCTTGCTGATCTTGCTGATGCAAGAAATCAATATTACCTATTAGTAGGTACCGGGGACGGATAAGTCACCGTCTCGTTCATTACGCCTTTCCCAATTCACTGTGTTACTACATCGGTTGTTTTCCAATCCTGGATAATGCACTTTTCCATCCATCGACGTCGTGACACGCCCCCAAATGCAGACGCCTGTAAATGCCCCCAAACCACGACGCCACCAAGATGCTGTCACCAATTGACACATTATTAAAACCTGTTTATACGAAATAGGTCACAACCGTACTATCTTACTCATCCATCTCCCCCTCTTCGATCAGCCTTCCCAGAATAAGGCTCTGGATTACTAGCTTGTCGCTGAGTGTCCTGATTCTTTTTGGCGGCTGATCAGATTCGTTTGACCCTGTGCTCTGCCGCTTCCGCTTCTTGGTCGCACCGTTTCCTGCGGTTGAGCCAAACAATGCACTTCCCGCTTTAGGGAGATTGTCATCGTCAACGTAGACCCAGTCAAACGGATGATCCTGGGACTCGCCCTCACGAAGTTTGGTCCTAGCTTCCTCGAGACTATTCACCCGTACCAACGAGCCGCCTAGAATTTGTGCGAGGAATACGTACGGTAGCCTCTTCTCTTCGCCCCTACTGCTTTTCATCACGAGAAGAATCCGTGCCTGGTCAAGGAATTTGGGCCTGTTGTTTATCACGTCCTCTAACTTAGACGTAGAAGCATCATATGGTTGTAGGTTACGCGAACGGATTGCCTCACCCAAGAGTAGACTTGAGCCAGCACATAGTAGATACGAAGACCAATCTATGATTTCGTTCTTAGATACGCAGTTTATTATCCACCTAGGGGCTAAGCACGGGATGCCGAGCGCGAGTGCCTGCATATACTTCGTCTTCCGGGAATGCTCATCAGCTATCAGAGCTGTGAACCCTGCATCTTGATTAAGCAAAGTCAATGAACTGGACAGAGTATGAGCGGTAGACGTATTCGTAGCTTGAAACGAGTCGAATTTGAAGAGTTCATGAAACCCATCTGAAAGTATCTTGCCGCCTTCCCGAATAATCATGCGTTCGATAGAATGCCTATCCGCATTTTTGTCTTTGTTCTTCCGAGCTTGGTCATCTTTGAAGGAGAGAGCAAATATCATCCCCTCAAAAATACCGTGATTCACCGTAGAGCCCCGAAGCAAGTTTCGCTTGGTAATAGACTGCCTTGATGTCTTGCGAGTAAGCGGCTTCAGCTCATCAGGGCCAGCTAATTCATCAGTTGACAATGAACTATGACGTGTCGTCCTTCTCGTGTTCTCTCGAGAACGGGAATATGTCCTGATCTCGGGGAGAGAAGGAGAAGGTCCTAAAGCTGATGATGCAAGTCGTCCTCGACGTCGTATCTTTGCTACAGCTGGAGACGAGCTACGACTCCTGTTGGCTTCAGACGAACGGTCAAGTTCCGTACTTGGCGTAACACTAGAGGTCATGCTTGGTGTTGCTGACAGAGATGACAATGTCGATGTCCCTGTTCCAACGTCTGATGGAAGAGGTGGGTCACGCCCGGTCGATGATGGTGTGACTATATTTCCGAGCCTCGCCGAATGGCGAATTGCGCCTCGTGGGGAAGACGCTAGGACGATAGAAGGCGAGGACTCTAAAGGTCGACCTCGGCTAGGCCGGGACTTTCGACCCGCAGGAATTGATGGAAGAGGTTCGGGAGCACTTGAGGATTTTGGTTCAGTTGATTTCCTCGCCTGCTGTTCTGGATCCGTATCGCCTGACAAGACAGGAAATGATACTGCCTCCATCTCAGACCTGACGCTAGAGCATTGTCTCATTCTATCACCAATCAACTTTGGCGGCCCTATAGCCGTGCTCGGGGGGCTAGTTTCGGGAATAGTCTCCCTGTATTCCATGTTGGACACAGGCGCGCCGGGCTCTGGAAGATCTGTAGCGCAAGTCTCTTCGGTATTGCCAACCTTCTCTTCATCCGTATTATTCAATTCTTTTGGTGTATCATTTTGCGGTGGTGGCGCTGCGACCTCTTGTGAATCTGCAACTGTCTCTTGCGAATCATGCTGATCGTTCGTAATCTTGCCATAAAGTTGTTTAGAATACATATCTGAATTTCGTCTCTTTCGACCCGGAGGTGGCCTGGTCCGATTAGTTGACGGTACTTCAACGTCATTATCTTTGTTGGAATTCGATCGAGGGAGTCTAATAGACGGAAAGGTTCTACTAGCTTTCTCCTGTTTCAATTTAGCTAGACGTCGGCGACGAGCAGCTGCGTCAAATTCGGAATCCGAGTCTTGTTCTTCGTCGCTCTGAGTTGGCGATTTAGCAATATCTGCTTCCGAATTTTGCTTTCGCAAGGGTTTATATTCGCCGATTGGCTCCGGGAAGTTCTTGCGCCTTGGGTCCTCAGATCGTGGTAGCGGCGTTTCAGCAACACTCCCGCGATCCCGAACTTCATCCTCGTTACTGTTGGTGGGAGCCGACGGTGTTTCGTCAATTGAAGGCCTAGATGATGTTCTAGGAACCCCAGGACTTGATGTGAAAGCGAGAGTGGGCGAAGTCCTAAGCCCTTTGTTTTTCAACGGGGAGGATATGATAGGATTTGGTGATATCGTATTTTGGTTAAAGACATCGGGCGAAGGACGTGACGACGTAGGGCTGGCTGCTTTCTTGACTGTCGAGGACCATGGTGTCTGTCCGAACATCTGCGATGCTGCCATTAACGGTGCGCGGTTCCCGCCGAATATTCTCTGGGCTATTGCAGGAGTTTCGGGAGGTGCGACATGATTATTATTTTCTCCAGGCGCTCGTGGTGCCGCGTGAGATCTCGTAAATATGTCGCCGGCAAAATTGACTTCCACATCTTCTGGTAAGGTGTCTGGTATATCAACATTGTTGTGCTTGAAGTTTACGAATCCTGAATCGTGTTCATGGAGAGTATGATGTTCGGGCTCGTGGAAGCTACTAGCTTGCGGCGACGATTCTAGTTGTGAATTGTCATTGGTAGAATATTGTTCGTAACTGCGACCATCGTTCGACTGAGTTGGTGAGTCTGAAGACATTTTCTCTGTTGTTTTCTGTAATGTATTCGGGAGCGGGAGTGTAGGTAGAGGGTTGTTTCTAGTCGACTGGCTTAGCCCCTCGACCGTAGAAACAGCATCGTCAGGGATCTGTTGGTTCGGAACCAGGACAGCGTTCGCTTCAGAGATCGAGGATGGGCGTGAATGGTGATCTAATCGCGGTTCAACTGATTGCTTCGCGAAATCATTTGTGGCATTGGTAACGAGCGTGTTTGACGCGTTCCGTGGTTGCTAATATGGCGTATTTGGATCAGTGCCATCCTTGCAGGTAACGAAAGTCGATAGGTCACAATTTTGCGACCAGTGGTACTGAAGAATAGCTACCCTAGCGCATGCACGTCATCCTTACCTTAGCTGATTTTGACCCTCCGTCCTGTTCATCCACCAGATGCGAATTATCTGCCTTAGGTGGTTCTATGCTCGAACCCGCCGCATCTCTCTTCGATTGATGAAAAAGATCGGCAGGCACAGAAGAAACGTTGGCCTATTTTCACTCGAATTAGTCCTAAGTTTCAATTGGAAAATTGCAAAAAGCCAAGAAACCAATTGCTGCTGATCACTCGCCACCCGAATCCGACGGAAGAGTGCGATGCGCAGCAATGCGCTTTGCCGCGCAACGGGACTGGACGCCACTCACCACACCTAGGCCGTGTTCTAACATGTACTGAATTAATAAGTCTTGACTCTCCTGACTTTCATCTCCGGCTCTGTTTCTCGCAGGAAAATGCGAGTTCGCGGCATTGGGAGCCATGACGAAGAGCGATGATATCGCATTTCGATTTTAAGTGAAAGAAAGTGAAAATAGTTAAACTTGTAAGAGTCGGCTCAATTGGATCAATAGATCAATTAAAGTGCAACTACTACCCGGAGGTTGGTTACTTTCACGAAAATTACCCAAACAAAGAGAGCAGGAACGACAGATTACTACGGTACCACCCCACTGGAGCAAGGAATCGCGATGCCGATACCAGACAGAATTAGATGACGCGACTTAGAGTTTGCGCTAAATCAGAACCCTTACTGCGACAAGAAATAGCGCGTCCACTTGTGCTCACTATCTTCAAGTTTGTTCAGCTAAATGGATCCATGGATGACTCAACTTTTGAGACTCCAGGACTCATTCTCATTTTACACGGGTATACACCAAACACCTCGATAACTTCTCGACATGATGAAAATTTAGTACGATGTGATGAAGGAAGTCTTCCTCGGATTTTACTTAGTGGGTTTACAATCAATATTCTCATGAGTAACCCATTCCTTATTTCCCACTTTAATCTCATCCGAATTCATGCCTTCACAACCTTCTCCTCAAACCACTCATACATAACCGCATTAGTGTATCTCCCAGCGCCAAAATGACAATGTTCATGCGCCCCATCTGCCTCCGTAAACTTCACCAACGTGCCCTTATCCCCTAGCGCCTGTACCATGAGCTCCGGCTGGCCCTGGAAGAACATATCGTGCTCCGGATCAGCCACAAAAACCGGGCATTGGATCTGCTGCGCGATCCCGTTATCCAAACTGAACTTCGCCGCCTTCTCCAAAAATTCCTGGCGCGTCTTCACGTTGAACGCCCAGAGTCCGTGTCCCAGTACCCAGCGGAAGCCCGCCGGCACCTCGGGATTATCTAGGATAGCGCGGGTCTCGGCCTCGTCTCCCGTTTTGAATTTGGACAGCCCGCCGGTGAGGAAGACGGGGGTCTTGGCGAAGTCGAATAACCCGTCGATCTGGAAGACGGCCGCGATGCGGTGCTCGAAGGCGGCAGCGCGCGCGCACAGGTATCCGCCCATACTATACCCCACAAGGCCGATCTTCTTGGCGTCGACGAAGGGCAGCGTCTCGACGTAATCCACTATGGGAGTTACCACGGCCTCCCAATTATGGATGAAGCCTAGGCCCTGGTCGCGGCGCACCGTCGGTTGGCCCGGTCCATCATACACGACGACGTTGTATCCGCGCTCCAGCGCTGCTACGCCGTGCATATGGTACATTTCCTCCATCGAGCCGTCGTATCCGTTTCCCATCAATATTGTAGGTCTCTTCGTCTCGTCGCCTTTCTTTCCCGCCGGGAACACGATGATAGGAACGTCGAAGCCGTCTGCCTTGAGCAATTTCCTGTACCCTGGATTCTCTAGGCGGGAAATAGCCTCCGTAAAGCAGTCTGCTTGCCTCTTCCACAGAGAGTAAATGCGCGGGTCGTCCTGGTTGCCGTGGAGAAAGAAGTCCGCTGCGCGACTATACGTTGAGGCACGGAAATATAAGTCCCTGAGAGATATCGGGTCGTTCATCTCTTTAGTATGAGACAACACGCGCTCGGCACGCTTATTCCATGCCGTATACCATGATTCGAAGTCGCCGGGGACGATCTCGTCGGCGGCGATAAGGCACTCGCTGATATCCGCTCCGCCGAATGTGGAGTGCGACAGCATGCGCAGAATCTCAAAGTTGAAGGACTCGTCCGAGCTTAGTTTGAGCATGTTGTATTTCAGCTGATGCCTAACAAGGTGATATTTGTCTGAGTGAGTTGAAGAGGCTGAGGTAAGTGACTACATCTAGTGCGACATGGGCGAGGCAATATACCTCTTCCAGAATATGAACACGCCCGACTTATACTCCATCCTCCGTTCCTATCTCCTAGGTCCGTGGTTGCTGAGTGAGCACCCATGCGGCGACAAGAGCCTAACTAGTGGAGCTCGTGGATTGATTCCTATGTTGGAATCCTCGTCCGCATAGCCTACAGATCGTATAGCATACCTAGGTATCGAGACGACGGGTGCGGAGTTGACTCACGCGGCATCGAATAGGAGCTGCATAGCCCTCCGGATACCGTGTGCTACATCATTAGTGCGCTTATACTGTACGCTGCTTAGCTCATGTCGATCGATGAAGTCTTGGTTGATCAGCATCTTATTCATTCAATTCCCGCTATGCTAAAAATATAATTAAACTTCGTATATTAGACCCCTTATTCCTTTTCACAGATCCCAGGTCTGAATATTTTCGCGCACTTGCCTCATTAGGCTTGCCGGGCCTCGGTGTGACGGGTCCTTTATTCTGCTCATCCATCCCGCTCTTGCCGTGGTGAAAATTCGATTAGTTCTTTGAGTGAGATCATTGGGCTTTTATGAAGAGCAATATGGTATACTATAGTTGAAGGCTGGTTACACGGGTTTTGTTCGTACATGGGAGTGATAGGAAAAGGCGGATGCAAGGATGATTGGTCGAAGGGGGAAAGAGAGTATGGGAAAGGCCCCCTATTCGACATTGGACCTCCAACCTGGAATAGAGACACCGTTCCATTAATTGATTGATACTATGCAGCGTGTTCACAGCTGAAGAAATCATCACTCCCCCTAAAGAGTTACAAGTTCAAAGTCGTTGGTATTAATTTTATTCATGTGCTTTCGTAAGGGAGACAGCCTCGGGCACACTTCCTGCCAGCAACCTAATAATGCAAATATGTGCTGACTCGGTCTAGATACCAGAAGGTCCTACAGAACCAGGTAGAGTCGAAGCAGTGCAAACATCGCCTACGTCGCTCAGGATCACGTTCCAATTATCAGGACAGAAAGCCTGGCCCTTCTCGACATAGTCGACTCCATTGCGGCGGTCCTTACATTTCTCGAACACTCGCTGCGCGAACCAGCCCTAGCATCGAAGTCAGAAATCTTTTTCATCAAGAAGAGTTAGGAGCTCCCTACGGCATCAGTGTATAACACATCTATGGATTTGGGCTGGTCGTTGCAGATAAAGACGCCCGCTCCGCCACCCGCGTTGCAGGCTGCCTGGGTACACTTCCTCGGGCCAGCTTGGAGATTAATCTTTCGGCTCCCTCCGCTCAACAGCAGGCCGATGGGGTAGTTGTAGTCTGTGGCGGGAAACTCTGTGTTTGGGTAGTCTGAGGGATCACCGCAGATGACTCTAACGTCATCGCGCTATTATAAGACACATTAGCAATCTGAGGCAAAGTTGATGATTGTAGAACTAACGTTGAAGTAGCCTGGGCGAGTTTTGTTTAGGTAATTGCCGATGAGGCTTGCTGGCTGGGTCTGGGACTGAGGGCTCTATAGCAAAATATTGATTAGCACATATGCATGCTTCTCTATCCGAATATACCTCTTAACCAAAGCAACTTACTTGAATTGCCGCCGCCATGATTGACGAGGTCAGAGTCAAGATAGAGAAGACCTTCATGTTTGCTTTATTTGAGGGGTTCAATAGGTTCGGAGAGAAAGGTAGGTCGAGTTGTTAGGTAGACTGTGGTTCGGAATGAAGATAGGAAGATTAAAGCGATGAGACTTTGAAAGAATTATTAGACTTTTAGGCGTTGTATTGAACCCCAAAGACAAGCTAGGAAGTGACTAGGAGTAAGAAGCTGCTTTCTGTTTTAAAGCGAATATTTGAGACTATGGAAATTGCTTTAACCTAGGCTTTTACCCTACTCTTGGTTGTCCTTGCCGTAGAGGAGTCTAATGACTCCACGATTGTATATTGTAGAAGCGAGCAAAACCCGAATATTATCAAACTTATGCACCATTACCTAGGTATGTTTGCTTCGTTGTTTAGACGATCCAACCAATTTGTCAGTTAGGTTCCTGTCACACTGTGATGTTGTTTCTATGCTAAAGGTTCTAGATATTACGGACGCAATGTAACCGCTCGGCCAGCCTAGTTACCGACTTGTTATTGGCTTCCTATCTTCACGCTATAGAAACGTGACAGAGCATCTTTTGAATCTTTGCCATTGCGAATTCTATTCCCATGTTTTTTGTTAGCCAATACTTTTATGAAACATATCCAACGCGAGATAGGGGCTATAATGATACAGGTGAATTGACCATTACATCCAAAACGTATCGGATCAACTCAGTCACATAGGCAAGTAGACATCAGAGCATATGTTCAGGAGGAAGATATTATTAATGAAAGTTGCCTCGCTAGGTATTGTATGTTCTTTTCTTTTTTCTATATCTACTAACCTCTTATCCAATCAATCCAATTCTATAACCAAAATATCGAAAGAAAGGTGACTCCCTTTCGGGATGACGATAATCAAGCCATCATTAAATCTATTTTCTAACCAAGAAAGTTGAAAATGTCTTTACCACTCTCCGTCTCGTACATTCGGAGTTTATCTCATGGGTCGCAAACCACTAGAGATCCATGAGAGCCCTAGCACCTAGCTCGCTACAGACGTAAATGACGTCATGGCTGTCACTGAAGCCGTTGAACTTGGTAGCCGAGCACTTGGTGTAAGCACCCATGTTCTCAAAGTACAGCCAGTCGCCCACATCAAGCTCGTGTGCAAAGCGGATGCTCTCTGTGATGCGGTCAATGCCATCGCAGGTCGGGCCCCAAATGGAGTACTCCGCGCCAGCCTTGACACCCTCAGGCAAGCTGTTGGAAAGAGGTGTGTTGTAGTAGGTCCGCTTGTTCGAACGAAGCACCTTCGCAACAGGATGCTGGTGATCAAACATAATGCTGCTGAAGTTACCGTACAAGCCATCATTGAGGTAAGCCATGTAGCTCGTCTCGCCCGTGGCAGGGTTGTCAATGGTGCGGCGAGCTATGATGTTGCAAGCGATGGTGAAAGCCGAAGAAACGTAGTATCGACCAGGCTCGGCAATGATGTTGATGTGCGGCGGGAAATACTCATCCAGAGCCTCACGTAGCACAAGGGCCATATCCTCAAAGGTATCACCGCTGAATCCGCCTCCAACATCAAGCGTCTTCATGTCAAAGCCGTGGGAGTAGGCTTGCTTGAAGACATGCTCTGCATCCCGAACAGCCTTGAGAAAGGCGAGGGGGTCGGACGCCCCTGAACCCACGTGGAAACTCACGCCTACAACATTCAAGCCGAGATCTTTGGCAAGGGCCAAGAGATCGTTGGTGGAGTCGAGGGAGGCGCCAAATTTCAAGCTGAGGCGGCATAAGCTCGATGAGTCATCGGTCAAGATGCGCAAGAAGAGCTCAGCATCAGGGAAGAGCTTGGCAATTTTGCGCAATTCGTCAGCATTGTCGAATGTCATCTGCTTCACGCCTTGGTTGGCGACGTAGCGCACGTAAGAGTTGGTCTTGCATGGCTGAGCATAGATGACGCGCGACGGATCGACACCCAAGTTCAGGACCTGCTCGATTTCGGACTTCGAGGCACAATCGAAGCCGGTGCCCAATCCAGCAAGAAGCTGAATGACCTTAGGGTCCGGGTTACACTTGACCGCTATGGCAAAATGTTAGGCTTGGGACATTTAAAAATGGGTTAGATGTGACATACCGTAGAATGGCTTGACGCGAGGAAGATTCTTCTTCCATCTCATGTGCTGGCGGTAGACCTCGCCAAGATCGCCCACGAAAAAGGTATCCTCATCCCCTGGTTCACAAGACTCATGGTCAATGCTCTCAACGCGTTGGCGAAGAGCATCGCCAATCAACTGTTTAGCAATCACAGCGCCATTGTGATGATGGTGGTGATCGTAATAGAAATTCTTCTTGACAAGAATATGATTATTGTCAAAATGAGTCGGTGCAAAGCGATCAACGGCAGCTGTTGCCATAACCATATCCCTCGTTTTTATTGGTGGCGAAGGATATAAATGGGGATTGATACGAAACTTCGTGTTATATGTCCGGTAGATATCGGAATTCACAGGTAGCTCTAGTAAGAGTATAGATGCTATCTAAACAGAAGAATAGATAGACTTATAGGTAGAAAGATCCTAGGAACGTGGTCCTCCGAATAGGTGTTAGGGGGGTCGAAAACGGTAGCTTCCTGATCCCGAAGCGATCTGACGAGGTCTCCTCGACTCTCCCTCAATTAGAGGAAGAACCTCAGAACTCGTCCTATGCGGCAGCTGGTGGGTTGGGGGGAGAAGTGGGTTCAATTGGGGGGTGTTATCGAGCAAGATGGGCGTTCGTTTCTCTTTAGGGGACTTCAGCAGAAGTAGGCGGTGGAGGTCGAGAGTTGATGATATGGAAAGTCTTTCGCAGACTGAAATCTTGATCAGATACGAAGCTCACGGCCGTGGAAGCCGTGGTAGCTAGAGTGCCTTTGAGAAGACCAAAGGCTAGTCGAAGCGATGTTTTATAGGGGAAGCTTTGCGACTCGCAGTTCACAAGCTAGCTGAGTGATGTCAAATGTGGTTCGTTTGCGGAAAGACTTGATGAGCCTTTTATAGAAAACTATAGTATGTATTGAAATGTGTTGATGGTCGATGGTTGACGGTTGATGGTACGCTGGATGTTGACTTCCCGAGAGACGTATGTAGCCTAGAGTGACTGTACTTGTATACTGGTTGTTGTTGTTTCGAGGGTGAGTGGGAAAAAAGAGAGGATAAAATTAAGAATTTGATGGGGTTGTGTGTGAATTAGAGTGTAGAATCTACTAGCCACGGGCAGAGTAAACTTTGCGCCCCGCCACTTTACCGCAGTTAGAAATTTATGGAGCATGTGATAGAGTTCGCTCATAAAAACGCCATGTACCTGAACCCGTACAGATACTTCGGGACAGATAGAGGGCTATGCGCCATCCGTATGTCTACCCAATGACGTATAGCGCAAATTTGCGATCAAGCAGCAAGCGAGTGTTCAGCTAAGTTACATCTACCAATTGCCGGATTTTCACTCAATATAATATGTGTTTGACCGACCTGACCGACCGAGATCTATGAGGAATGATATAGCTGAGGTTCATATGTGCAGTTGCAGTTCAGTTGGAGATGGAGGATGCTGTGATATCGTAGACAAAAAAAGAAACATTCAAACGCACTATGGTGCGCAGCACCGCAGAATCGCAGAATTGGAGCCATTTAAATCATGAGAATCCAAGGAACCTGCATGGTCAAATCAAAGGTCAAATCAAACCTGCCGCAACCCATCTCGACCACTAGGTAGCGACCATAACAACCTCAAACCTGCCGACCGATGTGAAATATCTGGATGCCTTACGTACCCAGGTATTTGATATCCATACCGTCTGGATGCACATAATGTATTGATACATTGGATGTATACATGTACGTCAGGTACAAGACCGCCGCTGGAGAGGGGTGTTGCCCCACTTAGTTAGGTCCGAAAATATATATTTCGAAGCTTCTTATTTGATAGAAACTTGACTTTGTCCAACTTCCAAGTTCGGCTTTTTATGCTGCTGCGCTAACAAGAGACAATGACAATACCAGCTGGGGGGAAAATTCTCTGACCGCAACTCGACATGCATCGAAGTTTTTTCTTCTCCTCCCAGGCACATACATAGGTATATGATTGACTCATGCTAAAAAGGGGTTCCTAGGGGTTCCTAGGGGTTGCATCGAAAAAGCCATGGGAAAAAATACTTAACTGTATCCGACGACCGGCACTTTCGGTCCTTGATAGGTTTGATCGACCACGCGCTGCCTTTGTACGACATTGAAATAATATGCGCAGCCGCAGCCAATGTAAAGTCGAGTAAGTCGAGTTGAGCTCCTCGATCTCATGCAGGCTCGTGCTTGGACGCGCATTTCCCATCGTCCAGCTTGACAGGTCAAGTCAGGTCAGGACAAGACAAGACAAGTCAATGGTCTAACTAGGGAAAAACGGGCGATCCGACCCTCCGTTCTCGTAGCAGATCGAGATTAGGCTGTATATCGAAGTGCGACTTGAAAGGATCAATCATCGGGCTCAATCTGTCGATATAGCGCCTCATCATCATGAAATTCGGTCTTTTCACACCGCTGTGGTCCTTTCAGTCGAGTCGAGTGTCGATTCTGTCGATTTTGATATGCAAGGCTTGCTGCAACACACCATTTCGTACTTTTCATATCCTTACTACGTAGTATACAATAGCACCTCGGGTGCGTTGGAGATCTGCGGTTACAATATTTTCACATTGCCCCTGACAGGATTGGCCAACACTTTTCTCCCACCCCTTTTCACGCGCCAACCAGATCGATTGCTAGAGCAGGGGATTGCTTCTAGAAGACAACCTGGGCGATATTTGTAGCCGCAATGACCATCACGCGCCCCCTTTGACGTAGTACTGGTTAGTTCCATTGATTGCGACACCACCTAGGGAAGACCGGTAGAAAAGCTTGATTGCGAATCGTCGTCAATCAGAGGGGGAAAGAGGTGCTCGTCCACATCTGCAGTGCGACGACGCAGCGACAATGGCTGCGTCAAAGGAGGCCGAAGAGAGCGAGGAGGGTAAGGAAAGGGTTCGGTGGTATTAATATAGGGACTGGGTAGGTAGGTATATGGGGTAGGTATAATGAGACGAGGAAGCATTGGAAGAAACATTGAAGATGGAGGAAACATGAAAAGTGAACGAAAAGTGAATAAGGCTTGATAGGGCTTTCAAAACGAGACCTGATAGGGCAGGTCCAGATCTGTCTAGACCAGACTTAGCTTAGCGTTGATTGAAACTAATTAAAACGGGAAACCCGTTCTCACTAGCCGATCGTTAGCCGACCAGTAATAATGTCCATTAAACCTATCAGAGGTAATCTAGAACAATTAGCTTGAGAGATCTCTAACCAATTGTTTTTCCCCAAATCAACTTCCGTTCTATCGATCCCATACCGATCCCATCCTTTTCCATCGTCCGCCACATCATTCAGTGGACCTGTCATTCCAACGAGCACGACACAACCTAAACACTGACATTGGAGCTTCCGAAATTACTAAAGAATAACGACATTGTATCTTTCAAGTGATTAGTATACTCCTAATTCCTCGGGAAAGACCTCGGTCCGGTATTAAACCAGATCCGAAGCCTTTTCCCGGCACCCGCCGCAAGCGATGTGACCTCCGAGTCACCCCCGTTCTGCCTGTCCGTCCTGAGCATAGATACCTATCCGAAGAAACGAAAATTGGAGATTTTATCATGATTGATAAATCATCGCGTTGCAGACACTCGTAGGAACGACTTTGGCGAACCTCCCGCGCCTCGTCTAAAAGCTGGTCAAGAGCCTCTTTCGGAAAAAGGGCTACGAGAAATAAGACACTGCACGGACCCTGTCATCTATCATTGTCCTGTCACCTACCGCAAAGCTCCAGTGGAAATCATAGGAAGGTGTAAAGTGCTATAATAGCCTCGTGATGGCAGATCAGAGAAAAATATCTTCCTCCAGATGAGCTAGAAAAGTCCAAATATTATACAGTCGAGTCTTCATCTAATAGTAAACTCGAATCCCCTTTACAGAAGAAACGCGTCATACAAAGCAGCATTAGACAACCCACTTCACAGCCTACCGCAAATGTCGCCACTCAATCTCGATCAAGCGTCGCCCAAACGCAACAAGCCGTTGTAGAGATAAGCGATCAGTCAGAGTCGGATTTTGGCAGCCTTTTAGCGATGATGACGAAGACTTGCCTGACATACGAGCCTTTACTTTGAACTTCCGCAATACGAGCGATGACCGAGTATCTGAAGATATACGAGAGCTGCAGCAATTTTTTGACAATAGTGACACGGACATCATGCCTGATACCAATAACGGCGTCTCGAAGGACCCGCAAGGTCGCCAAAACGGCGATGAAGACGAAGATGCCGAAGGATCTGAAGATCCCGAGCTATTCGGTTCAATATATTCTTAGTAGCATCTGGTGGGACACAACGTCAAAGTCGACGACTCAAGGAGCTTCGCATTATGATATCGCAGCCCTAACAGCACGACATATCTCCAAATAAGCAGGCCGCGTTCCCGTATCCCCATGTTCCCACTCATATGTACTATCAATTGGCCACTTGATATGGAGCCAGACATTCTCAGTAAGTTACCGAATTATCGCAATTGGTCGTGCTGGAAGGGCCAGGGTCCGAGTGACCCTTTAGGGAATATTGTGAGTGAAACTCGCTCAGTGGGGGCTATCATGTAGGATGTAAAGGATGTAAAGGATGTAAAGAAGGTAGTGATGTAAGATATTCAAACCTGTCCGACCTCGCAGATTGGAGACTCGAGAGCTGGGGAAGTTGTGTTGCAACTAGATGAGATCAGCTCCCCGCTCTCAAGCTATCCAACGTGTAACTGCAGGACACGTCTTTTAACCAATGGCAGGTTAATTACGAGAAACCAACTTCCACTTCTGGCTGTGACCCTCAATCTTAAACGAGGATTGTCATCTGAACCATCAGCACAAGATGCTCCGGGTCACTATACATCCAGTGATCGGCAGTTAAGAAGAGTTGCGCCACCCGCCATCCCTCTCTGCTTCTCTGCAGTTAATAAGCGATACAGTTACACGACATTATGCTTGTTTCTGTTTTTTTCTCTTTCACATCTGAGCGGCATCCCTGATCCGCAGCATAACCAAGTCTCGTGGCCTATCGGCTACCCTGTGGCGTATT
This sequence comes from Annulohypoxylon stygium, assembly GCA_003314315.1. NCBI lineage: Eukaryota > Fungi > Ascomycota > Sordariomycetes > Xylariales > Hypoxylaceae > Annulohypoxylon > Annulohypoxylon stygium. Next base: position 280,627 of record QLPL01000020.1, read on the forward strand.
CGAATGCCACTGTCTAATATCGACCCGCGGTCTATTTCTTACGCGGCCTAGCATACCAGATTACTGCTCTAGCCGCCTCGTTCGAAGCCATATGGATATCGACATGTAGGTACCTTTTGAAGTGGACACGGGTTAGGTCGGAGATCAACATCACAGGTGCCTTGGATGAGGATATTTTCAATTTCAAAAAAAAAAAAAAAAATAACACATTATAGTAGTAAGAATTGGAATATCCCCAACGGTCCCAACATAAGCTCGAGAGGTTCTACCAAAGGTGATTCCTTTCACCAAATACAGAAGTTGCTCACATACACAGGGTCTCCAGAGCTTGGAATTCCAAGGCTTAATACCACCCAAAAACTCCACGACTCGTTGGGGCATATCCCAATCGCAATCGACCTGCTTGTTAGTTTCATTCCTCGTCACGGATACTCCGGCTTTCCTAAATTGGAAAAATATCACTTTACCTACCTACTCCAAGTAACTAGATCATTTTTACACATTACACAATCTCCTATAGTAGCTATCCGCTCAGGCTACAGCTGTTTCGACTGGTATCGCCAGAATCTCAACCACCCGCAGAAAGAGCCGCCATAACACAGTACCAAACGCCGATGATGAAGTAGAGTATAGATCATGCCGACTCCTCATGATTATCGGAGTGAACAGCCTCTTCTTCCACTTTATTGTCTTTTGTCCTTAAATCATGCCATCCCATACCCCATAACACGATAATGCAAGCAGCGGCTACTGCGGCAACAAAATAAAAAACTCGGTCAACACTGACGGCGTAGGCGGCGAGGACTCCGGGGAGATCGTCACGCTGCACAATGGCACGAAAGCCTGTAGCTCCTGCTTGGATGACTGCTGCTGCATCGGCGTGTGGTGCCTTGTCTTGTAGCTGAGACTTTAAGCTAGAGTTGAAAATCACATTACACACAACCAAGACGATAGCGGGCCCTAGTGATTGTGCGAAGATGACGAGGGCCATACCAGTGGCAAGTTGCGCTTCCCAGACGGCGGCTTGGATTGATATAATGGCCTTAGTGTGATGATTAGGATTAGCTTCTTTCTTCATATGGCTCAAACGGTGTGTTCATTAACATACTAGTTGCATGCTGAGCCCTGACCCGACACCTGCCAGAATTTGGAAGCCGACCCAATCGCCAGTCGAACTATCTGGTTGCAGCAGTGAATAAAGTCCACTTCCCAAGGAAAGAAAAACAGTGCCAACTACAGCTATTGGGATGATGAAGCCCATTTTCTGTACTAAAACCCAGTAAGCGATCTTTGCTTTCTAAGATTGACGTGCTAGGATTTTGAGAACTTACACAGAACTCCGGAAAGGCCAGCCATTACAAGCTGCGGAAGAATCGTTGGCAGCAGGTATACGCCGCTCAACATTGCCGTCACGTTGTTGATAGCTTGGAAGTAAATGGGGAGAAAGTATGTTGCCCCGTAAACAGCTGAAAGCATGAAAGCCTGGAAGAGTCCTGATGCCCACACAACCTTCTGTTTGATCATCGAGTGCGGGAGTAGTGCATCATCTCCTTTGTATCGATTCCAGGCGAGCCACACAATGAAAGTCGCACCGGATCCACAAAATAGCCCTATAACGGTGGAAGATTTCCATGCGAACTGATTGCCTCCATATTGAAGAGCAAGTAGGAGTTGAAGGACAGCAGGCGCAAAGAGAGCGAACCCAACAAGATCTAGGTAGTGGTGTAACTTCGCGAAAACCACCAGAGGGTTTTGTTTCGGCATTTGTTCAGGAATCCGTACTAGAAGGATGACCAGCGCAGTAAAAGCTCCAACTGGTAAGTTGACATAAAAGCCTGGCGTCTACGTCCGCGGACTGCTCACGATGATGAGTAGATGGACTTGGAAAGTACTTACACCACCTCTATATAGTATATGTGGTAAAAGCACCTCCGATGAGAGGTCCTGCTACAAGACCAAGCTGCATTACTATAATAACGACTAGGTGAGCATAGAGGCACCTGGCATAACATTAGGAGAAAACTCACAACCCATAGTCAGACCGATGAGCGCTAATTCTATGTGTTAGTAATTATCTAATGCTAAGGAGATCCGAGGTTCGGTCACAGGCCCCTAGACGGTTTAACATACCCGGGCGCTTCTCAAGAGGCGCACAGCTCGAAATAATGGTTATGGAGCCATTCGTGATACCAGCAGTGCCAAATCCAGCGATGGCGCGTCCGACGATCAACATATCGGATGAGATAGCACCGCAAAGAACAGATCCGATCTCGAATATCGCGAAGAAGAACAAGAACGACCACTTTAAGACCACGTTAGCAAAGAGACTGGCCACGGAGTCTTGTTACAGCGTGTATCGCTAATACGAACCTTAGTATTGAAGTGCGTATAAACCTTTCCCGTGAGTGGCTGCGGAGCGGCACTATAACGTCGTTAAGAACGACATCTGTTAACCGAATGATGGAATCCACGAACCTGCCAAACTGGTACGCGCTGGCATACCAGCCAACATCTGGAAGCGAGTTGAAAGTATCGGTGATACGTGGAATCGCCTTTAGGCCAACGAGTAAGTGAATACACTCCACGAGGGAGCTCGGCAAAGAGTTTACTGACAGTGCTGACAACCATCGTATCCAAAAGCATTAAGAAACAGGCAAGCGCCACGCTCGCGACTATCAATACTAGTTTGATACCCGTGACATATTCGTTTGGGTTATCGTGGTGATCTTCGGACTTGACTACGTCTTCTTTGGAATCTACTATAGACGTCTCCTTTGGTTGTAGCATCTCCGGGTCGCGCTTGATGGAGGGGCGAGGAGCAAACACTGGATCTGACATGCTCGTGGCCTATTTCGTGCTCTGAGGGTAGAAGAAATTCCTACTCTATAGTAATGAATGATATGAAAGTTGGCCAAGTCCATCCAGTGCAGCTTTTACTGGTTTGTCTAGGTACCTACAGTAGGTTGCCTAGCAGCAGTGGCGTTTCTCGGCTTTCCCTTTGTCTTCCTCGGCTCCGGTATTAACTCACAGGCACATAGGCGATAGTAGCGTGTCTAGAGTAATTTCATGCCTGTCGTATAGATCGCATTGATGTCCTCTATTCGGCTGTCGTTTGCGAGGGTCTACATATGTTGGTGCGGTCGCACATGGTCACATCCCTTGCAGACCCTTTTCGATATCTGAAAGGTATCTTTGGAACAAGGGAAGCTGTTGGGTACCTGCTAGCTGGTCTCAGCCCCCAAATCTACGCGGACCATTTCCACTCTTTACTCTGTCGTTTGCTATGGAACGTTGGGCGGATTGACTGGCATATTGCTTGCCATGTATCTGGAGCCGGTATGGATACACGGCGCTGGTCTAGCCAATCTCCACACATACTAGGTATCATTAGCAAATCCGTTGGCTGGGGCATTTACGAAGTTTAAAATAACCATATGATACTAGGTAAAGGATTTGTAAGTTGGTTTAAAGTTAGTGTTATTATAGGTAAGAAGGAAGAAATGAGACCTAGTTATCGGGTATGTTATACACACCCGGGTATCTCTAGGCCAGCTTCACCCTCTAATGCTAAACAAGCTAAACCCCTTCCAGCGACGTTGTAGGTACCTGGAGTCTAGGTAGACTTCACTTGGGCTGACCATCAAGCTGCATTCTATTCCCACCCTTCCACCTCGAAAAAGAAAGCATGAACTCCGGCTATCGGTCCCATATTCTTTAGCGTCAGGTCCTTGCGAACGATGTCGAAGTGTATGACATTGCCCAAGACGTCCCTGTCTGCCACGAGATACCGGAACTGCGTGTTGTCGATCAGGGCATTGTAGCCTGAGATTTCATCCCTAGGTCTCTTGAGAAGATTCAGCATCGAAGATGGCAACACGAGCACAGCTCCGCCGGTCGACATAGTAGGGAATGCAAAAGGCTTACCGTGCTTAGAGAACTCTTCATAGCCTTCGCGCAGGGGTGTGGGCGTATAACCACCCACCTAGGACCTAGGATCTAAGTAGTGTGGTAGTATTATAGATCATTACCTACCCGTAGGTTACTTTTAATAATGTAACCTTGTAATAGGTGCCGATAATGACTTGCATGCCTACCATGTAGCCGCTCACATAGGTACAGGATCTCGAGGTTTGGTTGGCTGCTTTCGTAGCTCTTTGTCGCTCTTTGTCCCAGGTCCTTCTAGACAGTTAGCTGTTAATGAATCGGCCTCCTCTATTATAGTTACACACAGCCTTATCCCATCCATGGATGTGGGACTAAGGGCTTACAGGTTGTGCTCTACCCCAACCAACAACCAACAGCTCGTAATAGGAGGTCGTTGGTTGGAGAAAAAAAAGTGAAGTAAATTTACAAACCTTGGAAGTTAGAATCCTAGATACTCACAAACCCATCCCTTCCGTCCCTCCAGCCCAAAATTTCCAACCGTCTCCCCACCGTCATTCATCGCATAGACTCAACTTCTACCGTCGCCACTATGGAAGCTATCCATAGCTTGTTATCGTGGCAGGGCATTATCTCTACTATCATCCTCTACTATGTGACAGTTGCGCTATACCGGCTGTATCTGCACCCTATAGCTCGGTTCCCTGGCCCTAAACTCGCGGCTGTGACGCGATGGTACGAAGGCTAGTACGATCTTTACCATAGCGGCCAATATACCTTCAAGATAGCAGAACTGCATAAACAATATGGTGAGTAGTTAACTCCGTGTGCTATACCGCTATTACTCACAAATCTTGAACGGGTCCAATAATTCGCATCAGTCCCTACGAACTTCACGTGAATGATCCGAATTTCTTCGATACTTTTTATAACCGTTATGAAGGAGTATGGCACAAGTATGATTGGTCGGTCGATGCCTTCGCAACCAAAGGTGCCACTCTCTGGACGGCCGACCACACCATCCATAAGAACCGTCGTCTGCCACTGAATCCCTTCTTCTCTAAGGTCAAGGTGTCGAATCAGCAGGACATGATCATGAGACATGTCCAAACTCTTTTTGACAGACTATCGGGCTTTGCTGCGTCTCAGAAGACCGTAGACGTCGGCGCCATATTTACTGCATTCGTGCGAGATGTTATCAACGAGTATATATTCAGGAAGCATTACAATGATCTTCGAAAGGAGGACTTTGATGCTGGTATGGTGGTCGCCGCTCAGGCTGGCGGTCTGTTGTGGCGTACTACCAAGTTTATACGCTTCTTCGGTCGTCTCATGCGGTCTATCCCGCCGGAGTGGATCATGGCAGTCTCTGATCCTGTCATGAAAGACTTTTTCCGCTTCATGATAGTAAGTTTCAATTGACATAATTCGCTCCTTATTCAACAGCTAACACGTGCGTAGGTTTCCAAGAACGATATCAAGAACCTCATGAAGGCGGCAGTGTCCTCGGATGACGACGGTCCACGCACATTGGTCCATGAAATCATGCAATCCAAGCTTCCACCCCAAGAAAGGTCGCTTGAACGTGTCTTTGACGATATTAATACAACCACAGGCGCTGGCTACGAGACGACGGCCGCTGTTATACGAATCGCAGCCTTTCACATTTACAGCAACCCCGAAATCCTCCAGAAGCTACGTGCGGAGCTTGCTGCTGCGCCGGGCCATGACTGGAAGACGCTCGAACAGCTTCCTTACTTGACTGCTATCATCATGGAAGCTATGCGTCTGGCTCCAGCCCTAGCCACCCGCAGTGCTCGTATCGCCCAGGACAAGGACCTCGTTTACGCAGACTGGCGGATACCAGCCGGCACACCCGTCGGGATGACCATACACCTACTCCATCAGAACGAGGAAGAATATCAGGAGCCCCAGCGCTTCGACCCTGATCGATTCATGGATCCCAATCCGTGACAGCTGGGCAAGAAGAACTTTGTACCTTTCGGAAAAGGAAAGCGTAATTGCCTTGGAATGCAGTAAGTACCCTCTTGCCCTCTACAGCCCACGAGTTACGCAGACTAATATTATGATTCAGCCTCGCCTGGGCTGAGATCTACCTACTGCTTGGTCACATAGTGCAGCGCTTTGAATTCGAGTTTCCTACGACAAAGGCAGAGGACTTCTATGTCACCAATGACAATTTTGCTCTCTGCACTCCTTGCATGGGGGTTGTCCCTGCTCTTGTTACGGAAGTTAGAATATGACTAGATTTTTGGTTAGGAAAGGGGTTCTTAAAAGGGTTATGAGGTTATCGTTACAGGAGTTGTTGCGAGGAAACGCTACCTATGTTTGTGTCTGCTTTTCTAGAATTTCTGCTCTATTTGGCGGTTGGCTATGCGATGAAAACTGCCTAAATATATCACTAGGAAAAGGTGAGATGAGTGAACTTACACTCAAGGTCTAGTCTACCAAGTCTTCATGCCGACAAGCCGCGCCATCATCATGATCGATGATCGAGTTGAGTTAAAAGGCTATTCACTTTGAGGTATATAAATCCCAATATACAGAGAAATCAAACCCAAACCAATTACTCCTTGCCATAGGAATCAAGATATTAAAACATCTAGTCGCTAAAATAGTAGAATATTCAAACATGATACCAATCATCTCAGCTGTTGGTACCGGGCATATCTTCCGCTACAAGATTCACACCACTATTGTCTTTATCAGTGAATATCACCCGCCACTTGCCAGCGGCCCTGGGGATGAAGTCAACAAGCACACGCTTACTTGGCAGAGGCAATGCTCTGCCGGCCGCCAAACCAATCGGTGCCGCTGGCCATTCGCCCCCAGGGGGAACAACATCGACACGCACGAGGATCAAGGCCATCAGGGCCAGCATCTCGGTACTAGCCAGATGCCGCCCCGGACATAGGACATGGCCGCCGCCGAAGCCCCGAAACGCGGCAGCCGGGTGTTTGGTGCCGGACTTGCGACGACCCGCCTTCAAGAAGCGCGTGTGATCGAACTCGCCCGCCGAAGGGCCCCAAAGCGTCTCGTCGGTATGGAACATAGTATTGGGCATGAGCACAGCGCCGCCCTTCTTCAATAGGTACTCGTCGCCGAGCATGGTGTCTTCGTAGATAAGACGTAGCGATGCAGCTGTGCCGTAGAACCTCATAACTTCCTGCAGGGTCGACACGAGCAGAGGGCACTCCGTCCTCACGCGCGCGAGGTCGATGGTGTGTGTACCGTCTACTTCGTCTACCAGCCGCATGACTTCTTCTCTGCAGTCCTTGAACACGACGGGATCGGATAGAATGGCCCAGACACACCAATACGCACCCGGTGCTGTATTGAAAGTTGCTGCGGCTACCTGACCGACCTCGATCCGGGCCTTGTCCACCAGGCTCAAACCGGTGCTTTCATTAACTTTGTTTGTGAGCTGGACAAAAAGAGAACCACCGTCAAGGTGTCTGTCGTTGCCGAAATAATCGACGAAAGCTGCTACCAGGCGATCCCTTGCCTTGCACGCCCTTCTCGCCAGAATATTAGGCAAAAAGCCAATGAACAGCATCGGCAGTCCGGCTTCGAAAATGGCCCAGTCGTCGAGGTTCTTCTCGATACGGAAAGGGTTGTGAGGCCCGTACATGGCATCGGTCGTGGCGTTGAATGTTGCATCGTGGACGAATTCGTACAGATCCACGGTCGTGTGGCCTCGTGCCTCGACCCGATCAAAATTAGCAGCGAGAACTTTGCTTGCTGACCGCGAGAGAGCGTTCAGACTGGCGCCCGGTGCGCCGGCTTGGGCGGACGCGCGTTGGTGGCTGTACAGGTAGCCGTCCTGCGCCAAGAGGTTGTTCCCGTAGATTTTGCTGATACCAGCTTGACTGACGCTGCAGACCTTCTTGCATGTCTGGGCTTTCATGGGGGCGAAAGGGAGGGTATCGATGTGACGGTCGACGCGCTGGAGCACCTCAAGCGAATTGACGATGTAGACAGGTACGCCCGGTATATTCAGCGTGTAAATAGGCAGATGAGTCTTGTCTCTGCTCAGCTCATATCAGCATTAACAGCCTGCGGGGCCGACATGAGCTTTGGGCTGTACCTCATTCGCTTATAGAACTTGTCCTGTTCGACCAGCATGCCGAAGAGGGGGCTGAGATAGGGGATGGCGCCAACGATGGACTTGGGTTCTCGGGAGTCATGCCTGAGATAGACCAAGGCACGGAGGAAGGAATAGATGACGGCGATTGCTGTCGCCGCTAGGGCTAGAGCAGAGGGCATATTGGGCGCTTAGAATACGGACAACCTTGACGGACGCTGAGTGGAGGTATTCAGTCGATCGAAGAGGGAGAGAGGGGCGTTGAAAGAATAGATGATCGAGGTAGGTCAGTAGACACACATAAGATGTGCTACACTATCGGGAACGAATGGAATCCCGTAGTTGCTCATTGGCTGCTACGCTACATAATCTGTTCCAACATTTGCCAAGAAGCAAAGGACAGGCATCTACAGCGCCTCTTGTAGTACTTATGTGGTGGCGGGGTATCCATACCAACAGGTCAACAGCATCCATGGATGGGATGTATTGGATATTTGTCAGTGTCAGGCGATGCCAAAAGGCGGAAACGCCAAAAGAGGAAGGAAGCCGTTTTCGATATTCAACGTTCGACAAACCAACTGCAGCAATCTGATGCTACATACCTGTCTATTAAAATGATACAAAATGGCCGTGGTGGTGGTGCTGAAAGGGGGTTTCATTGGGGGCTGCGCGCGTAGGTAGGTAGGAGGTAGGTAGTTAGGTTAGGTTTGCTGGAAGATGTGGAGAGGCTGTGTATGAAATACATATATGGAAAGACAGACCTTCATACCGTGGTTTATCGCACTGGGTAATACCATGTTCCAAGCCGTTACACTGCATCATACATAGGTATTAAACGATTCTTTCTTGTGCTACACTACACTACTACCATACGTACCTACTTGGTACCGTCTAACCGCGCTTTGAATGATACGGAACTTGATCGCGGACCAATGAATGCGTTTCCTTGCCCCAAGGACGGTCCAGACCCGGAGCTGTGCCACAGCCTTACAGATTCGCACACATCTACATACAATCTCCATCCTTGGATTTAAGATGCACACCTACTGTAGAATAGTTTTCATTATACAAAGAGTACCTAGTTAGTATAATCTAGAACTCTTATCTTCCGATTGGAAAGGATACCTAGTGAAGCCCGGCCCGCCTTATCCGGTTGCTGGTGCGCGGGCTCTGGCACTTATATAGGCCCACACAAGCGTAGCTAGGTACATTGTCTTCAAAGAGCATGTGGATGTGGCGCGCGGCGTGTGCCCAGAACCACCACCACTTAGCGTGGTCCCTGGCCTACACAATTTCAGCTGGTGATCGCTCGACGATTACAGTCTTGACCACTCCCAGACCGTCTCGACCATTGGTGGTGGTTTGACCAGCCGCATCTGCTTCAATGTCGACCGTAGCGTTGCTGTTCATAAGCCACGTGTCACTCATCTCAATGTATCCGCTATTGTTCTTGCCGAGGGCTTTTCGCCTTTGATAAAAGCGTTCGTCGCTCTTGGTTCGAACTCGATTAGGATCCGAGTGGGCACTAGAGGGCGCGGGCTTGCTATCCCCAGTCCTTAAAGATAACTTAAAAGCTGAGAAGAACTTCGATTGCAAGACCTTGCCGCGCGTGAACTTTGCAAAGGCGGTCGAACAGGGAATGACCAGAGATGCGTTCATGTCGATAAGGCTAAATGCATGGTAAGATTGTGGAACTGTGAGATTCCTGCAGTTAGGAATAACTGACGGACTTACAGCAAAATTGAGATGACCGCGGCGGTATATGACACGTCCCTCCCCTGGGGGCTTCCGTTGATGCTGAATACCCTAAAGACGAGCGAGATTATGCCTGCGACGACTGCACTGCAAAGGGATGATTAGTTGTGCCCTTTAAGCAAATTTATGCGGCTGGCAAGTATCTCACAGAAGACCAACTGAGAAGACACCTGAAATTTGCAGCTTCCTCTGGCTTGAAAGATTCAGCTTCCACAAGATGGGAAGCGGCAGGATGAAGAGGAACAGATCAATGACCAATGCCGCAGAGGCTGAAGCAACACCCCAATACTGTGAGAAGAAATGCCCGCTCGCGGACTTGGCGATGACGCTGTCCCACGTCTCACCGGCATGGGGGACGACAAAGTAGGTCGAGGCGATAATAGCAGTCACGTACAGGGCTGTGACAGCTGCCATACCGATGTAAATGGCGATGCGCATGCCCCGAGAGACCGTGAAGATCTGTAGGTAGAGGAGGAGAGTGGCGAGCTTGGAGCATGGCAAGCTGACATTCGCCAGAATTGACCAGATATATATCGCCTAAGCCGTCCAGGTGAGTACCTAGGTAATCATTCAGATGAAAATGTAGGCTACTCACTTGCTGATAATGACCATTGATCCAGCATAACGGCAGATGCCATCCATGACGGAAGTATTGCGTATCTAAGAAGGCACAGTTAGAGCGTTAGCTGAAGTCGAAAGCCCCGGCCATTGCAATTGACTTACTCATGATCAAGCTTATCTGTGTCCCGATATTTGCGAGGAGACCAACAGTAACCAAAACTATTCCATCTCAGCCTCAATTCGGCAAAGACTGTTCAGCACAATGCAGAGAAGCACTTACGATCACTCCATTGAGGCTTTTGGATGTTGGCGTATAATCTAGCCAGCACGAAAACCGTAGCCACAAAGGTCGTGGGAATAGTCACTCCAATAGCGAGCGCCTTCAGATCTGTTTTAGTGAAATCAACCGTCTGGCTAGGTGGGGAGGGCATCGCCAGGGGCAGCTGGCACAAATCCGTTCCTGGTGGGATGCCTGAGAAGGACATTTTGACGACTTCTAGTTGACAATAAGATGGTTGAAAGTCAGAGGTGGTCAACAGTAACACTGAGAAACGGGCGTGTATAGATTTTCGTGAATGTTAGAAAGATAAAGGGGAACGCTTAGGACTTTCTGACGATTCAGAGAAGAGAGATGGTCAGTATATGAAGAAGCTTGCATCTATTCTTACACTGTTGTGTACCAAACAACGCAAGGCTAGGAGGAGCGACCTCTTTTGTGATCCGCCGTCATTCTTGGGGAGAAGATCACTCTCTCGCAGAGACTGCAACGTCAGGCTCCCACCGTCCAATCTGTGACAAGGTACATGAGACACAATGGTCGCCCTTCTCGACATACGAGTTTATACGCATATATTAGATTAGATGCCTTGTCTTGGCCTGGCCTCCAGTCAGTACTAACAGAAAGGCAATGCGCCTGATGTTGGTGTCGGAGGATTCAAAGCGCATCGGCTCGCACTCACTCTAGCTTGAAGCATGTATATGCGGTACAAGTGTGTAACCCTCAACTGCTGTTCACCATATATATACAAACTAAATAATGGTTATATGCACATCGTCTAGTTGCTCTAGCTGGAAGCGTGTGTGTGTGGCACAGCTATCTACCTATGTAACCCTCAACTGTTGTTCACCATTCATGTGCGAACTTCATAATGGTTATATGCACATTATTTACTCGCTTTCCGCATTCTTGCGGAACCCCATGCTAAGATAGGCTATGTGAGATTACTGTTGAAACATAGATGAGAAATGGCGTGATTCGAACCCTTTCTTGCTGGCCTTCACATGCATGCGACTACGATCCCTACACGGCTGGAGATAGCTACAGTATCACCAACGATCTAAATATGGGCATCAGAGTATAGGTATCGGTTAGTTTTATAGGTTGATAAGTGTCTTATGTAGAGACCCTTGAAAACCCCAGCCCTACCCTAACTACGATAACACCCACCTTACTCCTGCTATTCAAGAAAACAGTATCAAGGCAAGCACCAGCTAGATCGAGAATTACTTACTCAATCATTTCCTTCAGTTCATCAGACTTTGCGCGCGGTGACCTACCAAGGATATCGTATGGTCATTATCCATCTCCCATCTCCCTTTCTGCGATGAGTGCAGGTGGCTTTGCCCCCCTCTGGGGGTTGATAGTGACTAGCGTGTTGCCACGGCTCCGCGGTATCAGTATGACCCTCATCGCGGAAATTTTCGTCTCTCTCCTCGTCCTCAACTTCTTATGGGACTTTATTCCATATCATTACATTCATTGGCGCCGAGATAATGCCAAGGGCCAAGTTCCGCCGCGATACCCTGCCCTCATCCCCTACCTAGGCTCAGTACTCGAGCTAGCGCTGGACCACAGTAGCTTCGGCCGAAGAATCTCGTAAGTTGTTACTAAGAACGCCGCATCATCTCCAAGCGCGACTGCTAATGACGTCGTTACCAGATTCTACAGAGGCAAGTTGACTGCCAACAGGGTGCGGCTGATGGGGAGGGATTATTACTATCTTCAAGACCGAGAGGCTCTCGAGAAGATGTTCAAGGATAAATCCATGTCCAGCGCCATCGAGATGTACGCCTATAGCCAGTACAACGTGCTCGGAATCTCGAGAAAAGCAGCAGACATCATCAGGACGGACAACTCTGGTCCTTTCCCCCAGCCACACCCATTGAGTGATGTCTTTCCACACAATCGGGTCGAAGCCTTGACTCACGGCGTCTCATTTCGTGGCCTTACTGGTGCCGGCCTGCGACCGCTCACTCGGCGGTATATGAAAGGTGTGCCTGTGAACTTCAAAGACTTTACCACAGAGTGGTCAGAGTTCGGCGACTTGGCACTGTTTTTTCGAGAGCGTGTTGGGGAGCCCATTCTACGCTCTATCTTGGGGCCGACTATGTTTCGCCTGAACCCAACTTTCCTTGAAGATCTGTTCGAATACGACAAAGTCCTCCCCTATTACGCCTATTGCCTGCCGCGCTTCCTGATGCCGAAGGCATATCGGGTGAGGGAGCGACTGGCTGACCAGTTCAAGCTGTGGTACCAGTACGCAAGAGAGCACGCCGATCCGTCACTAATCGATGCCGATGGCGATGGAGACCCGATATGGGGGTGTGAGATGATGCGTAATCGCCAGCAGCTCCTACATGTTGACGAACACGACGATGATACCTTAGCCCATCTGGATACAGGTCTGATCTGGGCGTAAGTCGAATTGCTTGTCATGGTCAATGGAGTTAACGTTATGCTGATTGGTTCGCAGGAGTATCGGTAATGTCGTGCCTACCACGATGCTCTCAGTCTATCACATCTTCCAAGACAGAGAGCTCCTGAGACGCGTGAGGCACGATCTCCAAGAGTACCTTAGCACACAACCACAAACAATTCACGAACTAGACCCCCAGCAGCTGGCGAGAGACGTGCCTCTCCTCTCGTCCATCTACGCCGAGACGATGCGTCTATATATCAGGATCTATTCAATGTACAGCTCACTGTACGAAGCTGTCAACGTGGGGAAGTGGAAATTGCCCAAGGGCGCCTTGGCTCTCGTCATGTCGCACCCAAACCATATGGACGGTTCGTTCTGGAACACGCGCGACGGGAAGCATCCTGTGCAGGCATTCTGGGCCGATCGTTTCATGGTCGATCCGTTTGACCCCAGCAGCGGACCCGTCAACCCCACATGTAACGAGATTCCATCTCGGCCGAAAGAAACAAGCAGCGACCGGAAGCCATATTTCTCTATGGAAGGCTGTCAGGGGGCCTGGCTTCCGTATGGCGGTAAGTGTCGTCCCCGCTCTGTCTTGATTCACAACTGACCACGGAAGTTAGGCGGACACGCTATGTGCCCGGGTCGTTTTTTTGCCAAGGCCATCATCGTCTTCACGACGGCGCTCCTGGTGCACGAGTACGACTTTGAGTACCAGGCCACTTTGGAGCTTACTAACACCAGGTATGGGTTTGGGATAGCAGATCTTAAGAAGCCGGTTCCTTTCCGCATCAGAAAACGGCGGAACCTGCCCCTGTAGTTACATGGGGCGGGTAGGCTAAATAGTGGTGCGATCTTACAGATCTTGCATAGGGGAACCTAGGTCCTAGGACCTAGGTACCTACTAGTAGTTAGGTTGGTCTACCTAGCCAAGATTTGAGATCCCGCAAACCTACCTAGTACTTAAGTCTTAGGTCCCTATTTAGTATTTACTAGATAAGGCTACACTTTCATACAAAATTACCGGTAAACATATCTTCAAATCGTATGATTATTTATCGATATTAATTTGTATAAAAGAACCAAAACTATATGATTTAGACCCATTTTCCTTAACGATACATGTATAATAGCTCGATACAACTCATAGTTATGAAGTACTATTCTAAAATGCATAACCGCTGTAGGATCGGCAATATGACTTGCCGATGCATGTGTCAATCTTTTCCTGCGAGAGCAATGTTGTACAACTCCAGAGTGCCAGAGTCCGTATAAAAATCTAGGCAAACACTGTGCTTCTTTGGATGTCACCTCGTTCATTAGATTGAGGAAGATGCACCTAAATTACAGGGATCCGGTACCTATGCAGGCTCGACGCCCGGGGCGGCTCCAATGGACTGGTGTTGTGTTGTCCCCTGTTGTCTGTTGGAAGCCACCCTTGTCTTACTGGCCCTCTATGCGACTTTGATGTTGTTGGGAGCCTCGATGCGACGTCTCAATCAACCCTTTAGGGGTGTTCTGTTAAATTTCGAATTGCTCGGCATCAATGATACAAATATGCGCGATTGGGTGCATGTCCTCCTCATAGATGCATGTTCGTCTGGGCGGCAGCCTTGATGTGCCGCGACATGGCATTCTGCTACTGTTAGATACGTCCGCTTGCTGGCTCGGGGATGATCTGAAACAAAACTCATTGCGCACCGCTGTCTCCCAGTTTGCTTGATCCCGCTAGAGAGCTCTTTGTCGGCACTGAGAACTCTGGCACCTTGAGGATGACCACCAAGCCGACGAAGCGAGATGCGGCATTCCGGGACTGGCTTGATTCTAGGCAGGCTCGTCCACCGCTGCGCATTGGGCTTGCGTTCCTCAACTTGTCTGTCCATGGATTCATCGCGTCCCACGGATTCCAACAAACCGTTTATTCATACCTAGCTTCCTTGCCCCGGTACATTGCCGACAAGCTCCGTCGGAAGCGTGGCGTTCGCGTCGAGATACTCGACCGCTTCAACGGCCTAGTCCACCATGGCGAGATGCTCCTCGTCCTCGGCCGGCCTGGCAGTGGCTGCACCACTCTGCTCAAGGCGATTGCTGGCGACACACACGGCATTTACGTAGACCCAAAGAGCCAGATCAACTACCAGGGTAAGAATGCGTGAGCTTTGCCTGTGACCTCTCTGACAAACCAACGGATAGGAATCCCAAATACCGAGATGCACACCTATTTCAAGGGCGAGAGCGTCTATCTAGCGGAACTAGACGAGCATCTAGCCGAGCTCACAGTTGGCAACACGCTGACATTCGCTGCCTCGACCCGCGAGCCGGTCTGGGGAAAGCCAGTCCAATCGCCTAAGACCAGCGCCGACATCTCTGTTCTCTTCAGCCTCGAGGGTGCGTATGACACATTCGTCGGCAACGCGCTAGTCAGGGGCGTCAGTGGCGGCGAGAAGAGACGTACGAGCATTGCCGAGGCCCTCATAGGCGGTGCTCCGCTACAATGTTGGGACAACAGTACTCGTGGCCTTGATAGCTCCACGGCATCAGAGTTTGTCAACCTCTTGCGTCGACTGGCCGATGAAAGTCACTCAACCGTCTTGATGACCATGTATCAGGCTTCTGAGAATATGTATCGGGTAAGTGAGTGAGTGCGGCGGAAACCTAGGCTTTATTTGAGTTAACCGGCCCGACTCTAGAAATTCGATAAAGTCACCGTTCTGTATGAAGGCCGCCAGATTTACTTTGGCCCAGTTGAGCTTGCAGTCCAGTACTTCCAGGATCTTGGTTTCGAGAGACCGGCGCACGCTACAACGCCAGATTTTCTCACTTCTCTAACCAACCCTACCGAGCGCGTCATCCGCCACGGATTTGAGGGTCAAGCGCCTCGATCTCCAGATGACTTCGTCCGGGCTTGGAAGAAGAGTAGTCTCAGCAATCAACTTATTTCGGAAATTAACAGTTTCGATGCCGCGTATCCAGCTATTAGCGAGAATGATAAGAGCAAGGCAGGATGGCGAAGCAAGCTTGGGTAAGTCCCAAGCTTAGTAGACTAATGTAGTATCATGATACTGACATCCTTAAGTCAGAGAACCTCAACATACGTCGTCCCGCTCCGTCTTCAGGTCTTGCGCTGTCTTCAGAGAGCGTTCCAGAGAATCAAGAATCAACCGGGCACTGTCATAGGTAATATCGTTGCCAGCGCCATCCTCGCCATTGTAATCGGAAGTGCGTTTTTCAACCTCCCTCAGGACTCCAATAGTGTAGATCGACGTGCTGTTCTAATATTCTTCTCTTTGCTCTATACGGCACTCTCCCCTTCGTTTGAGGTAATTAAAGTCGACCCCTTCTTCCAACGATGATCAAATTTACACGTACCCTGGGCAGTCATGCTAACCAAGTTCTGGCGTGTAGATTCTACTCATGTGGAAACAGAGGCCAATTGTTGAAAAGCATAATCGATACGCTCTATACCACCCTGTCTCCGATTCTATCGCATCAATGATAAGCGACTTGCCAAATAAGTTCCTGAGCGCTGTCGTCTTTCAGACTGTGCTATACTTCTTTACCGATCTTCGGCGCACTGCAGCAGCATTTTTCACCTGGTTTCTCTTCACTTTGGTATTGCTACTAAACATGTCTATGTGGTTTCGCCTCGTCGGCTCCATTTCTCGGACACTTGAGCAGAGCACCGTGCCGACGACCATCCTCATATTGCTTGCCGGCATATATGTCGGGTTTGTCGTTCCTGTCCCCTATGAAGTGGGCTGGTTGAAGTGGTTTCGCTTCGTGGACCCAATCGCGTACGCCTATGAAAGCTTGATGATTAACGAGGTATGGTACATTGAGCCATGGGCTGAAAACTACTAACAAGGTTGGCAGTTTAGCTATCGTCGCTTTCCCTGCTCCCAGCTACTGCCGAGCGGTCCATCATACCCGGATGTGCGTCTGCAAGATCAAGTCTGCGCCACCGTCGGATCAGTCACTGGACAAAACTATGTTGAGGGAAATATTTACCTCCTGGAAAAATATGGTTATGTTCCTAGTCATAAATGGCGGTATGTTACAGCATCTTAGCTCTCTTGAGAGCTAGCTGAATAGGTGCTAACCCTTCCTTCCAGCAACCTTGGCATTCTCATAGCTATGATCTTTATAGTTTGTGGTCTTCATCTTCTCTGTGCTCAATATGTACCCGCCGAATCCTCCAAAGGCGATATTGTTTCGTTCCAGCGTCCAGACTCGAAGCAGACTAAAACTCGCAAACAAGATGCTGAGAACTACTTTCCTAGATTCGCGCAATATTTCGGCGAGCAACATATCAGCAAAGATAAGAGTGATACTATACAAGAAGTCTCCACACCCGGCATCTTGAAGCAGTCGTCCGTGTTTCACTGGAATAACCTGACCTACGAAGTCAGGGTTAGCAAAGGTAAAACTAAGACAATTTTGGATGACATTCAGGGCTGGGTAGTTCCTGGAACACTGACCGCACTTATGGTAGGTTGTTGATCCTGTCTCCCTCTCCTGCTTTTCATTAGTTTAATTAAACTAACACGGCTTGCCATTATGCAGGGGGTAACGGGAGCTGGTAAAACGACGCTCTTGGACGTGCTTGCAAACCGTGCCAATTTTGGCGTTGCTCGCGGCGAGATCTGTATAGATGGTCAAAAAAGGGACGAAAGTTTCCAGAGAAAGATAGGGTATGCCCAGCAGGAGGATATCCACCTTCCGACCGCAACAGTGCGCGAAGCCCTAGAGTTCAGCGCCTTGATGAGACAGCCCGCGGGCTCTCAAGAGGACAAGCTGTCGTATGTTGACAATGTCATCGAGATTCTCGACATGAAGAGCTACGCAGAAGCTATTGTTGGGGTTCCGGGCGACGGTGAGACCATCCACTGCGCTCCATGTGTCAACGCTAATGTCCATACCCAGGTCTCAACATCGAGCAACGCAAACGACTTACCATCGGTATCGAACTTGTGGCCAAGCCAGAGCTGCTTCTGTTCTTTGGTATCTCTACTCTTTACATCTTGCAACTGCTGTATAACTAACTAACGGTGCCCACTGCCAGATGAACCGACCTCGGGCTTGGACAGCCAGACGGCATGGTCCATCTGTACCTTGCTTCGAAAGCTCTCAGCCAACGGACAGGCGGTCCTCTGCACGATACACCAACCCTCGCCCCAGCTATTCATGTTGTTTGATCGGCTCCTGTTACTGAACAACAAAGGCCAATGTGTCTATTTTGGAGACATCGGCAAGGACGCCTCAACAGTGATATCCTACTTTGAGGGCGGAGGTGCACGGCCACCTCCCCCTGGAGCCAACCCTGCCGAATGGATGCTGCAGATAACAAGTGGAGAGACGACTGACGCGTCTAGTGATCTCTCACCAAGTGAATTCTGGGCCCGAGAATGGGCTGCCAGCAAGCAGAAAGATGACGTCGCCGGCCGACTTGCCGAGCTCAAGACCAAGGGGACACCAGAGAAGACGAGTAGCACATCTGGGTACAAAGCATACGCTACACCATGGCTTTTCCAGATGGTCTCCGTTACGAAGCGAATCTTCCAAGAGTACTGGAGACGGCCAGTTTACATATACTCCAAATTTGCACTCTGCATTGGAATCGTAAGTCTCGCTGGACCTTCTAATCGTGCAAGAAATTGACTATCACACCAGGCTCTCTTCGATGGGCTCTCGTTTCAAAACACCCGCCTCGATCTCCAAGGCTTCTCCAACTTGCTCTTTTCCATGTTCCTGCTGACGCAAATCTTCGGCACCATGGACCAGCAGGTGATCCCGCGACTAATGGAAGGCCGCGCGCTCTTCGAGGGTCGTGAGCGGCGTTCTAAAACGTACCACTGGACCGTCTTCCTGGCATCTAACGTCATCGTCGAGTTCACATGGCAGCTGCTAGTGACGGTCTTCATCTTTGTCATCTGGTACTACCCAACGGGCCTCCAGAGGACAGGGGAGGGCGACGCAGCTTTTGGGGTGGCAAGCCGGGGCGCGCTGTCATTTGTCATAATCCTCTTCTTCTGTCTCTGGACCATCACGTTCTCGCAGGCCTTGGGCTCGGTGATCGAACTTGAGGAGAGCGCCGTGCAGGTCGCGACCCTGTTGTTCTATTTCTCGTTAGTATTTTGCGGGTAAGTATTCTTAGTCTTGTCTATCTACCTACTTGATCCACTTACAGAAATTTGTGCCACAGTGTCCTAGTCTTCCCCAGGGACCTGCCTGACTTCTGGATCTTCGTCTGGCGCGCCTCGCCCCTAACGTATTTCGTGAATGGGTTATCCCTTGCGGGCCTGTGGAACGTGAACCTGAGCTGTTCGCCAGCGCAGACACTAAGTATACCTGCTCCTGGCAGTGGTGCAACCTGCGATGAGTACCTCAAGGCGTTTGCGGACCAGAACTTCGGAGCGGTCATAAACCCGATGGCGACGACGGGCAGCTGCGAATACTGCCCGCTGGCCAACACGAACTCGTTTTTCCGGGAGATGCTGCAGGTGTCGGGCGAGCATCCTTGGTATTATGCGGGGTACCTGAGTGTTTTTATCGTTTTCAATATCTTTGCCATGTTCGGCCTGTACTGGTTCGCTCGGGTGAGGGGCAAGCATGGTGGCCTTTCGTGATAGATGCCGTTGCCGCGTTCACTTGAGTAGAGCTTTGTTTGCTTCAATGGAGGATCCGGAGATTTAGCCTTTAGGTAGGCTTGCTCCAGCACTGTTTACGATACAATCATCTTAGTTAGGTTAATCAATTAATCAATCAAGTACGGGTCTCTTGTTAAGAAGGTATGCCTTGTATTTCAGAGATGAGAATAACAGTTTTAGAATAGCCTGAAGAATCCTTAGCCACCAGACGCCATCCGCATCAGTGTTTCCATAACGTAAGTGTTTATAGACCCGCCTTCAAGCCTATAGGGAACTGCCCTTCTGGATGCCAGAACTTCCAGTCATTAAGGCTTCCATACCCACACTTCAACATTTCTATGCAAAACGTCTTCCAAGGTTGATTATACTGGAAGGTTGTCTTATGTTTAGCAAGTCGTTCACAATAGGTAGATGACACTCATTATTGCCCAGGAGTAAGATAAATTTCAAAGGGCAGCCTACGCAGTGTGTGTATCAAGTCGGGTGAACGCTCCCTCGTCGTAACCTTTGAGCGTAGGATGAAGGTTGATTATATAACAACGTTTAGAATTGCTATCCTCGCTATTGTTCAAAGAGTGCCTCTTCGTGGTATTTTCATGGTCAAATGTACAAGTTATACATGCGAGGTTAGGATAGTTTAATAGCGCCGTGGAGCACGAAGACAAAGCGATAGCGATGTTTTTCTTCAAATGGGTGTCAAGAATACTTGACATGAGCAAATTATCATCATCATAGGAATCTTCCTTGCTTTCTGGGCTCGGTTTCTCCGTTTGTTGTTTCTGGGAAAAGTCGGGCCAGCTCCCAGTAATTCCATCCATTGTATACTAGGTAGGTACCTATATTCTCATTCTCCCCTTTGTTCTCCTCTTCGATAATTGTAGGTTGGGTACCTACCTGTTAGATAGCGAGTCTACTCAGCATAAATAGGTATTATCGTGAATTTCGTAGCCTAGGTGCTATGTTGAAAATATCCACTGTCCACTGCGAGATAACATCTGAGCACCTACCTATACCTATATACTTAGTATGTTATCCAAGAACATTGGGTGGCATGTCTGGTATGGACCGCTTGATAACCAGTTCTGTACCTAAACTCCGACCATACCTAGTAGGTAATAATTGGGATAGGTTAGGTAATTACTCCGCTGGATTGTGGTTAGACATCTTCTATTCAACAAACTGAAAGCTGAAGCCTCAGATTTGGTGTGAATAAAGAACAACGAAAAAAAAAAACGAATTTACTAAACAAAATTAGCATGCACCTCCTCCAGCTTATGGAGAGCCAGCAACTCGTACCGATAACACATGGGTGAAGACAGCTATGTGGTATGTTGCTTGGGAGGGGCTCATGGCTCATTAGGACTCTGGGTCCTTAGTACTTATACAAAACACCGGAAGCTGACTTAATATACATACCTAGTACGCTTTGATGCGGTCGCAGCATTGTATTCTTTTTTTGTGTGAAGTGTAGGTACGAAGCATTGCGTTATTTCTATTTCCTTCGCCGATCATGAGGTCGAGAAGCCAACTAGGACTCTTGTTATTACTAGGTGCAGATAGCTATATGCTCTAATACGGTTTAGATAGGTAGGCACGTCAAGCTCATCGCCTACAGGTGGAGAAAGGAAAGGCGGAGGGTGCCTGAGTCAGGGGTAAACCTAGAATGCGATCCATGATGTTTGGCTTAAATAACGTATTAGTTTTTCCGATTTGACTTTATGTCAAGTCCCATGGTCGTTAGCGAATGCTATGCTTTAAAATATGATAATATATAAACGTATAAATGAAAGGCTCGTCTTGAAAAATTGACCAGGTACGGACGCCTTGCTTAATTGCTAATCCAATATATGCTGCAGTTAGGTATGATTTGAACGTTATGCCTCTCCTATCTCGGGCTTGCGACCATATACAACAGTCCTTAGTAAACCGTTAGCGATTTGATACGTCAAACGAACACTCCATCTACTTTACGAGATGGATGGAGAGGGAAAGAAGAAAAGAAGGGGAATGGCACTCACGTTAGAATCCAACCACAGTTACTCTTCTTCTTCATCTCGTTACGGAACCTAGCTACGAATACGAGCACCTCCTCAACGGACCAGCCCAATAGCTTGGTAAACAGGAAAATGCAGAAACCCTCGATGCTTTGATCCAGCATAGCGTATAGTAGCAGGCCCGCCTGCTGCAGCTTGGGGTCGCGCGGCCACCCGTGGCAGGGCACCTTAAGCTTGACTTCTTGGACGTCGACGAAGCCGGCCGCGATCATGGTGTCGCGCATCATGTGTCCACGCGTAATCCCGAAAGTCCGACCGTTCTTATCGCCCGCCTCGATAAACGCGCGCGACCACTCCTCGAAGATATGGTCATCTGGTATGTGAACGTGGTCCGTCTGTACGCGCACGTCCATCTCGAGGTCTTGGAGCCAGCCGCCGGGCTTAATGTGCTTGAAGGCCTTGCCATAAAGCTCGCCCCAGTCGGGAATGCTACCTATATTATCAGACGTGTTAGAATACCTCGTCGTCGGGAGCGTCGGTCGAGTCGTGGGGATAAGGCGCGCTTACCGTATAACGCTCTAATATGGACGAAGTCGAAGTGGTTATCAGGCCATGTCCACTCGAGGAGGCAATCGTCGATCTCGAATTTAACATTAGGTGGTGTCCAGACCGGTTGTATTGGGCTAATATCTGTTCCTATTACTTCCGCGCCGGGGTACATGTCGGCGAAGTCGCTTGAATTCCTATGTCAGCGACGAGCACGAGATAACGTCAGACGCAGGACCCTTCGCAACACTCACATCGCCCATATTCCGGTTCCTGTTCCGAGATCGAGCACTTTTTGTGGGTTTTCGTCAATCGGCGCGAGAAACAGCTTGTCGTCCAATGCCATTAGAAGGCAATTGTGTAGCAGATCTAAACCCTCATTTTGCTGTTCGTCATTCGGCGCCCAGTATTCGGTCGTCTTAGGCGCATTGAATGTTCGTCCATGTAGTACGCGGTAGTTGTAGATACTCTCGGTCAACGAACCGGTCGACGATTGTCTTCGCGAAAACTATTAGTTAGCTTCGGCATCGCGCATTAGATGTGGAGCGGCTAGTCAATTTACATGTCACTACCGAGTGCGGATCCGGCATCGTCATCTTCTTCGTCCAGATTGTCGGCCTAGACAATGTCAGCGTCGCAATTAAGAGTGGTTGCGAAAGGCGAGGTATGCATACTGCTTGTATAGTCTGTTCGGTTCCAACCACTTCGCCCGTCACCTCTGCCCCCGATGAGTGGCTTTTGGGAGACGCGGGCGATTTAGGCGATGTCGTTGCTGTTGCTGCTACTGCCGATGATGTTCCTGCTGCCGCTGTCGATGTGGTCGCTTCCGGAGACGGCGATTTCGCTTTGGCTGTCGTCTCTGCCATTTCTCGTTTTATCGTGGACTCCGAATTGAAAGCGGGAATCCTACGAAAAATCCGGCGGTTCACACACACAAATGAAAAGAAGGATTTGGAGCCAAGCAGCGGTCCAATTTGCCAAGCGCCGAACCAATCAATCGAACCAGAATGAGTAAAGGGGTGCCGCGGAGACGAGACGAAGAAGGCGGGTTGTCCCGCCTGACGCGGGACAGACAGAAAAGACAAATGGACAAGGCCAATTCTCTAGGTTCTTTTAGGAAGATCAACGACCAAATCCGTGTCTCTGCTGACGATGACCCCGGATCTCAAGTAAGATCCTGGCCGTTGGCGCCCGTTGCATTCACTCATGACCCAATCAAGACCGAAGCCTGGGTGGGTACCCTTCGCTTTTATTGAGACCCGCGTCAGACCGTTGGCTGGAAACGAATGGAGAAAAGAAGTGGTCCTATACAGGGGAAAAGAAAGTGACATATCAGCATATCAGCACCCGACTTCCAAGCTACCACGCTGCCGCGGTGAACGGGGATTTCTTCGGATAGCTTTTGTTCTATTCTCGGCAAGCCGTGCGCTACAGACACGTGCTTTTACGAAACAAAGAGACCGGGGACTTTCGAAAACCGGGAAAATCGGCCATGGTGCGACAGTACGTAAGACGCTTCCAGGAAGTCCAGAAGCATGAATTTTTACAAGGGACCTCTTTAATCCTCGTAATATAATTGCGCCTACCTGCCTGCCGGGAACTTTTTGACCTACAGCGCACACCGGCCTTAAAACCAGCCCATATCGGACCAACTTCGCCTACGAACTTCGAACTTATCTCTATTTGAAGCCCAGTCGGAGACTTTTCGCTTCCTCCACCTCCATGTGGTAACCGGCCACGTCCCCTGTCTCATGCTCGCCATCTCTTGCAGCCGTTTTGTTCTAACATCTAATTGAAATCCATGCAGCTAACATAGACTCCAATAGCCAATACCCCGACTGCCCGCCTATCGTCGATAGAACTGTTGTGTGGCACGTTCCAAATCGAGAGGATCCGGCAACAAGGACTCACGAACCATAGGATGACATTCATCAATGCTGAAAAAATATGTATGTATGTACCAGGATCCGACAGCCTTGGACTCGCCGATGTCGTGCGGTAGAAGTGTTTCTTTGTGGAACGTAGCAGTCGTCCTCTTCCGGGTGGCAATGCTACCAACAAGTACAACAATGACGTCCGAATATCCGGTAAGACATGACCGCATGTTTACGCAGTACTACCAGCGGTACCTAGAATGATTGCTTTTTCGGATTTAAAGTTGCGAAAGTGAAAGATAATCCGTTCGATCACATATGAAAGAGGACCTATGGAAAAATAGACAAGACCGTGCCCCATCACTACCACGACTACGAAGGTAATACCCTGGACGCCACGAGGGGGCCATGGAAATAAACAGGCATCGGATTCATGTTCACGGTCATATTAGAATTTTTTTACTAATAAAAGCGAGCCCCCAGCCGCAAATTTACCATTCAAATGCTCTCAAGTTTCCTATCCTAGTTTATGTTTTGATTAGCCTTGAAAAATATCATTTGCTCTTCTCTTACGAATGTGCGGTATTGCAGGTACTCAATAGGTGAATATCTTGATATGCTTACCGGCTTACCTGACTCGGTAAGTACTAAGCTGGAAATAGATCGGCGATGGCTTGAGCTGTCTTTTCAAATGCCGGTTGAGATTCCCAAATATGGTGATAAGAGGAAGTGATGTCGTTCATATCCGATCATATGGCCTCACTGGGGTTTTCGCCGTGATTTTCAATATTTAAGGTGAGATTCTCAACAGCCTTACCATATTTGTCTGACCATATTATAGCAAATATACTGGGAATAATCTGACAATGCTGGAAGTGAAGAGTGATAACGGACAGCAATGTTGGCAGTATGCATACTGTTGTGGCTTTCCCAACCCCCACGGATCATACGAGCATGCGTTCTTTGTGGCGGCGGCGTTATCGAATCCTGCGCCACTAAAGAATACCTAGCATAGAGGTGGCTGCTAGGGAGTTTTGGTGTTCTACCAAAATCTTCGTTGAACCGCGATTATATCAGATCATAGAAGGATCTCATAAACTTAGGTCATAACTACCTAGGTGGGTGCCTACCTACTTTCTCTCTTTCTTTTTTTATAAAAAAAATACAACAGATTGAAAATGGGAAGTAACTTGAGGTCTTCTTTGAAGACCACTTTCTAGTGTTCCAGGTCCCAACTTGATACTGTTTCACCCCAAAAGCCTCTCAAGCCACTCTCACGGAGGTATTGTTTCCTCCAACGAAATGTCTAACATTTTCGGATTTCCCCATCGGATTTTCAAGCTTCGAATTGATTACATTGTTGAGTTGGTGCAGCGAGCTCATAATGGACAACGACCAGTTGTGTATTGCAACACGGCTCAAGGAGCTGGATTTACATAGTGACAAGATTACTTCGTTTCAAATTACTGACGCTGTTCAAATTTATATAATAGCAATTACCTAACTTTTATGCTATGCAAATGTAATCCGCGAAACTAGGCGTCAAATGATAAATTAGGGGGGGAAGTGGTGTGTCTTTAGGCCATTCATAAACCCCTCGCCAAATCCAACGATAGGATTTGGGCCATAGTGAGGGTTCTTTAAAGTTACGAAGCGTAAGCCGTGTGATTTTATTGGAGGCACACACGGCGACCAACGTTCCCCCTTCCATATGACACTCACCACGTTGCCCCGGACTGTCTAGCTCTCGGTTGGCTGAAGATGTATTCCACCTGGGTCTTAAGAGAACTCCATACTCGAAACAACCGAGAAATTGCGAACGTATCTTGTTGAGCTCTTTCTCCAGTGGGGTCTCATCGTCGATGAGCGATCCTATCTTGGATTTAAATTCATATCTCAGCCAGAGCCCCCAGAGGCCACTTTTAGCAATCTCAGCGTGCTCTGTGTTATGGGCATGATTGCCTCTGTGCGTATGTGAGCTCGTAGGTTCTGTCTGCGCCTTAGTAGTTACGAAGGGCGATTCGGGAGCCCAGCTTAATCCCTTCTTCCAAAGCCGTCGCGCAGTCGACATAAGATATCCAGTATGTATAGACCTGCCGACTTGGCCTCTCCAGAAGGAAGTTGCATCTGAGTACGGCTGTTTTGTAGGATCAATGAGAAGGCTCCAGATGACAAATTCATCACCGCTACGACTTGCTGGTCGGTAACTTAGCCAAGATCCAATATCCGAGATGGGGTATTCAGGAAAATTAAATCTTATCTCAAATTTCAGTTTTGTGCGTGGTGTAGAGGGAAGCATATGAAAAACATGCCATATGAAAACAACAATGTCTATCCGGCCTCCGATAACCAGGTCCGATAGAAGGTCGGCCAGATTAATGACCGCGTTGTTCTTACACAGAATATATATGGCTTGGCGACCCTTCATTGACTCTAGAAGAGTCCAAGCCCGCGTATCTAGTCAAAGACGTGAGTTAAAGATTGCCTTTTCTAGTTGAAAGGGGGAATAAACTTTTCAACTACATACTCCAGTCAGAGAGGATGAGAGACACCAACAGAGACTCTTTCAATTGTATTGTAGGATTGTCGACATTGATCTTCATCAAGTCCATATCACACACCAATACAACTCGGCTGGAGGTGAAGACTCTGTTTATTTGTGATATGGCTTCTTTCCGCAAGTTGTGGTCTTCAGGAATACATATCGCATCGACCCAGTAAGAATCACAACCGAATTGTTTCGCAATAGTACAATATCGAGAATGGAGGCACTGATTGATTCCCTCTTCGGGACGTCCCCCTTGACCATGGCTCCACACGTGCGAAATGGCCAAGGTACGCTCCGAAGCAGCACAATACCTGATTCTGGAGCTCATGACACTATCAATGCGGACAGCTCTTGCTCCTTGGACTGATCTATACGATGCTTCGTCCCAGGGCAAACGTGGCTCCGAAGGAGAGGAGTAGGTGCATGATACATCGTGAGCTGCTTGGTTCACAATTTTGGCCCCATAAAATCTCAGGCAATTCTGAAAATGCTTTCCATCGCAGGATTCCTGTGAGTTTTGCCGGCAACGAGCTGGTTCTTGTGAAAATACAGCAGTGTACCTCTCGTAGAAAAGCCGAAAGTCAAGACCATGACACATTGGCTGGCCGACTAAAAGTTCCAAAGACCAATTGCAAATGTTCTTTGGCTTGCTATTAGCGTGAGACAACTGAAGTGATAGTTGCCGAAGTGGGACTCCCGGAGAAGGTGAAAATTGCAACTCCGATGCATAAGTGTATCCTAAATCGCCGATGTGCCATTCTCGCGAGTCGCCTCGGATTCTTAGCTTTTCTTTAACGCAGACAAAATAGTTAAATGTCTTGGCACGTTGCCAAAAGCTCCACAGATAGCATCGGACAATGAACCAGGACACGGCATCGGGCTGCGATACATTGGCCAACGTTCCGAGGGAAATTGAATCGATGATTCCTCCAATGTCATTTAAGCACTCCTGGAACGGGGTTGTCCCCGCAAGATCTCCCCCACCTCCGTAGAATACTACCGCTAACACATGACTCAACATAACTCTGATCAAATTCGAGTGTACAAGAGATCCAACCTTCAGGCAACCCCATGATTTCACCTCTCCATGGAAGTATAAAGATGGAACATGATCAAGTGCTTCGGGAAGCTCCGGAATGTATGCAGGCATTTGCTTCAGAAAAGACCAGACAAGATCTACAATAACACTTTCATGCTCATCAGACTGCACCCTGAATTCCCTCAAGAAAAAGAGGTTGCTAAAGATATCTTCCAATTTCGAAATGTGATCTTGTCTGTCTGATGCCGCATTGTAGAGACAAATCGTCTCTTTCGAAAGCAAGTCGGTCCGCTCTACCTGCGATAGAAACTTGTGCCGTAATTTGCCTGTGATAGGATCCGTGGAGGTGAAAGACTTGAATTTTTCGGTCCATCTCAAATTCGCAATAGGGACATTCGGGGAATCGGACCAAGGCTGTAGATCGCGCCGTAGTATGTTGCGGATTTCATCACGGCTGGTTAAACTGTCTAAAGTTGTAGAGGTATCCAAGCCAATCGGCGCATTACATGTCCCGATGATATTAGTGCTAGTCAATGTATCACACATGCTGTAATTCATGTGAGGCTGTTGTATTGCTCTACGGTAGACCTGCTGTTAGTTGACAATTAGTTAAATTTTGAAGAGGAAGAGAAGTGGTTGCGCAGGGTCTTCGTAAAGATGCGCCAGCCTTGTGGTATGACTTGGGATTGATTTTATCTCCAAAGCACAGACCACTGTAAAACACACCCCCTAGGGTGTGATCGAGAGTTATCGTAGACAGCACCAGTAAAATGAATATTAGTATCATTACTGCAGTGAATGTCAAAATTTCTAGCTATATCAAGTACTGAGCTCAATATATTATGTGAAAGAAAGTGTCCTACTAGGTATTCACTTGACCTAGCATGACCGCATTCTCTATTAGTGGTGAGTTGTCAACTAATGAGACTTGTAGTGGTATTAATCTGAACATATGGCTCTGCCCGAGACCTACGAGAGAATGAATCTGTCTCGACAGACCTAATGGGCATGTACTCTGTTCTATAGTCCGGAATTCTAACGTTAAGGAATCCGAGTCTGAAAGAACGAGCGTGGGAGGTTAGGATCTTGCGTCCATCAACCCCTTTCGAGGTGCTGTCCGCTAACCCTGCCTCAAAAATTACTCTCGCGTCTTGTTGTGGTCTCCATGCTATAGTAAAATCCTCCGCAGAGGACTTCAAGCAAGAAGACGTATCGTATCTGAACGCTGAACGTATACACGGGGATATCTTTCGCGAGATATGTTTCACCTGTAAATAATAGCTGTGAGCATCATAAAACGGGTCCGATTACGAACCGCAGAGATTATGTACGGCTAGTCTAGTTAGCTGGAGGAGGGTATATGCACAATATTGTACAGATATATGATACATCGTTTACTTCGTCGTAGGCATCGTCATTACGCTGCACCGTTAACGTTTATCTCGTTTACCTTCCATGAACCGTCAACCCAGTCCTGCTTCTTTCCGAGGAAGGCGACTCTTTCCTCTTCCTTCGCTAGAGCGTCGACGACATATTTTTGGGCAACCTCGCGAACTTGGTCTTTGGACACGTCTAAAAGTTGTTCGCGTCTCTTTTGTTGCATTTCATGCGTAACACCAGACGTGAATCGGAGCATACCCTCCGTATTCACAGCTTTAGGTGCGTCCACACCTTGGAATACTGATATCTTGGCTTCCTCAAGATCCTGGTCCGACCACTTCTTGTCAACTGCCCATCGGCCGGCGTTTTTCATGATGGAAAGTGTATTCTGTGGGTTTGGATCTCGGTACGAATAGAAACCGAATACTCCTTCAAGCCCTTTCATGTAAGCGCCGCCACCATAAGCGCCCCCTTTCTCACGGATCTCGTGGTGGAGATGTTTGTGAGTCAGAAGTTGCGCTAGAATTTGAAGTGGTGCGCCGTGGGCAGATGTGTATGAAGCAGTTGGGAGGGCAAGGCAACCATAATAGACCTGGTATGGAAGCGGGAAGAACGCTTTGATATCTCTCGCAAAGGTTTGTTTTCCAGCAGCCGGAAACGTGACAGAGCCGGTTGGGCGGGATGCCATGAACTGAGCCAATGCTGAAGAGTTGGCTTGGGCACTGTCAGCACCACATGTCAACGCAGTTCGAATGCCATTACCAGCCAAAGCGAATTGCTGGATTTGCTTCAATTTCTCAATTATGTCTTCAAACTTGTCCGACTCCGGTCGCCCAGCTAGTGATGTGATAAGCTTGACCTGTGACAGACCGTTCACTTGTTCGGTTAGATATGCATCACGTGTCAACCCTGACTCAGCATATCTTCGAGCATAGGCGTGACCGGAAGATGCGATATCGTTTACGACACCATCTGCGGCAGCTTCTAGTAGTTGCCTTATTCGGAGGGCAGCTTCAGGACTATCGAAGTTAGTTTCTAAGATGAGCTTACGCAGAAGATCAAACATCTCAGGCACGTTGCGATCAAGAGCCATGCCTCTCAGTAGAAGACCTTCAGAAGCCTGACGGAAATCAGTAGGCGATGCGGTCGACAGGTATCCGACTGATACACCTCCTGTCTTGAGCTTGATTTTGTCTTCTAACTGCTCCATGGTCATGTCCTTTGTCCCTAATCGCATAATAGAATCGGTGAATAACGGAATTAACGATCGGAGTTCCTCTGGCAAGTTCTCGAAGGTATTGATCGCGCGGAAATAAGTTAGACCATTGGTAGGGGCCTCATGCCACTGGATGGTCGTACCATGGGCTGTCTCATCCCTGATGACCACAGGTTCCTTCTGTCTTGGAATGTCTTTGACATAGACAGTCGGCAAACAACTCAAATCCTGCGTATTGGACTTGCCTTGCTCGACGAGTAGATCAAGTTCCCTTTGCTCGAAGAATTTTCTTGCAGCTTCTTCCCCACCCGCTTCCCGAGTGGCTTCTATGATCTTCGCCGCTAATCTGTCATCTTCCTCCTTGGCAATCTCTGCACCGTACGTTTCCGAAGGGGCCATCGTAAAAGCGAGAGTATTGTCATTTAGAAGGTACTTGTCCATCAGTCCTTCAAGATAGTTTCCTTCGGCGAGCTTCGCCTCGAAGGCGGCAACAGTATCATTCCATGCCAAAGAGTTGAAAGGATCAGTACCAGAGAACCATTTGCCCTTTAGTCGGTGTAACACTGAAAGCCCAAAGTTGGCCGTTTTATGTTTGAGGCTCAACTCGAGTTGGTGAAGATATCCATCGATCTTGGTTTTCTCGAAACCCTTGTTGCGAACATCAAGTAATATCTTTTGTATCTCACCTTTGACCTTTTCCACGTTAGATTGCTCGACCCCAGTTAATCCAATAGAAAAGATCCCCGTGGCTGCCGACCCATCGTAACCTGAATTTGGACTCCAGTCTGTGCCTAGACCACTTTCAATGAGTCCCTTGTAGAGTGGGGATCCATACCCATCCATTAACAAGGACGATAACAAGGCGACAGAAAATGATTCCAATACATCGTCAGTGTTACCTGTGATCCATGACACTGATGTCTTATATTGCTTGTCTGGGTCAGCAAGAGGATCGACCGGTCCGAAGAGTGTGACTGCGCGTGGTCCATCACTGATGTTGATCGGTTTCTTGTGCTCGATGTCTGCCTGGATCTTCTCGAATGCATTCATCTGGGCGTCGACTTCCCTCAGATGATCAGCCAAGGGCATATCTCCATACGTCATTAGCTTCGCATTACTGGGGTGGTAATGCTCGGCATGGAACTTGCGTAATTGTTCATACGTCAAGTCGGTGATCTTTTGCGGATCACCTCCCGAGTTATTGATGGAAGGGAAAATGTGGTCCTGGAAACGGATGTAGAATAGATAACTAGCATCCGACATTTGGCCCTTCATCTCGTTGTAGACAACACCTTTGAAGACAAGCTTGCTATCCTCGGCGCCCTCAGCTCCGTCTTTTTCTGCAACCCTAGGATTTTCGGGACCGATCCGCCAGCCTTCTTGAGTGAAGTCTGTTTCTTTCAGAAGGGGGTGTAATGTTGCGTCGAGATATACAGACATGAGGTTTTGAAAGTCCTGGGCATTGGTGGTGGCGAATGGATAGTAAGTGTGGTCGGAAGCCGTGAACGCATTCATGAAGTTAGAGAGAGTCCGTGGAAGCATCTTGAAGAAGGGATCTCGGATAGGATACTTCTTGCTGCCGCATAGTGTGGTGTGTTCAAGGATATGAGGGACACCTGTGTCATCGGGCGGGTTCGTCTTGAAGCCGATCGAGAATACATTGTTGCTGTCCTCTCGAGCAATATGTAGGTAATCGGCTCCCGTCTTATCGTGTCGTAGATGCAGCGCAGTCAACTCGAGCTCTGGCACGTGCTTGGTTCTTAACAAGGTAAAACCGTGAAGTTTTTCGCCAGGTTTAGGGTATTGAGATAGCTCCGTCACAACTTTCTTAGCCGCACCTTTCACCGCGTTTCGTAACATGTTTCTCGTTCTATATTCTATGTTCTGTGTTCTATAGGGGGATGGTTTTAATATCACACGAAATAGGTATTAAACGAATAGAAACGAAAAGGCGAACCAGGCCGTAAGATAATTGAATCAACCGATCGCAGTTACAGAAAGGAAGACGGCACCGCGGGTCGGAGTGGCACGTCACGGTGGCTAAGGGAGAAAAGATCTAGATATCAAATTCTAGAAAATTTCCAACGACGAATAATTGGAAAAGGCTTGTAAAGGCTTCTGTCGGATGACGCATATGTATTAGTTAATCCCTGTTACATGAAAAACAATGGATAAATTTATTGCTTACCAAGCACGCTACCAGCCTAGATGCATTAATTGCATTATCAGCATTGTCTAACCCTCCATTGGTCCAATCACTGCATAGAAATGTCTGACTCGAGACAGATATGCATAGATATACATAGATATGCACATATATGCAGAAATGTGATTTTATACACACAGAACACTTTATGGTGCAATTAAGTATAATAGGTCCCATATAAATCCGGCGCTTCGGATCCGCTAGTGTGAATTTCAGATTTTCTAGGGCGTTTTTATTTACATATGTATATGTATCTAAGTACCTATTTTGGTATGTATTTTGCACAGAATGCCCAGTACCTGTGTACTCCTGTGTACACGGATCACGTACTTGTAGCCCCAAGTGGAAGTCGCATGTGCAGCAATAGTAACTTGGGAAGGCGGGCTGCGTCCGCTGTGTGATTAAGTAACCGACACTAAAACGCCGCGCTTCAACTCAACCCTCAAAAGTCTTCATCCATTCACTTGATTTACATACAATTACATACATCTCCAACAACACCGCAACCTGACCAACCAAGCCTACTGCAAGCTTACCCATCGCCTTACCTCACCACGCCTACATACATTTTTGCATTCTCAAGAATTATCGCTACAACAACAATTCCAATGTCAAGCAATAATTCAGAACGGTACGTGCACACCACTCCATTTCATGTCTAGTAATCGTACATGTCCATGTCGTCTACATCGACCATATTGTCCATATCGTGCATACATACACATCTTACATATCAAACCAAACCCCACGAATCTTTTCAGAACTTTGAAATTCTAACAAGACATCCTCATTTTTAGCAGGTACCACTTTTACGTTTAGGATCCTAATATGGCGACAACTACCCATCGTGGCCCCGCTGCAGCGCCTGCTCCCCTCTCGTCTGCTCCGAGTACAAATGGCAATTCTGCTCATACCCACGGCCATGACGACGTGATTCCAATGCCGAACGGTCACTACCATCCACCTGTTCACGAGCCTCGACCAGCCCCGACCCCCACGCCCTCCCTCGCTTCCCATAATTCAATTAAGAAAGGAAAGGGAAAGAAGGCTCTCGATCAGAATGAAGCTTCCAAACTCATCTCAGCAAGGATTTCCCAGCTGGAAGTTGACACGGCTGCCGAAAAAGAGCAAGAGGCGGAAATTGGTAGGTTATTTTCTCATTCATATGCTTGAAAGATCTTGTGATGGTTGGGGGACAATGCCAGGTCCGGTTTACACACAATCATCGTAGCGATTGCGAATTATCTACCAACCTAGGACATCGTCGGCGAATCTGGGAATGGTAATATGACATCACGTCCTATATAGCGCGTGTATAGCGATAACGAACAAACTGGGTCGGTAATGCCAGTCAACTTGCGACAAGATATGTCCTTCAGGAACCCATCGTCAAACCTTCGTCCACTTAATCTAGAGACCCCGCGATTGCCTTAGCCATTGTACTTGTTGGAGTGGGCGTCTACGACATTTCGGTATTCAATCTACGACTATACTCTGTCGCGCCACGTTGCTATACGACCCTGGAGAGTGAAATACGTTGAGATCTGGTGCTGTTGTTGAAGCTCTTTTTAATTGCGTTTATTGTTGATGTCCTGGTCTTGCTAATTTCTCACCCCACACTAGATCGAGAAGTCCGAAAGGCAAACCGCGAGCTTAACCATCAAATGAACAAAATGAATGATATGGATAAGATTGAGCTTTTGACAAAGCGATCGTCGGAACTATTCGCAAACATGAAGCGCCTTGAACGCGAGAACCTCAAAAACAAGAAACGTGCCGACCAGTTGCAAAAGGAGAAGGACTCTAGCCGCACCGACCTGAGTAAGCAGATCAGCTTGAAGGAAAAGTTGGAGAAGCTTTGTCGTGAGTTACAGAAGGAGAACAACAAGCTCAAGGTATTATATGAGTCCAGGGTCGGAACTTGGAGAATTTCAGCTGATGGTTATGGGGTTATAGAACGAGCACCGAACCTTAGGTGACACTCATGAACGGCTTAAGACGTCCTCAGATGAACGTTTCAAGAAAGTGCTTGAAACGCTAGAAGGCTATCAAGAGGAGAAGGATAACCCCCGCAAGCAAGTCGTCTATATGAAGGCAGAAGAATTGTGCGCTTTTCCCAGATTTCTTTGCGTCAGGACGTATATGTTGACACGAGCATTATAGGTTTAAGGCGCGGTTCAAATCCCTCATTGACCAATACGAGCTCCGGGAATTACATTTCCACTCCGCCATGCGCACCAAGGAGATCGAAGTACAGTGGAATATGGCCCGTTACGAGCAGCAGAAGAAAACGGCCGAGGGGGAGGCTAGCCGCGCACGTCAACTGAACAGTCAGGTGCTTACATTCTCTAAGACAGAAACAGAGCTGCGAAATCAGCTGAATGTTTATGTCGAGAAGTTCAAGCAGGTATGCTACCTCTGCCCCTCGATAGCACGTCGTGGGCAGGCATTAACAAATGAGGAGGTCGAGGATACCCTCAACAATAGTAACGACCTGTTCTTGACTTTTCGTAAGGAGATGGAGGATATGTCTAAGAAGACTAAAAAGCTCGAGAAGGAAAATGAGGCGTATAAGCGTAAAGAAGGTGCCCTTAATCAGAATATCTTCAAGATGGCCGAAGAACGCAACAGGCATATGAAGGATCTCGACGACATCAAGAAGAAGAATGACAAGCTCACGAGCATCATCAACCAGATGCAGCAGCAGGGCCGCGGCATACCTCAGGGTATGCAGGGTACGGTGGAGAGTTGCTACGCCGAAGGTGCCGAGGGTGACGAAGGAGAGCTTGAGGACGGGGACGAGGAGAGTGATTATGAATACGATGATGAAGGGGATGAGGAGGTAAGTGAGGAGGGGGAGTTTGACGACGACACGGAAGAGGAAGTTATGCCTCAAGTGCCAGGCGCCTTCGGACCTGAGCGACCGCCTGCTATGAACGGACATCGCTAGGAGGAAGACGTATCGCAGCAGACTGAGTCCCAGGAAACAAGAGTCCGTCACTCTTTCCAGGAGCTATCCCGTTGGTTCGGCAGCCTGAAGGAGACCGTTCGTCAGGCCCTGAGACCGAAACGTCGAGGTCAATCGCCGCAGCAGGATTAACTATTGCCAACTGGCTCAAGTGGTGAGGGAACCGTCTCCCCGGTATAACGCTACACAATCTCTCTCACGAAGACCTGCATTTCGGAATTCCCTTCCTACATTTCGAGGATGTGGTCGTTTCTCCGGGAAGGACCGAGAGCTATTTGCCATTTTTCTTGCAGAATCAACGACCCCTTTTGGTTGCGTTGGTCTATGGGACAAGCAACTTGGTTTTCGGTAGTTGCCGGGGCGCATATCATTCCTCGCTAGTGGTATATTTGTAGCAATAAATCCGAATTCATATCTTACGATGTGCAAATTCACTCTTCATTACAAGATTTCGTCATATTCGTGACATGTAATTTTTTTCATTAATCGTGGATTCTTTGGGTATCTACTAATGCGACCAGTCTATCGCGAAGCCGATGCTGCCGCCGTCTGCGGCTGAGTAGTTCTGCCGCGGATTCTAGCAGGTCCCAACTCTCGTCTTATCTCGTCTAGCTGAGCTGTACCGCTCTTCCATTTGCCCTTCTTCATCTGCTTCTTGCCGTGCATAGAGTAGCCTCCCAAGAAATCATCTAAGATGTTGTCGAAATCTCCCCGAACCGGTCCGGTTACACTAGACACGGCGGAGATCTGCGACATGGAGGCGGCATCGTCGCCGTCGCCGTCTTCGAATTCGTCTTCGTTGTATTGCTCTTCGATCTTCTCGAAACGCGCGTCAAGGATACCAAGTTGCTCCGTGCGTACAAGAGACGCAGACGTCATGGAGTAGCCAGATTGGCTCGTCAGCGCACCCTTGCGCTTCTTCCGTCGTCCACCATTTGTAGTCGTTGTCATGATCGACGATTGCATTTCCGACGGCGCGCCGAAATTTTTTGCCGCGGCGGGCTTAGCCTGGTCTTTCTTGAACTTCTTGAAATCCTCTAACCAGTCTCCGTTCTCGCCCTCTCCGTCGCCATCCGCGTCGGCGGGGACTAGATCCGGTGCTTCGGAAGAATCCTTGTACTCTTTGACAGGCTTGGCCGTGTCGTCAGACTCCCAGCCGTCTTCCTCTTCAAACTCGATATCATCTAGCTCCTGGCCATCCTTCGCCAACTCAGCGAAGACATCCTCGTCGTCATCCACGTACGCCTCATCCTCAAGCGCCTCCAGCACCTCCCGCAAGCGCGGGTCCATATCCGGCTGGAAGCCGCCAATGGCATCGGGCACATCCTGCTGCGCCTGGTACGTCAAATGCTGCAGGTTCTTCGAAGGCAGAAAGTCATCACCAAACAGTTCATCTTTCTTGCGCTCCTCGTCCTCGATATCCAGACGCTTGAGCGCGTCCTCCAGACTCTGCTTCTGCTTGCCCTTTCCCTTTCCCTTATTCTTGTTCCCGCTATCCGCCTCGATGAAGACGACTTCTCCGGCCCCGTTGCCCGAGTCCAGGTCCCGCATGTGCTGCATGTAGTCGTACTCAGTGTCGTCGTAGTAGATGCCGTAGTTGGCGGCCTCGCCCTCGTTGGCGCGGATGCGCTCTGCGTCTTCGCCCAGCTCCGAGGTCAGGTCGTCGAGTTTTTTCACTTTGGAGGCGTTCGGGAGGGTCGTTGGGTTGAGCACCATGGACGGCGCTTCGGCGTCGTGGATGAGAGGGTCATTTTGCGGACGATGCACCAGCGTGAAGTGCTGGGCTGTCTTCTTGTCGCTGTTTGGAATTGTTAGGATGTGAATAGTGGGTTTGATGGAGAGTTTTGTGAACTTACATCCACTTGCCTTTAGGCATCTTGATTTCTTTTATCTACTCTCGTATTTGGTTATTGTGTGTGAAGGGATGAGAAATAAATGAGACAGAATAATCTTTAAACAATTATTTTTAATAGAAAGAACAGGGCATCAAGGTTAAAGTTGGTGGTCGCACTTTCACTGCACACTTCTAAGTCGCATCTTTAAAAATTTGGTGGGGTACCGCAAATCCTTATCTTATCGGGATAGAGTGACGCAAAAAAAATATGGAGGGGCAACTTAATTATTCAGCGGGACGATCTGAATAATCGACAATAGACGACGGATATTGGAAGCGACGCCCCAACTTCAAATTCATAAAAGAACATAATTCATGAAAGGGGCGTCTCGTGAATTTTATCTTCTTACAACTTTATTTTGTTCGGATCGAATCGTCAACAATAACCGCCCATCATGCCTCTAGCAAAGTCCAAAACTTCCGTCGGACTGGGCAATTCGCTCATGAACGATCGCTTTGGTAAAGGCAAAGGATCTGATCGCAAAAAGGGTTCGGCAGTTACAAGAGTCAACCACGCAACGGGCGAAGAGGTATGTTTTATTGATTTATCTACGATTCAATGTAATTATATCGCTTACACATAATTCCAATAGTACATCACGAACGATAGAAAAGAAGCAGCATGGGTCAAAATGCGCTCCGTAACGGAGCAAGGCGCTCTAGACGAGTTCCTTGCCACCGCAGAACTCGCGGGTACCGACTTTACAGCCGAGAAGATGAACAACGTCAAGATCATACATACCGACCAAAGAAACCCGTACCTATTATCGGCGGCTGAAGAGCGAGGTGTTCTAGGGAAGCATGACAAACACAGAGCCAGGTTAACGGTGCCGAGGCGACCGAACTGGGATGCTTCAACCACTGCAGATGAGCTCGATCAGCGCGAAAGGGAGAGTTTCTTGAACTGGCGAAGAGGTCTTGCAGAGTTACAAGAGAATAACGATCTTTTGATGACTCCGTTTGAACGCAACTTGGAGGTGTGGCGACAACTATGGCGCGTAATCGAGAGATCAGACCTGGTGGTTCAAATTGTCGATGCGCGCAACCCTCTAATGTTCCGATCTGAAGATCTCGAGTCATACGTCAAGGATGTAGACCCGGCGAAGAAGAATTTATTGCTAGTAAACAAGGCAGATATGATGACGACAAATCAACGAAAGGCATGGGCGAAACACTTCAAAGAGAAGAGAGTTGCCTACCGTTTCTTCTCCGCGAGTCTAGCAAAGCAATTGAACGATGAACGCGATCTAGAAGATGAGCCAGAGGAGCCCTTAGTTGGCTCGAGCGCAAATCCAAAAACAATTCAGAAGGCTAAATCGGATAGCTCTTCAGAAGAGGAAAGTGACGAAGATGAAGACGGAGAGGACTCTGGCGTGGCTCTAAATCAAGATTTTGATGACGATACGAGAATATTGACAGTAGAGGAGTTAGAGGATATATTCCTCAAACATGCATTTGACCCTGATGGTACGTACTTTCCAACCACTTACATATCGATATGACAACTTACAATTTGCAGATCCGGAAAAGAAGTTGCAAATCGGTTTAGTCGGTTATCCTAACGTCGGAAAGTCGTCAACCATCAATGCTCTCATCGGCTCCAAGAAAGTCTCCGTTTCTGCAACACCCGGTAAAACGAAGCATTTCCAAACTATTCACTTAAGCGACAAGGTCATCTTATGCGATTGTCCCGGTCTTGTATTCCCCAATTTCGCAACGACAAAAGCAGATCTTGTCTGTAATGGAGTTTTGCCAATTGATCAACTCCGGGAGTACACCGGTCCTGCAGCTCTAGTCGCACACAGAATTCCTCAACCATTTTTAGAAGCTGTGTATGGTATCCACATCAAGACGCGACCACTGGAAGAAGGTGGCACAGGAATCCCCACCGCAAGTGAGCTCTTGGCAGCGTATGCACGAGCTCGCGGCTTCACCACCCAGGGTGTGGGACAGCCTGACGAATCACGAGCTGCCAGAGTTATCCTCAAGGACTACGTGAACGGCAAGCTTCTATACGTCGAGCCTCCGCCTAACTGGGGCGATGGTGCGGATTTCAATCGCGAGCTCTATGACGCAGATCATCTACCAACAAAACGCAAAGAAGCCCTGATTGCGGCCATGAATGCGATGGATGTAGGTGACGGCGAATCGACAATCGACACCGAAATACTTGCTTTGCCAACTGGCGCCAAGTCGGCCAAACTCGATAAGGCCTTCTTCTCGGGACAGGGAAATGCGGGGCATATGAAGATGCCGTTTAGTCACAAGTACACGGAGCAAGGAAAAGAACAGGCACAGGCACAGGCTAAGCATCTTAGTGGGCGCAAGGCTAGAGCACTGATTGCTTTAGAAACGGGCGTTAAGCCGAGCGACGTTCGAATAGGTTCGAGTAAGAAGCATTTCAAAGGCGGGTCTAAGGGGAAAGGAAAGAGAGTTGACAACAAGATGCTAGACCAAGACTGAGAAAGTCAAGGGTATATAGCTTGGTTGGCTGGGGAGGAAGATACAACGAAAGTGCAGAGATATATCTGAGCCATTGCTAGGATCTATGACACAACATAGAATTTCAGAGATCATTCGTAGAGGTATCAATGTAGTGGACTGTCAAATGAGTGATAGTGACTGCCTTGGAGTTTACCAACCCGTCTGCCGTTGAATCCACGCAATGCCACCACGTTTTTCAAACTCCGATGCTCAGCCCGGGTGATCCAATGGTGAGTGGAAATATATCGAACCGGCTCGACTACCCAGTAATTCGAAATATCCAACTCTCTATCAGTGCGCTTGACGACATATTCCTAGCAATTTTCCACAGTGCCATGAAGGACGCAACAGCTTACTCATCCTCTTTCTTATATAATCTTTCTACATCATCTTGTAACACGGTCATACCTGTAGGCGAATCTTGACTATCAAATTTACGATAGCCTTGTAACCTGTGTGAAATATAATTCCCTGATTCCGGTTCATATTGATGGACTATTTTTCTAGGGCCTTTGTGACACCACGTCTCTACAATTTTTGGTAGAGCAGGCGTACACGCAGCTATGATGACAAGATTGGTCTCAATGCTACAATTCCAAGTCAATCAGATGAGCCGAGCCGTGGTGGAAAATAGTTGACCTACTAGGTAGTGATAAAAAGGTGAAATGGATCCCATGTTGGGTCTTTGGGGTGGTTGAGTGGTAGTTGTGTTGTTTTGACTATCGCCGCAATGGATGCGCTATATATGAGGTAGGTAGAAATTGTCAATGAGAATCAAAGTTTGTGTGCAGCGACAGCGACGGTAGATGTCTTACAAAAAGCCAATACCCATGATAACCATAACAACGATTTTTTGATGCCGTTTGATTTGCAGATTCCAAAGCAGGTAGATAGGGAAAGAAGCTAGCACTGCATCGACGAATGCTGACCAGGCTGGGAATGAGAGACCACGACCCATTAGCTTTCATAGTGTAGGGAAACGCCGATATACACTTACCGCCATGTACATAGCTCACATTATCTAGGATGGAGGGATCCATACAATGTGCGGGTGTTGTTGGTTGCCAAAGCGCGGTTACTGGACCGCACCGGGAGAGGAACAGAGTGAAAGCGGTGATAGCGGTGACAAAAAGAACAACGATTATCGAGTGCAGAAACCAAAACCACGCACGGCTCTTTGCTTTTCCCATTATCGTGCAGAGGAGAGTGACGAGAGATAACTTCGGAAAGCAATAGGCGAGGATACCAGGAGGTCTCTGAATAGTACCGTAAAACAGCGCCCTGGCTATCTCGTCGTCGGTCAAGTAGGAAACATGCCTTCCAACATCAGAAGCTACCCCTACAGAGATGAAAGCCGAAGTAATTATATTTAATATTGCAGCAAAAACCACGACACCATCGTCCCAGCCGATTGAACGAGTAAGAAAACCCCAGCTATAAAGACGCAATCCGGCAAACATTGTGGAAATTAAAGTGCCGGTCCAAGCAATGATATTTATGACCGGACCAAGATTTTCATCAGGGGGGAGTGCGACAGTGCTGTTCATGATGAATCTGAAGAGGTGGATGATGATAGCAACGGCAAGAATTGATGAGTCCTGGTATTTGCGCCACGACGCGAACCCGAAGGCCTAGGAAATTGTTGCGCGAAGAGCCTTAAACATCCCCACGCCGCGAAATGCGGTATACGTACGAGAACTTTCCTTTGTATATTCATCTAGAGCTATAATCTAAGGATTGCTTTTTTGCTAAGGGGGTTACAGTGGTCTCGATCCCTTCCAACGCCGATATCAGCTCCATGGCTAGATCTCCTGCAGCTTACTGCAC
Organism: Annulohypoxylon stygium; assembly: GCA_003314315.1. Classification (NCBI taxonomy): domain Eukaryota; kingdom Fungi; phylum Ascomycota; class Sordariomycetes; order Xylariales; family Hypoxylaceae; genus Annulohypoxylon; species Annulohypoxylon stygium. Next base: position 322,252 of record QLPL01000020.1, read on the forward strand.
GTACTACTCCCATGGAAGACTTGTGATAGTGTGGGGATAGCAACCACAGACGCTGCGGGGGTAATTAAGGCTATCAGAGCCTTGGAGAATTATCGCCATGGAAAAGAAAGAAGGCCGTTGAGTTAAATCACAGTGGACGGGTTGCATGCTTGAAGAATAATCGGCGACGTTCTTACCTGCGAGCAAATGACAGACAGCAAAACGCAAACTCTATACTTAAGGGTAGGTAGTTGATCCTACCGCCCCTAGAGAACTGAAGCTTGAAATAATTATTTTAAGTCCGCGTAATCACCGTTTACTTTCAACCGATGGTTGGCTCATATTTATATCAATACCTAGATACCTACTTCCTCGTTGATAGGTACCTAGGTAGGTAGGTAGTAGGTATGGACGTGTAACCCCGCGCACGTAGTATCTACTAACTGGAAGGATTCGGAGAATAGGGGTAGATGCTGCTCGTAGCCTATGGTTGTGTATGAGGGATTATGCCTGCGGCACGACGGATAGCGATTGCTACATTTCCGAAGGTTAACCGATATATTAGATTTTGGTATAATCTTTAACATTTTGAAAATTTCTACTTCTTTGAGAATTTGGTGTCCTTCTACGGATATATTTCTCGTTGTGAGAGATTCCATATACAAAATGAAGTATCGTAGGAGTCGCTGCTCGTTTTCCTAGTTAATGCTTAGTGCCACAGGCCCGGGTAGGCGTTACAAGTCAGTGTTAGTAAGGGTGTTGGTTAAAATTTTATCAATAAATCATTCCAAAAGTTGGCCTGCAGTAGAGTGCCAGATAACCGTTGAGGGCGATATACAGGGATATAGAGAAGCCTGTTAGTCTGTTGGCTCTACCTAGATGAATTATACATAGCAAAAGAGTCACAAGGGCATCTTACTTTTCTTATGAATATCCATAAATTCTTCTTCTTACTATAGATAGTATAGTCAGTTCAGGTTCTCTGCATTGAATCCCCTCATTTGTGTCCTTTCCTTGTGCCACGAGGATCATCATATGCTACAGCTACGCGCTGACGATAACGTCAGCTATCATATACACTTCAAATATACTAAATAGTTTCCGTTCCTTCTAACGTAAACATGATCTTCATCGTAATTGTCTCATTTTCTGCGTTCTCGTCATCTCATCGGATATGGCTATGATTAACGAAACCCCTGATGTAGAAAACGTCGTCCGCGCCCTGAAGTAGGTGGCAGAATATGGCGACAAGTTCATGAACAATGACCCTGCCGCACGCGAGAGGCTCATTTCAAGTGCGAGAGAGCTCATCGTTGTAGCGGAGACGCCTGTCGAATCTCTGCTGTGGAACATATGGGCAATAGTAAGTATCAAACCTCATTTGCTGATGATATACTGACATTGTCGATTTTGCCAAGCCAACTAGGACAGTGGCCGCTCGTACCGCGGTTGATTTAAAGATTTTTGAGACTGTTGTTAAAGACGGTGGCTGTCCCAAATCTAACGAGGATCTGGCAGCTGCAACGGGGGCCTCTCCTATTCTCGTGAAACGCATTAGTCGTGCTTGTGTGTCTATGGGCATGCTAGTCGAGAAAGGCCCTGACCTATATGCCCCTAATGACTTGACAAAGCTCTTAGCAATTAAGGAATACGCTGCCGGCATTACCTTTAGGTATGTTTTAACGTTATTCATGAATCCCTCCAATTTATCATGGCCGTTTTAGTAATAACGTGCAGTTTCGACATTACCCAGCTATCTTTCGCCAAACTGCCGGAGTATCTCAGGAGCACCAATTTTAAAAATCCCGAGAACTCCTTGGACGGGCCGTTCCAATACGCAAACAACTGCGGCTCCGCCTTTACTTGGCTAGTTGAGCATCCCGACGTATTCGAAGCCTTCCACGGTTACGTCCATGCGCTCCGCCTGCACCGACCTAGCTGGACGGACATGTATCCTGTTCAATCCCGGCTTGTCGAGGGGTTGAAGCCTGATGGCGACGCCTCGGTCCTCGTTGACATCGGCGGCGGCACGGGCCAGATTCTTCAGGACTTCCACAAAGATGTCCCTCAATACACTGGACGGCTTGTCCTGCAAGAGATCCCCGAGGTTATCGCTGCTGCGACCGAGAAGGGTGTTGGCGCCAACGGTCGCATTGAGTTGCAAATTCATGATTTCTTCGCCCCGCAGCCCATCAAGGGCGCCCGCGCTTATTTCATGCGGTCCGTTCTCCACGATTGGCCAGATGAGCAATGCCAGAAGATTCTTGCCCATTTGGAAGATGTCATGGAGCCAGGATACTCCAGAATCCTTATAAGTGATAACGTAAGTACTCTTGTAACCCTTTCCCTCTGTTTCCTAACTTCCCCTCTTAATTACCTTCGTTATGTTGGAAGTAACTTATTTCAAGCAACCCGTTAACTCGTCTCAATAATAGATTGTATCGGACAAGAAGGCCGCGTGGCAACATGTCTCACTTGATCTCTATATGATGGCCCAACTATCATCCCGTGAGCGAACAGAGAGTGAATGGCGTGTGCTTATTGAAAGCTGTGGCTTGGAAATTGCTGGATTTACAACAAAGGGGAAGGGAATGAAGGTCTAATCGAGGTTATTCGCTCTGTATGAGACTAGAGCATAAGACCTGAGGCTAGAAACGTCGGATGCTACAAGTTCATCGACTTGCACGCTAGTAGGCCGGCATTTTCCGTAAATGTCCAAATGATAAGTATCGTGTCTACCTAGGTATTCTTTGTGAAGCGTGAAACGATATTTATAAGACACGGTACACGTGTGGTCAAGCAGGATTACTATCGTCCAGGGTGCTGGCGTGGCGGTTGTATAACCATGATAAAGATTTTTGTGATAGTCAAGAATCAGGGGACACAAATGAGACAATATTAAACCCTAGAATCGATTATTATTGACATCCATGGTACCCATCAACTAATCTTGGCTGTATATTCAACACTGAGTAGCTAACTAAATCTCATACTACTTAGTAGCTGAGTGGAGGTAGGTAGGTACTTAGGTAGGTCGTATCTTCATACATTCTTTTAACTTTCAGATCGTACACTTGCGGTCTTTTTCTAACACGATCGACTTATCACTATACGTATTTCTATCTCAACAACATTTTAGATCTCTCACAAGAAATACCTAGGTAGGTAGATACCAAAGTCCCTAGTATATATGTAGAATGTCTTGGTATGGACTAAAATAATACAAGGTGGAATTCTCCAATGGGTATAAACGGCTTTCCGCTTTCATGCTAGAAGAGATGCTAGCTGGTAGAAGATATCTGATATATCTATGCATCTATCCCTATATCACCTACCTACCTGTAGCTAGTACACTTTATATGTAGCTATTGTTAGCTTAGCCGAATCCTTTGTAAGTAGGCTATGCAAAGGACCATTTTCTAACCGAAACTGAGTGAACTATTCTCTATTCTGCCGTATAATCATGCCTACATTGAAAACATTCAAAGATATCGGTTGAACTTGTAGGATTTTGTTCTCATAGAGGTAGTTTCTTATCTGAGAATATATCGCTGATCCAAGTACACGAAAAGTGCATAAATGGATCCTTTGAAGTCCCCGATGTCCCTTCCTACTTACAAACTATTCTAGCGACGATTATCATATTCATGATAAAGCTAAGAACGTGCATTTATTACGATCATCCAATATATCCTGTATTCTCTTCTCGAATTACGCAAAATACCTCCTGAATACGTACGAAAATACCTAAGAAATATCTTGGCTAGCCCTAGATTTTGACCGATGCGCTAGGGAAAAAAGGTGAGTGGGTTTCTCTAGCATGAAACGTGCGAGACTAGACCCATAGGGCCGAAGCAAGTGGCGTCATCATACTTCACGATACGAATAAAACGGGATTTTTCAAAAGCATCGTTTTCCACCGTTTTTGGGATCTCCCCCTCCCCCCCTCCCAGCCGCAACACCCGCAAACCCACTTTCCATGGACCCTACGTCGTGAACCGAACCCGAACCATACCAATCCCTTCGCAGGGCTCATGCACAACATTCGCAAGTCCCGGCTGTACTCAAATTACCAGCCCCAACGTGCGACCTAGCGTCACCTGTTTTCCTCGAGCTGCGGGAGCCGCGTCTTCCTAGCTAAATTGCAGGGCAGGAGTTCTGGGATCGTAGATTTCGGTGATGCTTGCGAACTTCCGAGATCACCCGATTCTGTTATTCAGATCGACTCTGGAAACTTGATTACAAGTTGAGGAGGTTGGTTTGGAGATGTGTGCACGGCGAAGCTTGTTTAGTACCTAATACTACGCCGGCGCGCAATAGACTTCGGCTCCCCTGGTTCGTCTTGACGCCGGAAGGTTAATGCTAGGGCCAAACACCTTAATTGAACAACATTACGAGCAGCGCCGCATGGCCGTAGAATCATATCGACACAATAATGTAGGCGAAATGTGAGTCGCGGTCTTGGCCAGTCCGGCCATCGTAGACTCGCAGACAATAAGGTCTAAATATCAAATACCTCGGACTGAGACTCGCCGGCGAGACATCAGAGACTCCCCCAAATCTGTGTTTTAAGAAGTATATAGCGTGTGTTGAGTCTAGGCTGAAGTCTAGTAACCAAATCGCCCACGATTATTGTACCTATCTCTCATCTACCTAGCAGATTTAAAGAAAAGAAAAGAAAAGCCGTAGTCGTCAAGCAATTACATGTTTCCCGTATCCCTCTCCCGCACCGTCTTCCAATTCATCCGCACGCAGAAGGAAAAAGGCATTTCCGCCGCCATGCCCGTCGAAACCACCATCTCGACCCCACTCCCCGGCGGCGTGGATCCGAGCGCCGTCGTCGCGCTCCTGCACAACCACGAGCTGTACATCCGCACGACGTGTCCGCAGCTAATCTCCTTCACGCGGGTATCCGGGCCCTCTCCCGCGGCTATCGGCGAGCCGGTGCTGTTCCAGGTCGTGGACCGCCGGCCAACGGGTCAAACGACGTACAAGCTGACACTTACAAACCACGCGGAAGGTGTTGACTCCTTGGTGGACGGCAAAGCGCCGACGGGTACTATGGCAATACGCACGCGGTGGCGTGTGCGTGGCGAAGCCGGGCTTCTCGAGGAGGAGATCGAGATCGATAGTAACATAATCACGAAGAAGATGGTAAAAGGCAACATCGAGAAGGGCCACCCGGAGCACCACCGCACGTTTTTGGCGGAGGCGGCCAGGGCCTAAAAAGAAACTCACGATTATGGGTCCCATGGACGGGAAGGACGGAAAGTGGGCTCTCCTGCTGGATACACATCGTACATGAGATATGCTTACATGGGAGTGAATTTTTTGAGGGTCGCGGCGCACGTGGGTAAACGGGTCTTCGGGTCTCGATTTTTCTTTTTAAATGAGGGTACATAGATAAATGTCACGATCTTCTCAGGGATGACAAAAATTAGAACAATGAGGAAATCTATTCATTAACGCGCGCTTCGTCATGGACCCTTCTTTTCGGGGAATAAAAAAACAACCCCACGCGTTCCCGCCATCTACCTGCTAGGCAGCCCTAGAGGGTCTCCTTTTTTTAATTCGCCAACGCCAAAAATAAACCCATAACTCGTGGATATCTAGACATCATGCTATCATGCCACAAGAACGTAGCCCCTTCGTAGAGGCCAACGGGTCAATTTACTCGCTCGCTCAACCATGCCATTTTATGGCGCCATGACATCGTACGTTTCCCATTGAGCAGGTTACTCGGCTGCATAACTTTGCATTGAGCGTTTACACGGAAACGCCGTCAACCTTAGCCTCCTCAGGCCAGACGTCGTATCCGAAGGTATCCTTCATGTTCACGAAGCGTGTGTGCCTTCCTTTGGCAACCGAGTTGACAGCTTCGAAATCGGCGTCCGAAATTCGTGGGACGTCAAAGTTGCTCTCGATGCGCGACGGCGTCGAACTCTTAGGCAGCACTACATATCCTCGGCGTATTCCCCAAGCTAACAAGATTTGTGCCAGGGTGCGACCGCTGCGGTCAGCGACCTCGTTCAGGGTCTTGTTTGTGCGAACCTTCTCGCCTGTGTTAGGCACTTGGTCTTGAGAACCAAGAGGTGAGTACGCAGCACATATTATATGGTTCAGGAAGCAGAAGTCGAGCAGTTCCTGGTTGGGTAAGAATGGGTGGATCTCGACCTGGTTGACTACGGGCTTAACCTTGGCATAGCCCAGTAATTGCTTGAGACCAGCAATAGTCCAGTTGGATGTGCCGATGGCACGAGTCTTCTTAGATTCGTAAAGTTCCTCAACTGCACGCCATGTAGGCTCTAGGTTCTCCGTGAGGCCCTTCTTAATGATATATTTTCCATCAGGTCCAATCTTGGGCAGATGGTTGGCATCGCTCTCGGCGGCAAAGGGCCAGTGGAGCAAGAATAGGTCGATGTAGTCAAGACCGAAGTTTTGGAGCGAGTTCTCTAGAGACCACTTTACATCTTCCGGCTCCATCAAGTGAGGCCACACCTTAGTGGTGATGAAGATATCTTCACGCTTCACGGATGGGTTCTTCTCTAGAAAGGCGCGAAGAGCCTCGCCGACTTCGGCCTCGTTCTTGTAGAACCAGGCACAGTCTAAGTGTCTGTAACCAACCTCAAGAGCTTTGGTGACAGCCTTGAAAGTCTCACCTTTGGAACCCTCATTGGCGAAGGTTCCAAATCCCAATACGGGGATCCTCACCCCGTTGGCCAGGATGATGTACTGCTTGTTTGGTGGCGTTGACATGCTGGCAGTGGGTTGTACTAAGTATGCTGTAGAGTGATATGACTTTGTGTGAAGTGATTAGATCGTATAGATCGATAGTAGTATGTCTTATGGCGTCAAGAAGATAAGAGAAGGCTGGTTAGGTAGCTTGCAGTTGGTGTTCTGATGAACGAAGGTCTCGGGTGGGTGTAGGAAAGCCCGCAAAACGGCCGGCTATAGATTGGAATTAGTAAGTTACGGGGTTCCTTTAAGGCATTGACAGGGCAAGCCATGAAGCTGCATCATTGCATCATCCTCAACAAGATTATCTCCTGAGTCAGCAAAAGTGGGAAAAGGTTTCCAGTTGACGAAGCTGGGCAAAGCCGCGAACGGCGTGCGCCGTCTGCACCGTCGGTTTCACCATTAACCATTTTGCCGTTGACAGGACCGATCAGCTATCGCAGGCTCCAGTTGTTTGCAGCGACAGTTGGCCACTTTGCAGACTTGTCAAAAGCTTGTCAGGATTGTCAAGCTTGTCAGCATAGCTATTAACCCCCCTTACCTCTGATTCACTGGTGACTTAGTGATGTTGACACATATGTACATACGTATGTACGTACCGTACGTACCACAATTTACCAGCAGCTTTATCATATTCGTATCCATCATGACATGTGAAGTGGATACCCGAGAGTGACGAAGGTGGTAAAAAAAAAAGGTGATAACACGGACGGAAACGATAGAAAATAACTGGGTTCTCATGCAATGCAGAGAGCCAGTTTCTGCAGTATCTGCAGTTTCTAGGTATGTTTCTAGGTATGTTTCTACCCGTTATGCCCGTTTACTCCTACCTATTCCGACGTCCCAGGTAGTTTTTTACGGGTCGGTTTTAATCGGTGAGCTATCGTAGACACTGATAGAAGCGAAGATCCCAACCGTTAGGAGGCAGGGGAGGGCGGTCAAGGGTGCTGGCCCTACAGATGTCCTATGGGAGAAATTAGTTGGCGTTTGAGGCGTCACCTATCAAATGGCAAAGTCGTCACATAGATCTGTGAGCGAATGTCACTAAGATCCAAAAGGGGAAAGGATATGAAGATGGATGGTAAGAGACTGCAGAATAGCTACAGAATACTGCGGATTAGTGCGCATAAAGGGTCCAGTATATATCCATAGCTGATGCTTGATTTTGCTCGGGTGCAGAAAAAGTAGATGGTTACAGAAAGAAAAGATGAAGGACAATTGACGAAAAAGAGTTGCAGAAGTTGCAGAATTGAGGCGACGCAATGGACGCTATGGACCCACTATGGTAGCAACTTGCAGGCGCTAGAAAAACCCTGCAGCTGACTACCCCCTGTTAGTTTCCTCTTAGTCCCCTGTTAAACCCCCCACTCTAACCAACCAAAATACACTCTTACCACTTTTACCATTCCAAAACCCCCCCACTTGGCTGCATATCCCTGGCCAATCCCTGGCACATCCCGAGTCAAGCAGCCAAAGCAAAATTTGGGAAACCGCAGGGAACAAGCAGGGAGCGGATCTGTGGCGGGGCCACTAGGAATTGAAGCGGATCTAAAGCGGAGCACAGCGGACCCGGAATGATGTCAACAAAAGCATGACAGCGGGTACGGGTGCGTGGACCGAGTGGGTCTAAGGGTCGCCATCTACTCCATTAAAAATCCATTAAAATACTATCCATAACATACCTATCCATAAAACATCCATAAAAATATCCACGATTCTGCGTAGTAGATCCATTTTCGGAACGTTTTGCGGCTCCTTTTCGGACTGACAACTGGATCTAACTGGCTTTCGTTGGTTCGGTTGCCTACCTGTTTGCTGGACTTGCAGCTTGATACCAGAAATCAACCAAAGAATACCCCCGTTGACGAATATAGTCCGGATCTCACAGGTCCTTGTAGGATCAGGCAGACCCAGATTAAACCCATCAAAAACGCTCGGGATACCGTCTTGGATAGGTTGGAAACGTTTAGTCACTAGTCTATCCAACCGTTTCATCGACCTGCAAACTATGCAAGGGACCGTTCAGCGCCAGCCTCTACCGGGCTCCATCAACCACGGCGGATTACGGCTGATACCTAGCCTGATAGTAAACCGATCGGTACTGACTGGCACTGATAGTCCTGTTAACAGTATGAGACTTCATCCTTTGGTCCTTGGTACTAGGTAGCACTCTGGGGCCTTCTGGGTCAACCTAGTCAACCTTTGTGTCGGCTATGTACTTCCCAGCCGAGTTTATGAGGCAGAGTTACATTAGCCGTGCATGAAGAGCCAGAGTTTTACCATACGTCGTCATCGAAGTCTAATCTATAGCCCGGATACGGTGTAATACACGGTACAGTAAAGGAGGTATGTACTAGCCAGGCAGATAGGTAGACAAGGAGACAGGGAGATAGGCAGATGAAGAAACTACCAGCGAGAGCTGATGAGTAGATATAACGCGACCCTCCCGTCATAGTCAACAGTTAGTCTCTTCTCAATTCCACATGTCAAACAATCTTCTCCTTCATCTTCTCACCTCGATACCCATTTCCAAGCAACTTTGAAGCTTTTTGAAACTTGAACAACTTTCTTGAAGAATATACAACCATTACAACCATAACCTACATTCAAGATGCCTATGTTTGAAGACTACGAGCCTGTCCAAGCCTCTTCTGAGAAGCAGGTGAGGAAGGTTGCCTCCATGACCAATGCCAACGGCAACGGCAATGGTAACGGAGCAGACCACGCGGTAGAGCACCACTTGGGTCACGATTCACTAGCAATTCCCGGTGAGCATGAGGATGGACCCATCGAGGTTCCTGCCTCACGATCCTCTATCTCCGAGGCTGCTAAGTACATGCACACTTTAAGTGCTACACCATCCCAGAAGGAGAGAAGAGGCTCTCGTAACTCCTTCGGTTCCACTCTACCCATCCCCAGATCTAAGAGACAGTCCCGTCTATCATCAGTCCACTACCCTGATGGCGATGAGTCTCTTACTCGGCCGACCCGGCCGGGTATGCCACCTATCCAGCCTTCTCGTGCCATCTTAGCTTCTCAAGTCCAAACCTTCGAAGTTGAGAAGGTGAAGAAGGCCAAGAACATGGCATTCGCCTTCGACATTGACGGTGTCCTTGTTCACGGTGACCGTCTTATTCCCGAAGGCCGCCGTGCTCTCGAAATCCTTAACGGTGACAACGAGCTCGGCATCAAGATCCCCCACATCTTCCTCACGAACGGATCGGGCAAGCCTGAGCAGGCTCGATGCGAACAACTCCAAAAGATTCTACAAAACCCTGTCAGCACAGAGCAATTCATCCAATCACATACCCCCATGAGTGCTCTTGCGGACTACTACAAAACCGTCCTAGTCGTGGGTGGTGAGGGCTACAAGTGCCGTGAAGTCGCCGAGAAGTACGGCTTCAAGGACATTGTCGTCCCTAACGATATTGTTGCCTCAGACCCCTCTATTGCCCCTTACCGGGTATTTACTGAGGAAGAGCGAGCTTCTTCCCGACCGCGGGACTTCACCAAGGTCAACATTGAGGCTATTATGGTCTTCTCCGACTCCCGAGACTACGCCACAGACATGCAAATCATTATGGATCTTCTGCGATCTGAGAACGGTCGTTTGGGTACCATGGCTAAGGACCCCGTTTCTCAGCGCATCCCCATCTACTTCTCCCAGGGTGACCTTCTCTGCCCTACCGAGCACTGGACGCCCCGCATGTCTCAGGGCGCTTTCCGAATTGGTCTTGAGGCCATGTACAGGGCTCTAACTGGCACTGACCTTGAGCGTGTCGTCTACGGCAAGCCTGAGACTGCTACCTACAAGTATGCTGACGAGGTTCTCGCTTCTTGGATGGAGCAGCTCCACGGCGAGGAGAGACTACCTGAGAACATCTACATGATCGGTGATAACCCGGCATCTGACATCATCGGTGGCAACATGTACGGCTGGAACACCTGCCTCGTCCGCACCGGCGTCTTCCAAGGCGGTGAGAACGACGAGAACAACCCGGCCAACTTCGGCGTATTCCCAAACGTCCTCGAGGCGGTTCAAACTGCTCTGCGCAAGCAGCTAGGCGACGACTTCAAGATGCACTTCGACGACCGGATCAACCCGGTCCTCCACTGTGATGCAGCTGATGCCGCCGCAATCATATGATGACGGAATGAAATGAACCTGAACCATTTTTGTTTATTAGGGATCTGGCGTTAATTGGAGGGAAACTTTGACGAATTTTCTTGGATATTTGGGAATTATTTTTTAACGACAGTTACGGCATTGACTAACCATCAAGCATGACAAACTTAGAGATATTGGAAAGACTGACAAACTCCTGGAGAGACATTTAGAGATTTTCTGTTTTGGCAAATTAAGACCACCTTTTTACGGCTTGTGTGGTTGGGCAATTGGTGCTTGTTTTTCTTGTGCCTTGTCGCCTACTCTGGATTACGCCATCATCAACGACTTTTTTGCAGCTCCCGAGTGTCATTGTTGCCAACGAATAACCTTTTACAGTGCATGACCCGAAAGAGCCGAATCGCTTATACTGGACCTGGTGTTTTGTTTGATTTGTATTTTTGCAACTGACTTGGCAGACCGAAGACCGTTATTCCATCTCCCGAAGCACCATCATATTTACTGACCTACCTAACCTTGTTCTAGAAGTAACGTTTTCTCGTAGACGATGTTGCTATGGTGTAGACTGTTGGTAACATCGAGGTTGATTTGTTAGATGAAGGGCCGTAAATACACATTAACGGAGCATAGTAGTAAAATCTTGCCGCAGTCGGCTATCAATAAAAACGATTGCAACCCTAACGTATTCAGCACGCAACTATAATCTTACGCGATTGAAACCCAACGATGATATAAGAATTAAGTTAGCTAGAGCTGTCACATTTTAAAAATTCGTGATCACGTAGACGGGGTTGAAATTGTAAAGGTGTAGAGTTGTAGATTTGTAGATTGTAGAAGTTGCTAATTTACAGCATCTCATTGGTGAAGTCTAATCAATCTCAGCTGAGGCAATACTAACCGAGATAAGAGCCTGCAAGTGAATTCCGAGCCAATCATCATCGACCAGCAAAAAGGGGGGTACTAGTCCCAGAAAATAAGCTCTGAATGCGACACCGGACACGGCGCTAACCTGGATCGGTAACCATCTCATTTAACGAAATCTTACGATGCGCATCGTTGTTGTCGGCCGTTTTTTCCGCTTCATCCACCACGTTCTTTTTTTTTTACTACTAGTAATTTGAACTTAATTGTCTCAATTTTGAACAATTTTGATGCTGGGCGCTTGCCAGAGCTAAGCATCCGCCGCCGCCGCGAAGGCGCGCAGCCGTTCATTAATTATCGTATCATCGTACTCGTCGCTCTCTTGCATAATTGTACATTAGTACATTACATTAATACATAATTGTGTCACTCATTACGCTCGTTATACTCAATCACACGTACCTACTAGGTACTAGGTATACTGGTATATTGGTATACTGTATACTGTGCGTATTTGTATTTCCGCACCTCCGGACATAGCTACGTCAGACTATACACATAATACACATACCTATGCGCCGCATAACGCCGCTTGCGCTGTCCCTCGGACTGGCGTCGCGCATCGCGGCCGATGACGGCTCCAACGGCTCCAGCGGCACCAGCGGCGCCGTGTGGGCGACCCCCCACGACAGCTACTCCTCGTCGATCGGCGTGCTGGGCTGCAAGGTGAACACGAACCGGATCGCGTACTGGCCCAACTCAGTCGACTGCAGCAGCATCTGCGTGTCTCTGTCCTACGGCGGACGGACCGTTTACCTGCTGCGCGTCGACCAGTCCCAGGGCGCCCACGACGTTAGCTACGACGCCTGGAACTACCTGTACACGGGGTACTCCGCGACGGAGCGCCCGACCGCCGGCGGCGCGGTCCCCATGACCTACGCCAACGTCGACGCGTCCCAGTGCGCGGACCTGCTCCGCACCGACGGCAACAAGCTGCCCCTCAGCGCCGCCAACAGCATGAACTATCTCGCCAGCTGCCTCGCCCAGCCCGACAGCTGGGTCGCCAAGAACTACGTCCTTTATAATATCCTCGACTCCACCTGCTCCTGGGGCCACGACGAGGTCTGCACTATCGACTGGCCCGCCGCTAATCAGCCTACTTGCCCAAGCACCCTCGGCGACCCGGCGAACCTTACCTCGGCTCCCGTGTATAATATTAGGTATCCGTCTGGCCAGACCGTCGTAGCGTCCTCGGGAGAAGTTGTGCCCGCGCAGGATGACACTAAGGACGAAAGCGCCGGGTGGCTTGGAAAGGCGCCTGATTTGGTGGGCCTGGTTTTGGCGATGACGTTTTCGATCTCAGGCACATATATTCAATTCTGATTGGTCATGTGACCTGGGATAATGTAGCCTACCTTCAAATGGTGGCTTACTTCTGCAGATTGGTGGGTGGCCAGGATAGTCCGGAGACTCGGATTCTGAGAAGGAGAGGAGCTGATACTGCGTTGTATATTGTTACGAAGAGATACCCTGTTGATTTATCGCAATCATCTATCAATGCGTTCTATCAAAGCATATTTCACATATTATATAATTTTGATTTTGTAAATATAGCCCCCAAGAATATCTTGCTTAGGCAGGGAATGAAGGATTCTTGAAATTACCTCACACACTCGGCCACGTTTAAACGAGAGCCTGCTGCGAACGTGCAGGACAAGGCTATCCATCATGCAGCCGCGATTGGAGACATTATTTCGGTGACAGAACCTGGCTGACAAAATCTGGGCATCAAAACCGGATTACAACATCAAGACCTACAGCCTGCTTGACAAAACCCGCCCTGGACTGGGCGAGTAACATTCATGATAGCATGCTCGACAGGTTTTGGCAAGAGGGGTTGTTCTTGATCGTTATTATAAGTATGGGGACATCTAATAGAGTCGAACGCGTCTTCGTTTTAATTGATCACAGTTTTCTTTTCTCACAATCTTTCGACATCTGTTCCGTAAGAGTTATGGCGACAAAAACGCGCAAAATTCCCCAGGAGGAGTGGGACCTCCATAAGGAGACTATACTAAGCCACTATTTGACATCTGATCTTGCCCTGGATAAATTGGTCCAGGTTATGGATGAAGTTAATGGGTTCTCAGCCACGTAAGACTGTCGATTCGCGTATCATTCTTAATACTCTAACAGCATTCGTTTAGTAAATCACAGTTTGAGGCCCAGCTTAAAACCTGGAACGCTCGCAAGAATCTCAAAAAGGGGGAATGGGAGGACCTCCTCGAGAAGATGGATTGCCTGTGCTCTCAAGGTATCCAGTCTAGAGTAGTCATCTCAGGGCATCCCGTATCGATGGGAAGAATCCAACGAGTCAAGCGATATTGCAAAGGCGAATCTCGTCCCACTAAGCGTCGTCGAATTCAACCAGATCTTGAGGGTACGACAAATAGTTGCATTACTAGCAACGCTTGGGTTGAGATTCAAGCTCGAAACGGCGAATGGATTCGATATGCCCGTACGGTCGGTGGAGAGGCGAACAGCAATAGCTCTCAGTCGGACTCTGGCTCGACGTCCACCGTTGAAGAAAGCGAGGACCTAGTGGCTATGGTATATAACGAGAGCATAAGTCCCCCAAGTAGCACTTCGACTCCTCAGATTAGCCCAATTGATATATCATTCGACAATATATATTCAACAGGTGTGAACCAGCATTTCCCGTCTCCGGACATGTCATTCATCGGCCTCGAACATGCGTCTTCCCAGTCGTTTCTACATGATGAACTCAGCGCTTCTGTAACGTTTCCGAGCCTTCAAGTAGCAGCGTCACCTCTGAGATCATTTGATGTTACCCTATTTCAGCCAATTACATTTCATTTGGAAAATCTACCTTTTGAAAGATTTGAGCGGGATTTAGTGTCGAGGGGTCTCAGACTAGCTACCTGCCCATCACCAATGCAGGATTCTCGCTTGCTGTCCGGAGCACCGAAACTAGCTGCAATGTTTCTGCAGGATGCAGTTCACATTATGTCAATGGCAAATGGAAAACCGTATAAAAGAAATGCTTACAGCGCTTTGATCACGCTGCAAAAGCTTGAGACGATTCTCCCAAAAACTCAAAAGAACGACCAAAACAGCAGCATAATACAATCTACACCAGGAATATCTGATGTGGATCTGCACCAAATTCTCCTATATTCAGCGGCAAATGGGTTTGTTGGGATAGACGAGATACCTATCGGAACAGTGTTCCAGTTCCTTGACCGTAATAGCAACGTCATTTCATTATTGTTGCGGGTGTTCGAGGAAAACAAAGGTCCTACGGCAAAGACACTTGCTGAAAATTTATTTCGGGCGGCAATAGAAGCCTGCGATCACCAAAAAACCAAGTTGCTTCTAGAAACAGACTTGGTAGATGTTAACAATACATTCTGCTTTATCGATGGCAAAAGGCTTGCTCCTATAGAGCGAGCCGCTGAGCTTCAAGCGCTGAAAGTTGTGCATGAGTTACTGGTATTCAAAGCCTGTGTCCAGGAAAAAGCCTCAGAAGCACTGGTGCATTTAATAAATGGGAGATGTCGCAAGGACACCAAGCGTGAACACAGCTCTTTCCCCGAAGAATATCAGGATATTGTACGTGCCTTAATCGAAGCAGGGGCAAAGTTAAGCGCCTCCATGATTTATTCAGCACTTACCAGATTTGTCGACATGAGTCTCGCTCAGATGTTATTGGATAGACTTGATCATCGTGTGTTCCTCGAAATCATATCTACTAGCTATCCAATGAATCTAGAACTGATTGCGAGAGAATTTTCAGATGAAAGGGCAACGGCATATATCGTTAAGTGGATCTCATTTTGCAATGAGGTTGGCTGTATTGGAACATGTTTCAGTCGCTGCCCGCCCTATATCGTGCTCCAAGCGCTTATAGTTGGCGCGGTGCGAGGCCATGTACAATTTGTTCGGCTCCTTTTTCAATATGCGGATTCGCCAGCAGCTGTTCTCAGCGCGGCTATAAGAGGTGGGAATAAAAAATTAATTGACTTCCTACTCAGTCAAGAACTTGATATACACCGAGCTCCATGTGCACACATTACCAGCGAAGATGATATCCGTGCTAAACTATCAACGACGCCACTAGCAGAGGCAATTGTTGCGAAAGACAAAGTGTTGATCAAACTGCTTGAAAATAAGGGTGCACTTGAAAATCTTTATTGTGGGAACGAAAGTCGGTTCGGACCCGCAATACGCTCCGCAGCGCAAGTGGGAGACGTTAACTATATGAAAACACTGTTGTCACTCTGTCCTCTCGTTACGGATCACGATATTCAAGTTGCATTCAAAACCGCTATTCATTATCAGCAGGAAGAGGCCGTGCGATTATTGCTGAATATGGGGATAGTCCGCACAAGATTTGACAATTCAATCAGCGCAGAGGCATCGTCCATTGAATTGTACAAATGGGAACATAAGTCAGTCCTTCTCAACTCGTGGTTGAATATGCCAGGGATTTTCCTCAGTAGTCTTTCTTTGCATTTCTCTAGGGATTCGTTGCCGGAAGACGTAGATATGCTGAAATTCTTCTGTGAATTTGGTCGAACTACGAACTACTTCCAAGATTGTTGCTTATCTGTGGCTCTCAAGCACAGCAATATTTCAATGGTGAACTTCCTTATCGAAAAGAGAGCCCTTGAAAACAAAGAGAATGTGCGGCTGAGTGAGATTATATTTGGATTTGCTGATGAAGGGCGTCCAGACGTTATTCGCAGACTTTTGGAATGCATCCCCTTTTCCACGGAGCTTCCCAGTATGTTACGAATAAGCATTGATAATATTATTAAGAGGTCTGATATGGAAAGATTGGATATTATCCTAAACTCTGGAAAGTTCGATTTCAAGAAACCGCAAAGCCACCATTCTTTCCTTTTAACAGCAATCAAGAGGGATACAGATGAGACCGACTTCACTTTTCAATTTACCAATCGTCTGCTTGATGCTGGATGTGATATCAACGCCATTGTGATGCATGAACTGCCAAAAGAAATGGTCCTCATTGAAAGTCCATTCTTGGCTGCGGTTAGGACTAAGAACGGGGACCTGGTACAGACTCTTATTGATCGCGGCGCCAATGTCAACAAAGAGGCTGTCTTTGGTCTTAGGCAAACACCATTACAAGCTGCTGCTAAAGTTGGTAACCTCGATGTTGTGGAATTATTACTTCGGAATGGGGCGGACGTTCACGCCAAACCAGCAATTCGATGTGGTGGCACAGCTATTCAGTTTGCGGCTATGAGTGGAAACTGCAATATCGTCATGATTCTAATGGAAAAGGGCGCTGACTTGTACGGACCCCCTTCCGAGTTTGGGGGGAGATGGCCTATCGAGGCTGCTGCTGAAAGCGGTCGGCTGGATATGATTCAGTTTCTTTGGAACGTGAGCATGTGCGGTTTCCCACTAGAGCAATGTCGTAGGGCCGTTCAGCTTGCTGAAGAGAATGGGCATATGGGGTGCAAGGAATTGATCCTACAGCTGGCCGTATCAAGTGGTATCATGCCTACACTCGAGGGCTAGACATGGAGGAGGCTCTATAATAGTTTTGGTGTTGACCGTCAAGATAATTGCTGCCATGGAGTTGCCGGTTTTATCACTATATCTCCTATGTTTCAGAATGAGGCGTTTGGTCTGAGATTATTTAAAGGGTGAGTACCGGGAGACATTTCATGAGTGGATCGCATTGCGACAGTCCTCTGAACACATTTTGGCCAGAGAGATAATGATTAAATGAACATATTTCCTTTTGCAGTTTCTCTTCCACACCCTTTCTTAAGAGATATGCGACATGATATTGGTAGGAAAGAATAGTTAGCTACGCATATACAAGTAGGCATTGAGGAGCATATCTACCTGGTATGTAAGTGGAATCAACACGAAAGCATCAATAGATGGCTGTGAAAAGGTATCAATTATATTCGCTATGTCACATGCTATCAAAGAACCACCATATGCTGTCTTCCTTCCTTCCAAGCTTAGTTCTCGGATATTCTGTCTCGTGTCCTACAACAACCTTTACTCAAGCAACGGCACCAACACCTTCGCCGTCTCTACAATACTCGTCTCGTACGGAATCCAGTCCTGTCCCGTCGCCTTAACCGCCTTTCCCCCATCAAACGCCACATTTCCACTCGTCGAGGGGTACCCCTCCTCGTATCCCTCCCCAGGATTCCCCTTCACCAACCCGAGCTCCGGCATGTGCTTATTCAGGATATCGGCCATAGCCTGCGAAGCACCCGTCGCCGCAGCGCATAGATAGCGCTGGCCGTCGGAAGAAGGGGGGTTCAGGACGGACCAGAGGATGACGCGCGCGACGTCCCGCACGTCGATCGTGTTCTCGTAGATTAGGCTTGGGCCCGGGATCTGCTTGGTGGTGAGGAGGGAGAAGAGGTTCCCGAGGGAGAAGGGGAGTTGTGAGGGGCTGGTCCAGGGGATTAGAGGTGGGCCGATGAAGTAGCTGTAGTAGAAAGTTGCATGTTAGTAAATGCGAATGATTTAGGAGATGATAGTGGTTCGTTGGATTGAATAGGGGTAATAGGGGAAATTGTGGAGCTTACGTGGCTTGGAAGGTCGTCATGGTGAATGAGGGTTTTCGCTCATCGCGGAACTTCCAAAATGCTCTCTCGCCGGCCGTTTTACTTGCACAATACGCATGTAAGCCACCTGCTTCGGATCCCAGTTGCGCGACTGCCGGTTCGGAAGTTGTGTTCCAGTTCTTCTCCGAGTATACGCCGGGTTCGGTGGGTACGTCGAAAACAGCGGCAGCAGAGGACATTAATACCACGCTTTTTACTTTCGATCCCGCCTTGACCGCCGACTCCAATATTCCCGTCGTGCCGCTCACATTCATACGGACTACTTCCGGTGGGGGTAAAATGAAGGTATCTTTGACGGGTGAGGCGAGGTGGATGATTGCGGAGCACCCTAAACTCGGTGTTATTCGTCAGCTTCTTATTCCCAATTCGTATTTTGCAAACAAAAATAGCAGCAGCTATTTGTTCACTTTACCCCCACAAGGTGAAGTTCGTACCAATTACGGCTTGGTCAAAGGCGCCGGGTGTGGTCATGTCGGAGACCTGTACGACTTCGGCCCCGCCTCCGTAGCCAAGTTCTAGCAACGCCTTTTGCACCTCGGTGCCGGCTTCGAGGTTTCGGACGGCGCCGCGAACATTGTACCCGGCTTTGAGTGCCAACTCGGCAACCCGGCCGGCAAGGTAGCCGTTAAATCCGGTTATGAGGATTGTTTCTCGGGAAATCATCTTTTTCTTTGTTTATAACAATTTACTATTATAATGGTATGAAAGGAATGCAATGTCGACGCAAATCCAGTTTGCAATCGATGATGTGTTCATTCACGTGCTTGTGCTTGTGTTTGTGTTTGTACTTGTGCTCCGCGAATGGCGAACAGAAAAGGATCTCAGATGAAAGTGCATCACAGCCATTTGTATAAACCTGTCTAGTCCGGTCTTTCGTATACATCTCCGTAGCTAGGTAATGTCCTTTTGCAACTGGGAACTTTTATCGCGAAAGAAGCGGATTTCGGATTTCGATTAGATAGAACACGATTCATCGTGGTGTGTTTGATTAAAAATGTTCACCTTCCGCCTTTCCTGGCCTATTTCTTTCTCTGCTATTAGTTGCGGCTGTTAGAACAAAAGGACAATGCATCACACCAGCAGATTTTGGGGGTTGAAAAAGGCCTTGCAGCGCCGTAGCAACCCCCCTAGCAGGTAGCTAGAGACCCCCTAATTGCCATTTTCGGAAGCGAACGACGCTTCTAACTGGACGGCTCGGTTTGCTAAAGAATGCTGAACGAAAGCACGCTTCTAATATTCTACTTAGGGTAAAAAACCCCCATAATCTTATTATAATCCCGGCATTCCAGCTAGACTTTTCGGGTCTCGGTATCTAGCATAGGAGTTTTGTTTTTTAGGTGGGTATTAATATAAAACAGAGAAGAGGTACGGTCCTTTTAACAAGCTGTGTTGTCGAATGCCCTATCATAGCGTCTGTTTTTCAAAGTAACGATGCAGTCTTGGCTCCGGTGGAGCTGTTTTGAGTCGAATGTTCCCGAGGATCTGGTACCATGAAACGGGTATCGTTCACGATTGACCATACAAGTTGAAACTTAAATTCGTCCCTCGGTAAGATTGTTATCATGTAGATCACGACGCATAATATTACCATAAATCGTCTTTATTTCCGCTTCTTTCTAAAGCCATCAATCATCACCGCGACACCGTATCCCAAGTAAGTAGCGAAGTTCGCGAAAATACACTATATATGCTAAACTAAGCCCCTAAATAGGGATCGAGCTTCGTTTTGGCCGTGGGCACGTTACATATCCGCCCCATCGTTTTAGCAAATACGCCAGACTAGCATAAGGGGTAGAAGACGAAAATCGCATAGGAGTAGCGGAGAGCGGAGAACAATAGGGCACGTGCAGGACGCAGAAGGCTTAATAATAAGTGACGGAAGTACCTTGCATTGCTCTGTCATGCTGATATCATATCATGTCAAAGCGGAGAGTTTCTATCAGGCAGGCAGAGAGAGCCTCGGATTTCTCATATAATTATGGCTGCGAAGGCAGTACGAGTACGACTCCGACCTGCTCGGTTCTTCCATCACACACCATCACGATGCGAGTTTGAAGCGGTGTCCTTTTACATCGGTGAAGAGTCAGTGTCCTACTGGTCGCATTCCCCTCCAGTGGCGTCCCTTGCGTTGTATTGCAATAATAAACAAAAGCTTTGATATTGCTCCGTTTCATTCTGCTCAAGGCCGAGCCATAGACCGCATCCACGTGGTCGACAGCGACAATCGCAAATTAGACGCCTTCATGCGGGCTCGCTCGTTCACATCATGAGTTCTGGGTACCTATTTGTGCAGAAACAATTTGTCGACGTCATGAGACAGCCCATTTGACAGGCTTGTCTCTGTCGACGCCTACTGTTTACAAAGACACATTGACAAAAAGTACTAGGATTTCACGCTCGGCTATGAGGACAAATTTCGACAAGGCATTAATGACGACGGCTTGACTTCCGACATATCTAATATTATCTGGGCTAGGCAATTAGTACCTAAAGTGGTATTCAACTCGTGGGAATTGTTGAGGCTGAGGTACTCCGAATCGCTAAATATTGCGGCCCGCTTCCCGCTTCCCGATTTACAGGCACTCGTCGGGTCGATCAATTATCTCCGGAAGTTTGGGAAGTCATACGGCGCACAGTGGAGTGCACATTCTTCGAGAGGTACCTAGGTAGGTTTCAAAATTGGCCGCGTACATCACCATGAGTTTATTACTCCAAGTGACTATTGGTTCCAAGTAGGGAGTAGAAAAATATCCGGGTTTGCAGCTCTCGGATGTTGAATTCATTTCGATTTTTGTTTTGTTTACCTAGAAAAGAACACCCTCAAAATAGTCGACCAAAAGTTGATCGTACTTATCAGATAGTGTAATGTGATGTTCTTTAGGTCTATTGCAGATGAAAACAACTTTGAAAATAGGTGCCTACTAGGTGCCTACATTATATTATAGTACGTATCTTGAACCTGATCCAGCGGTAGCTTTGTAGGGCCTCACTCCAACAATATTAATAAGTAATCAATCTAGACCGCTTTATAACAAATTAGGTACTTTTCCGTTAGTGAAGACCTAGACGTGGCCAGCCCCTTTCCTTGGCTTCAGCTTCTGAAGTTTCAATGGCTTCGGGTCAAGCTATCGGCCCACTTGGCCTCATATAGTGAACGTTTATAGCCTTCGGTATATATCAATGGTAGCTTTAGCAGTTCCGATAGTAAATCCTTCCCAGTTTTTGGGAGGAGATTTAAGTAAACTTAGGTATTGACCTACCTAGTTCATACGTTCAACGCCTGAAGTAGCTGATAGGTTGATGTTTATTTATCTGTCGGAATATTAGGTGGCTGGAAGTCTAAGCCCTGTATCCTAGGCTATACCATGTGCTACCTCGTACTACCCGTTTCCAGGAATTCATGCAAGACTGATACTCACAACCTGCGTCCGATTCAACGCTATAAATCCTTCATCTTCTTACATGAGCAGTGACAATCCGAACATGGTGGTGGAGGGTAATAATGATGTTGAATCACAGAGGCCACTTAACCCACCTACAAAAGGCCACGTCCTACAGAAAAGCGATATCTACTTAATTGCCTGCACTACATCATGCATTGTCACCAACATGCTTGCAATTTGAAAAGGTCGAACCTCCAACAGCTCGAACTTGGGTCAGATTTGCAATTGGTTATACCTCTAAGTTCTAACACGACTATCGATGCCGTGCACCGGACTTCGGGTGATATTCTACCGTTGAGGCTAGATTTACGGCACGCCGATGATTAGTGATCGAAAAAAGCGTGCCCTTCATCTTAATCTGAATGTGGTGGCTGGCACTGGCTGTTATGGAACTTTCCCTTCGTGGTGGCCGCACATTTCGCGAGGCAATATCCATAGGGAAAGGACATTAGAATCTTACTCGAGATCTTATCAATAATCTTTTTTACCTGTCTCAATTTTCCTACTCTAGTCTATTATTCCCTTTAAAAATCCTTACATCTAAATATCACCGATAGAACCCCTGATTTTGAATAGGGGTTTTGATTGTCACATGTTTAGGGGGTTAACCTACTGGTTCCTAGGCGATTTACGCAAATGCAAAAAAACCTGAAATTTCAACATAATTATGAGAAACCAAAGCTATATTCTATGAATACAAAGTTCCTATAAAACTTTTGCAGATCTTAGAATTCATTGCTTTTCCTGTTGCGTTCATCCAATGGGCATTCTCATAGGGCAAGTGCTCGCTGAGACAGCTAAAAATCAAGCTTTATAGGGCCCCACAGCATCTAGTCCCGCGCATACCCGCTGCAAGTAATTGCCGATTATCTGATGCATTAAGCACGTAAATCTCTGTGTTTGATGTCAAACAACTGCAACTTAATTTCCTCTTCGCCGACTTGCGGTAATTAGACTCATTTCCTAACCTATCGACGATCCTAAACGAGTTTTAGTAGCGCCTGACATAGCAAATTGAGAGATAATGGCGGAATCATCTCAACCCCTCCGAATCGGCTTTGTGCCGGAGCACTTCTCCACGCCGCTTTACTTCGCGCAAAAGTACTTCGGCTTGTCCGCTACCTTGATCCCGTTCCCGTCTGGAACTGGGCACATGATCACTGCCATTCGTTCCGGCGAGATCGATATCGGGATTGGTTTAACGGAAGCATGGGTAGCAGGCTTAGGCAAGGAAGATACCCCTGGCGATGGTGGCTACAGAATTGTTGGAACTTATGTCGAAACGCCTCTTTGTATGGCGCCACAGATATCGCTGCATACCGTGCGTTGAACTTACTGATACTCATAGGCTGGGCAATTTCCACTGGCGCAAAGCGGCCCGAGATCACATCCGTGTCCTCGCTCAAGGGATCTAAGATCGGGATCTCACGCATCGGCTCCGGAAGCCAGGTGATGGGATACGTGCTCGCGGACCAGCAAGGATGGCTTACCCCTGGAAAGTCACCGTATGAAGACTTTTTGATACTGCAGAACTTTTTGAATCTGAGGAATGCCGTCAATGACGGGAAGGCGGACTTCTTCATGTGGGAACACTTCACGTCCAAACGGTACTACGATAGTGGGGAGATACGCCGCGTGGGGGAGATCTACACCCCCTGGAGTAGTTGGAAGATCGTGGCGTCGACGGAGCGGCTGCTGTCGGGACCGAGCGCAGATCAGCGGCTGTTGGATCTGTTCAAGAAGCTCGATGAGGGTGTGAAATATTTTGGCGCGCATCAGGATGAGGCAGTTAAGTACATTAGCACTGAGTTGGATTACTCGGAGGCGGATGCGAGGGAATGGTTGTCCACTGTGCGATTCGCTACCAAGACCGAAGGCGTTGACTTGAAGGTCATTCAGAGCTGTGTCGACATCCTGCGCAAAGCGGGAGTCTTGGTTGAAGGGAAAGGCTTGCAGCCGGAGACCATGCTCATCAATGGTCTTGGCGCTCAATTCCCGGAGTGAGACATGCAGGAACTGTACTATACTTCAGATGAAGACAACAAGATCTTACACGGTTTTTTCTAACGTCTAATCTATTTTTGATTAATATTATCGTTATGTCTTGGTCTCCCTGAACCCTATTCCGTGATTTTCGCTGATGTCCCACGAAGCTGTAGCTACCCCGAAAATCGCGATAGCAACGTCATTTTCGGCCCCGCACGTTAAGCTGAGCTCCCCACAAGAAAATCTGCGCCGCAAAACCCAGGTCCCAGGTATGTACGTAATCTTTTTCAAAACTTCAAATCGAAATTTGTACGACTCAAAAAAGCTACGCATTCACTACGGAACACTCTCCTAGATAATTGGAAAATAGTGGTGGGGTCGATATCTACCTGAATCCCTTTATCTTAAGCGGCGCGGGGAGGAAGGGATTATGAAAATGACCTCCCCCAAACGCCTCTGGCGCCAGCAACTGCGCTTCCTTTCAACCCTCACCTCCGCAAACCCTCCACTCCCTCGATCCTCCAACCCAACAACTCCAGCCCTTCGCCATCTCCGCCCCCGCGCCCCGCGATCTCAGCGCTTCCAATCCACCAAACCACCCAACCCCTCACCCTCTTCCGCATCCACAGAAGCCTCCGAAGCCCGCAAAACCCAACGCGCACACACGATCCTCGACCACGCCTCCCGCTTCGTCCCAAAACGTCTGCACCCATCACTCCAACGCCTACGCACGGCACCCTTCAGCCACGTCGCCGCGTTCCTCGTCTTACACGAGTTAACCGCCATCCTTCCTCTATTCGGGCTAGCGTGCTTGTTCTACAGCACGGACTGGGTGCCCACGTCGTGGGTTCTGGGGCCGTGGGCAGCGTGGGCGGAGGAAGGGTTGCGGCGGTATATGAGGTATTTCCGGAAGAAGGGGTGGTTTGGGTTAAGTGGAGAGGAAGATGGGAGGGATGGGGAGGAGAGGTTGGAGGAGCGGTTGAGGGGGGAGATTGAGAGGGAGAAGGAGATGGAAAGGGAGGAGGGGAGAGGGTGGTTTGGGAGGTGGAGGGGTGGGGGGAACGTTGATGATAAAAGCGAAGATGTTGGATCTGGTGCTGAGGCGGAAGATAGCAAGACTAAGACCGCTTGGAAGAAGGTGAAGAACGTGGTTACGACCGATAATACGGAGAAGGGGTATAAGATCGGCATTCAAATCGCGGCCGCCTACGCAATTACGAAAATGCTACTTATACCTAGGATAGCGCTTAGTCTATGGGCTACACCTTGGCTCGCGAGAGGATTTGTAGCTGCGAGGCGTTCGATATGGAAGAAACGTAGCTAGTCACCCATGCTGCACAACATAACCGAGAACAGAACATCACAAAAGAACTAGACAAAAGCTTCTCTCAAGGTTTTTTATTCATTGCGACATGCGTTTATCTACTTGATCCTGCTCTTGATTTCGAGCCTCGTCCAAGCTAGAATAAACTTTTACGACATCATATGGAGCTTTGTAGCCATATTTTTACTCGTAGATCCACTTTGCCTGGGCGTTCTCCCAGCTGATGACGTCGCCCTCCTTGAACCAAAGAGCGATCTCCTTCTTGGCGTTCTCGACGCTGTCGGAGCCGTGGCAGACGTTGCGGCCGGTTTGGAGAGCGAAGTCACCCTATATATGGTTGATTAGATCGAATTGCTTTGTGTATGAATTTTTGGGATGGTTACTTACACGGATGGTGCCAGGGGCAGAGGCAAGAGGGTTGGTGGCACCGAGGAGAGCTGAGAGAGCATTAGTTAGCCTCATGAAGATTAGGTATAGAATGGTAAGGTGGACGTACTTCGGCCAGTCTTGACGGCGTCAAGGCCTTCCCAGACCATGGCGGCAATTGGGCCGCTGTTCATGTCTATGATTGGGTTAGTTATGTCGAATAGGATAGTCGTCGTCACGGCGACATACACTCAATTAGACCAGGGAAGAAGGGCTTGTCCTTGAGGTCAGCATCTGTTACAATTCTGTTAGTTCACGAAGCCATTAGAATTGGGTGGGGTGGAAATGACTTACAGTGCTGCTCAAGGTGGGCCTTGCCGGGGGTGACAAGCTTGAGGGCAACAAGCTTGAAGCTATTTCATAGTCAGATTGGTGCGTCGGCAGATTGGGTAAGACATATCTACTTACCCACGGCTCTCGAAGCGAGAGATGATGGCACCAACGAGGCCACGCTAGGGCAAGGGTTAGGACAATGTTTGGGAGCTTTAGCTATATATACTATGGAGAGGTTGTAATACCTGGACACCGTCGGGCTTGATGGCAATGAAACTGTGAATTTATTAGTTATTTGTGCATCGTTGCAGCCTTCAAGGCTAGGGGAGTAGCATAATGAATATTGAAAACTCACGTCTGCTCGGAAGTGGACATCTTGACTTCTTCTGTTGGCACCGGTTTTTCGGTAGGTTGGATGTAAGATTGAGTGACGGTAGTAGTGATAGTTAAAGTAGAAGGAGACTGAAATAGTGCTCCTTTGTAATTATCGATGTCGTGCTGTACGCTTTGGCCGAATGTCCAACCTTGACGATCTGGTTGTGTCCAGGGAAAAAGGAAGAATAGAAAAAAAACCAGGCACAAACTTGACAAGCTGAAGAAAAGATACTTCAAGGCGGGGTGATTGGCGGCATGGCGGGGTCCCTGAGGACCGCTGGCATTGGGTCGACGGGCGTTGGGCTTGACGTGGCTTTCAGAGTTGTGGCGTCTCCTGCTAACACCCCCACCACCTTGAGGTCCACTAATGCCAGCACCGCCAGGTACGAATTGTTTTGGCACGTTTTGTGGCTGTGGCTGATACATCTCGGTCATTAGGGGGATGTTACAGCAGTGTATTAACTGTAATAAGGCTGTATGTGATTCTTGAATTGGACCTTGATGGCTCGACGTTTCCTATGTATTTGGAAGAGTTTTGACTGTCGGATATGGAAAATGATGCATAAGTAATGATTTAAAAATTATTGATTAAATTTTTCGAAAGTTTCGTGATCACGGAGCGTCAATGAGATGTTGAAGGAAACAAGAAATTGTTGACGTTGTTGCTTGTGACAGTGATGGCTAAGACTTCTGATTGATCAAACGGAAAATAGAAAAGGGAAATATTCACAAATCAGATGGATCTTATTTATTACAATATGCTCCCGTGCAGCCACGATGTAGTTCACGACAGGCCACGGCCAGATGATGAACATTAGATAGTTCAACAATGAACATGATAGATTCAATATTCCAATATCGTATTCTGCGTGTGGCTAGTAAATGACGATTCACTGTTCAATGTTCATGGATCATTGGAATTTCCTTGTATTGATTAGGTCACTTTCATCTGGGGCTCCTGCGTTCAATGTTAGCGCTAAAATAGAGTGGATACCGATAAATGTGGCTTCAATCTTACAGGCTAAAATATCGGATTACCTAATGGAAGGGAGCTTCAAGGTTTAAGGTTTGCCCTAGCAAGGTACCCAGTACAGCTAGCTCGTACCTCTCGAATGGACAGCTCGCATCTCGTCCAGTTCAACCCTCCACAAAGATCAAGCACAACATTCCCAATTGCTTGCAACCGTGCGTGGCAATTGAGTGAAACCACTCATGAGTTTACGTTCACATATATCAATGATTTAGTTTTGTCTCTACCCAAATTCTTCTCTGCCATTGTTGACTCCAATTAATCTACCAAGGGACGCCGTGCCAAGGGGACCAAAATGGCCGGTGCTGGTTCGAGCCCAAGATGGGCAGGTTTCTTATGCCTTTTTGCCATTCTATGTTCACTATTTATGCCAGGAGGTAATATCTTCAATAGCTGACATAAACACTCCAATTAAAGCTAATAAAATCCAGTTGCGGTAAAGGAAAATGATTTCAAAAAATGCCACCAGTCCGGCTTCTGCAAGAGAAATAGAGCTTACGCCGATAATGCTGTTGCTCTAGGATCCGAGTGGAAAGCACCCTACAAGATTCCATCCGAGCTGGCCTCGTTCAAGGATGGCCAGTTCCACGCTACCATACTAAAAACCACCGACGAACAAGGAAATACCGTCCAGCTTCCCATTACCGTATCTTTCTTGAAATCCGGTACCGCACGTGTTACGGTCGACGAGAAGAAGAGGCAAGATAAGGACATCGAGATCAGACATAACAGCGGGGCTAGAAAAGAAAGATATAATGAAGCCGAGAAATGGACAATCGTTGGAGGCTTGGATGTGGATAAGGATGCCAAGGTTTCTCATGAAAGTGAGACTGGCATCAAGATTCAATACGGCCCTAACCTGGCATTTGAAGCTGATATCAATTATGAACCATACTCAATTGAGTTCAAGCGAGATGGTGTTGCTCAAATAAGACTCAATGACCGTGGGTTGTTAAATATGGAGCATTGGCGCCCTAAGATCGACAAGCCCGAACCAGAGAAAAAGGAAGGCGAGGAAGGACAAGAAGAGAAGAAGGAAGAAATTGTCGATGTACCTCCGACCGAAGACGAAAGCACTTGGTGGGAAGAGACTTTCGGTGGTAATACCGATTCTAAGCCTCGTGGACCTGAGAGCGTTGCCCTCGATATCACCTTCTTAGGCTACGAGCACGTCTACGGAATTCCCGAGCATGCTGGTCCCTTGTCACTGAAGGAGACCCGCGGCGGTGAGGGCAACTATGCCGAACCATACAGATTGTACAATGCCGACGTTTTCGAGTACATCTTGGACAGCCCAATGACTCTGTATGGTGCCATTCCCTTCATGCAAGCTCAGCGAAAGGACTCGACTGTCGGTGTTTTCTGGCTTAATGCAGCTGAGACCTGGATCGATATCACTAAGGCCAAAGAGTCCAAGAATCCCTTAGCACTCGGAATTAGTGCGAAGACGAACACCCAGACACACTGGATTTCAGAGTCCGGCTTGATGGATGTTTTCGTCTTCCTTGGACCGACTCCTCGCGATATCACCAAGAGCTATGCCGAGCTCACCGGAACCACCGCCCTTCCTCAGGAATTTTCCATCGGTTATCACCAATGTCGATGGAACTACGTCTCGGACGATGATGTTAAAGAGGTTGATCGCAAGATGGATCGGTATCATATCCCATACGACGTCATTTGGTTAGATATCGAATACACCGATGACAAGAAGTACTTCACCTGGGATAATGACATGTTCAAGGACCCCATCTCCATGGGCAAGCATCTAGACCAACACGGAAGAAAACTGGTCACGATCATTGATCCTCACATCAAGAATACCGGGGGTTATCACGTGTCCGACGAACTGAAGTCTAAGGGTCTGGCCGTCAAGAACAAGGATGGCAACGACTTCGATGGATGGTGCTGGCCCGGATCTTCGCATTGGATCGATGCTTTCAACCCAGCTGCCATCAAGTGGTGGACAACTCTATTCAACTATGACAAATTCAAGGGTACAATGGAAAACACTTTCATTTGGAATGATATGAACGAACCATCGGTATTCAACGGCCCGGAGGTCACTATGCCGAAAGACAACCTCCACCATGGTGGCTGGGAGCACCGCGATGTCCACAACGTCAACGGTATGACTTTCCACAATGCTACGTACGAGGCTATGCTGTCACGAAAGAAGGGTGAGCTGAAACGCCCATTCGTACTCACCCGATCCTTCTTTGCTGGCTCGCAACGTCTTGGCGCGATGTGGACCGGTGACAACCAAGCTAGCTGGGAACACCTTGGTGCATCTATTCCTATGATCCTTGCCCAAGGGATTTCCGGGTTCCCTTTTTCTGGTGCTGATGTCGGTGGTTTCTTCGGTAACCCTGAATTGGAGCTGCAAAGTCGTTGGTACCAAGCCGGTGCCTTCTACCCCTTCTTCCGAGGACACGCTCATATTGATGCCCGACGCCGAGAACCCTTCCTGCTCGCAGAGCCGTACCGATCTATCATCACCTCGGCATTACGTCTCCGCTATAGCCTACTTCCAGCTTGGTATACCGCCTTCTATCATGCTAACCAGGATGGTAGCCCTATCATCCGCCCCTTGTACTGGACACACCCTAGTGAGGAAGGTGGCTTTGATATCGATGACCAATTCTTCGTTGGATCGACCGGTCTTCTCGTCAAACCAGTTGTTGAAAAGGACAAGCGTACTGTGGACATTTACATCCCGGATGACGAAGTCTACTATGACTACTTCAGCTACAAGAAGCTTGCCACAACTAAGGGCAAGTATCTCACTGTAGATGCACCCCTAGAGTCTATCCCTGTATTAATTCGGGGTGGACACATCGTACCTCGTCGCGACACACCGCGTCGCTCTGCCCAGCTGATGAAATTCGACGACTATACCCTCGTCGTGGCAATTGGGAAGAATGGCCAAGCAGAAGGCGAACTCTACGTTGATGATGGTGAGACCTTCGATTACGAAAAGGGCCAATACATTCACCGCAAATTCAAGCTTGAAGACTCAACCCTTTCCTCTACCGACGCTGAAGGCCGCGATGCCAAGAGCGTGAAGGAAGGTCAGTGGCTGAAGCTCATGCATGGTGTATCCGTTGACAAGATCATCGTCATCGGCGCGCCCTCGTCGTGGGCAGACAAGAAGGAGGTGGAGGTTGAGTCCGAGGGAAAGAAGACCTCGGTACCTTTGGATTACCACAAGGCAGAGGGTGGTAAGGCGTCTTTTGCGATTATAAAGCGGGTTGGTGCTAGAATCGGCGCTGATTGGAGCATATCTTTTGCTTAGATGTTGGGAGGCAAATGGCGTACGTGTTGAGGTAGATAAAGATGAATATGAATGTGAATGACTTTGAACATATATTTCATAAGGTATCAGCAAGTGATGTTTTCTTAGCAGTTTAGAATGTTCTATCTGGGCAAACAACGTTGTTCATCAATGCTATCTGTGTTTGTTACGAAATTTGTTGATCACGTGACACCCGTTTGTTTGACCATGTCCCATATTACGTAATTTAAATTTTGAATCCGTCGTGACTTTCAGACCTCAGAGCCTTGACACACCTTATATAACATCATTTAGGTATAAATGAGTACATGTTTGCATTGCGTTCACATATATAAGTCATTTCCTCGAAAACATATGAGGGTTGATCACGAAGAGGGGCTTAAAATTGTTCTAGGAACTGGAATTCATCATTATTACAGTTCTTTTTGATACAGTAAACTCACTAAATGTGATATATTCACTTCAATATCTATGACTAATGACTGAGATATGATGTGACATAGCTGAAGATACAGTTGGAAACCAGCTGTTTCGCTCTTCACTCTATATCGTGTATCCACCTACGTATGTAGTTTATTACTATCGTCTGATTTCCTTTTGCAACTTCGATTTCTATATATTCTAGTAATTTTACTCTCGATTTCTCCCTCAGCATCCAACAACTTGCGCATCTAAACCTTTTCTTCTAGTTTCTTTGCCGCAATTAACGCCATGGACAGCGCTAGTTCTTCTGAGATGGACGATAGGGACTATAAATGCGAGGACTATACTATAGGATGGATCTGCACGCATCCAAAACAACAGACTGCGGCTATCATGATGTTGGACGAAATCCACCACGATATCCCCAAACAGAGCTACGACCCTAACACATACACCCTAGGCTCTATTGGACCACACAACGTCGTTATCGCTTGCAGGTTATCTATAGACAACGACGGTCCTAACACAGCGGCAACCGCAGTTTGGATGACATCTATGTTTCCGGAGATTCGGCTCTGCATGCTTATCGGCTTAGCCAGCGGCATTCCTTCCAAAGTCAAGCTAGGCGATATCGTGGTCGGTATCCCAAATGGCCGGTGGCCAGGAGTAGTGCAATGGGAACGTGGCGAAACCGGGGGTTATAGAAAGGATGCAGAGATGGACCGCCCTCCAAGCATTCTGATTTCTGCTCTCACGAAGCTGCAGAGTGATCATGAGTTATGGGGATCACGTATTCCAGGATACTTGGCTAAGATAGGGGAAAACGAAAGACTGGCTGCGAAATATCTTATCTCCGATTCGCTCCAGGATCACGAGAACCCCATGTCAGAGTCTCGAGGGGTGTCGATTCACTATGGCATGATCGCTAATACGAGCCTTCAGATCAGAGACAAGGCTACTCGCGAAGAATTCAATCTGAGTCTCGGCGGCCAACACCTTCTCTGTATCAATATGGACGAATGGAGTCTTATGCCCAAGTTTCCGTGTATCGTTATCCGCGGCATCTGTAACTATGCAGATGGAGACCGCGATAATTACGAAGGTTGGCGAGGACCTGCAGCTGCTGTTGCTGCCGCATTTGCCAAGGAGGTTCTGGCTGTTCTGCCGGAGACCGAGGTTGTTGGTAGGGCTACCATCAAGAGCATGGGGACGGAGGTCTTGTAACTTGTCACAAGACTTCTTCACAAGTACCTTTAGCAGTTAAAGGTCTAACTAAAACTGGTGAGAGGATTAGGGGTTGGGTCTAGAATGAAACTATGTGTCCTTGACATCTTGGGGAAGAGAGACATGTTGGTGGCTCGTCTTGGAGGAATAGACGGATGATGATTGTGCAGGACTGTATACCGCGGTCCCTAGCAAGTAGTTTATAGTTCCTTGCGTAATAACGTTGTAGTTTCTTTGCGAAGATTCGACTTGTGAAAACGATTATCGGAATATGTGATTACCATGTATCCTTTTCTACTCTAGGTATTCCCTACGTCTAGTCTAAATCGGCTTCGTAGCATCATCCGCGGCTCCTCGAAGACTCCATCAGAACTCTCGCCCTGTACTATATTCTAGATCTAACTATATAATCATCTAATTCGTTGCCTACCTAAAGGAGGAACGCATCCTGATAAGGTGATGTAATGGCAGGGCGGTTCTTACGGTATCTTACCCCTATGTAGGTACTAATGGGTACCTAGTGCACTGTGTGGCGCTTTCTTTCAGTGGCCAAGCTGCCTAAGTTGTCCACTAAATATAGCGGCTACACATTGAAATATAGTGAGCAATCTCTACAAGATAGCGCTATAATATGCAACTTCGATTGTCTGCGGACAGGCTTCGTAATTCATTTACTGTCTTTTCTTAAGTAACAAATAATCCGGCAGGCCCATCAACCTGCTTCTCACTCTCATCAAGTAAACCAAGAGCTTCACGCCTAGTCGGGGCTGAAGCGTCGAAGTACGGCTTCTCGCCCAAAGTCGTGACACGCGTTCCATGCCGAGGATGTTTTCCACCATAGTCCCAGCTCGCGTTGTGGATAGTAATTCTGTTAAAGCACCTACGTTAGCAATTACAGAATCATTGACACAGACAGCTGGTGGACTTAAGGAGGCTCACCTGTTATCCCAGAGCGCACTTGTATTCGGCGTCCACTTGAAGCGCACCTGGATATCGACATTCTTCTCGTATACATCGTACAAGTAGTTGAGAATGACATCACTCTCGGCTTTGTCCAGACCCACGATGCGATCGGTCATAGCGCGATTGACCCACAGTGCTTTCCAGCCGGTTGCAGGGTGGACGCGCACAAGAGGGTGAACCCGTTCAATGAACTTGGGACCAGCCTCCGGATGTTCACGGTCTAGATACGGGTGCGCGGACCGGTACACGGCGAGCTTGCCGTCGATGATCTTGCGGAAGTCGGGAGACAGTTTCTCGTAGGCGGAGTACCCACTGGCCCAGAGGGTGTCCCCACCGACCGGGGGTATTGTGTCATTGTGCAGATGCGTGATGCCCGCGGGCTGTAGCTCGTGTACGAGGTCCGTGTGCCAGCGCGACGCGCCGCCAGGGTTACGGAAGTTGGCATGTCGTTCTGTGGCTTGCAGGTCCGGCCAGATCACGGTTACGCCTGGGTTACCGGGAACTTGGGCAACTTGCGGCTGTTATTCATTGTGGTAAGTATTTGAACATGAGCTCTCCTTCAATGAAGGTGTGCGGAAGCGAGACTCACATGAACTTCTACTCGTCCATAATACTTGCCAAGAGCGAGCTGCTGCTGGGGCGAGAGATCCTGGTTCCTGAAGAAGACGACACTTCGCTCAGCAATAAGTAGCGCTAGCTCGTCTTTCTGCTGGTCCGTAAGGTCCTTAAGCTGGAGACCCTCAATCTCAGTTCCAATGTGTGCGGTAAGGTCAGTCACTTTGGTGGCAGCCGACAGGAGTGCCGACTTGGATTTATCGGCACGCGCTCCGGCATCGTCATGTTTCCACTCCTTGCCTCTAATTTGGTAGACATCGTCGAGGAACAGTGGTCGCGACGGACGGTAAGGATACCCGTTAGAAAGATCAATTCCTGCTTTCTTCAAGCGGAGGAGAGCCGGTTCGGGTAGGCCAAGCGTGTCTTTGCGAGGTTCCGCAAAATCCTTGATGCGCTCATCAATTGGGGCTGGTGCCATTTTCACGATGTTTAGGCAGTTTTTGATTTATTTATCTGATTTATTTTTAATTTTCTTTTTCATAGAAACATTAGATGGGAAGTGAGCTCTATTCCAACTCCTCATTTAGCACCACAAGATGTGTACG
The DNA here is from genome assembly GCA_003314315.1 of Annulohypoxylon stygium. Lineage (NCBI taxonomy): Eukaryota > Fungi > Ascomycota > Sordariomycetes > Xylariales > Hypoxylaceae > Annulohypoxylon > Annulohypoxylon stygium. The sequence continues at coordinate 356,522 of QLPL01000020.1, forward strand.
ACCTCCAACGGGATTATATACAGCGACACGAGCATCGATTTGGAGATCCCTTACCATTGACCTCATTTTTACTGAATTCGACGACAGGTCATTCTCCATCTCTATGGACGCATTCGAATGTTTCAACTTGACGATTGGTAAGCTGTATCTGCTGTGATCCTATTAGCTGCTGCTCCATGACGGTCTCTTGCAGAATCTAGTGAGGAGTAAGTAGGTCTCGAAGATTGATAGAGGTCGCGATTGGAGTTCCTTATCAATTCGCGATATTGGAGAAGGATGATGCAAGAAAGATCACTTCTAAAATGCAGGTGAGTTACATTACGCAGTGCTATTCGACGCGTTCTGTGGGGTCAACCATGGCGTCATGACAACCATCATTGAGGTGATCACCATCTTGGTTACCTCGGCGCTTCTACCTCTCTAGCTTCGAGGAACGCTCCCGTAAAACCCCACACTTCTCACAACTAGACCATTACAATGCATGAGCTGTAAGACAGCTCTAGAATTATTCTTCCATGAATGGCTAGGCCCATCAGCCCATGACCTTGTCTATGGCTAGGTTATACGTATGCCCAACCAAGCTTTTAAAGCTTCGGGATCCTAGAGGAGAAAATGATTGATAATCGTATATCGTACATAGTTCCTCCTTGCTGGGGAGATCTGGGTCGATATCGAGCAGGGGGCGTGCATTATGAGACGCCACTTAGAACATTCGTTCGTCAAAACGCGGGATAAATATTTTGTACGCGAATGATTTCGGGAGTGACCCATGTATAGATTCCGAGAGAGTTGAGTTCTTTTTAAGACAGCAATGTCTTAAATATTCTCTGTCTGACTACTTCCTCAGAGCTTTCGTCTAAGTCTAATCGTACGAGTACGACATGGCAAACAAGGAGATAACGACCAACAATGCAGTCGAACTCAACGGCGAGTTGGCTGCGAAGAGCGTCGACAATAGTGACGCTGGATCATCCTCGCATGTTGTTGTCAAACCGAAACAAACATGGAGATCGTATTTTTGGGATACATTTGACAAGTCACCTGAAGAGAGAAGGTTTTTATTCAAGCTCGACGCGGTGATCCTGACATTCGCTTCGTTGGGTTACTTCATCAAAAATCTCGATCAAATAAACGTCAACAGCGCCTTCGTATCCGGTATGAAAGAGGATCTCGGGCTTTACGGAAACCAACTCAACTATATGATTACTTGCTGGACCGTGGGTTATGTCATTGGTGAAATCCCAAGGTAGGACGAACCTACTACTTCTCTAATTCAGCACTACTAATCATAACAGCAACATCTTGCTCACCAAAGTTCGGCCTTCCATTTGGATACCCGCATGCGAGGTCGTGTGGTCGGTTTTAACCATCTTAATTTCAAAATGCCAGACAGCAACACAGATATATGTTCTACGCTTTTTCATAGGACTTGCGGAGAGCGCGTTCTATCCTGGAATGCAATATGTCATTGGGTCTTGGTGGTAAGCTTTACCCCTTTTTCTTGAGTTTCGTAGCTTGGAATTGGCGAAAGAATTCAAGGCTAATATACATGTGTAGTACGTTCAATCCATTTCTACGAGAAAATAATACCTCGAAGAAGAATTCTCGTTTTTCTTTCCGAAGAAATGCTGACATTTAGCAGATCGAAAGGATGAACTCGCCAAGAGAAGCTGTATTTTTCACGCGAGTGGTACAATAGGAACAATGTTTTCCGGTTACTTGATGTCGGCGGTGTACAATCTTAACGGCACAGACGGGTTTAGGGGTTGGCAATGGCTTTTCATTATCAACACCATAATATCCTTACCGATAGCCATCGCAGGCTTTTTCTTCTTCCCGGACGTACCTGAAATCACTCGTGCGTGGTGGCTGAGCAAAGATGAAATAACGCTGGCGAAGAAGCGTATGGAGTTCGAAGGTCGAGCCACCAGGGGATCTTACACCAAAGCCAAAGTGAAGAAAATTTTCTCTTCGTGGCACATATACGCCCTAACGCTCTTATACATCTTTTTCAACAATGGTGTTGGCTATGGAGGCCAGCCGGCCTTCGCACTCTGGCTCAAATCCGAAGGATATAATGTTACAGCCATCAATTCTTTCCCAACAATTTCATCGGCTATTGCCGTGATATTCACTTACATTTATGCTTGGACTTCCGATTCAGTTTTCAAGGGGGAAAGATGGCCGGCAATGGTATTCTCAGGGACCGTCAACATTATTACAAACACGAGTCTTGCAGTTTGGAATATTCCCCTTGGCTGGAAATGGGCTTGTTACATATTAGGCACAATCGGAGGGGGTATTAGTGGGCTGACATTTGCGTGGGCACATGAGATCTGCTCTGATGACAATGAGGAGCGAGCTCTAGTGGTGGCAACAATGAATGAGATGGCCTATGTGGTCCAGGCATGGCTTCCATTGATAATCTGGCAGCAGGTCGAGGGACCACGGTACCATAAGGGGTTTATTACCATGGCATTCATAGCTGCTGGCCTTATTGTGACTTCTCTCACAATAAGAGTTCTCCACCGTCGAGAACGGGCCAAAAAAGCAAGATCAAACAGCATAGAATAATTACTTGCCTAGGTAGGTACCTAGGTAGTAGGCAGAGAACTAGCATGATTGCCTAGGTACAAAAGACCCTCTCATCTAGTTTTAATTATAGTTTGATCAAATACCTATATGAGATGTGATTGAAAGCTAGAGAGAATATAGACACCGAGAAAATAGCTGACGAAACCTGCCTCAATTTCGGGGATCTATCTAAGCCAGGGGATAATCATGCGGTAGCTGGAATTGCACAATTCTTCTTTTTATGGAACATGTATACATACCTCGTAGAGGTAGGTATCTAGTACCCCTGTATATGTGCTATTAATGGCTGCCTTGACATTTCTAAGTATCCGATCATAAGTTATTTCCCACGTGCTTTCCCGCTTCGCCGCGGATCTAGCAAGCACGTAATTCAAACTGCATATCGCCTCATCTGGAGTTATGACTTAGTGGGATGTCACGATTTCTAATCAATACCAAGCATTGGGAACAAGGACAATGTGTTCCTGAAAAGCTAATGGGCTGATAAACGTTGCAAAAATCTGGTCACCCGTGGCTTTCGCTTGTATTCATATATTGACTTGGCCGCTTCTTTTCAAACCCTTTCCCTCACCTCTGCACACATTACCACAATGGGTTCGTTGGCCAATGAGAACAAAGCTGAGGGTGAGCCGGATCTTGGTATAATTAAGGATGTAGCCGTGATCGGCGCCGGAATTAGTGGTGTTGTGTCAGCCGCTCACCTCCTCCGAGCCGGCTTCAATGTCACTGTATTCGAACGAACTGGCGTTGTCGGCGGCGTATGGGATTATCAACCTCAGCCAGATAGGGACCCGCCATTTCCTAATGTCAGACCTCCATCTCCCAATTGGGACGAGGTTGAAAAAAAGGGGTTGAGCTCGGATGAAGTTGCACTGATACATGGTCCACCTAATCCATGGTACGTATAAGATCACCCCAAACAGAACACTGATGTCATTCTCTTCAAATCGCCGAGGCATGTACCACCATAAGTCTATGTATTAACCACGAAAAATTGTTAGCTATGCCGGGTTGAAGAATAACATTCCAACCCCTATCATGCGAAGTAGTCTACTACAATGGCCAGAAGGAAGTGAGGATCTCGTCGATCAAAAAGTGGTTCACCAATACATTCAAGATATTGCTCGTATTCATGGTGTTTACGAGAAGGTAATTTTCCACACACGAGTAGAAAGTGTGTCTAAGCCACAAGGTGACAAGACATGGACTGTCGACACTAGTACATTCGCGAGGACCAAGTCTGGTCACAACCTAACGAAAAAATCCTGGAAATTCGATGCTGTCATTGTGGCAAGCGGCCACTATCATATCCCATTTGTACCAGATGTCCCGGGATTATCAACGTGGAAACAACGCTTCCCGGATCGTGTCACGCATTCAAAACGATACCGAACACCCGTTCCTTTCAGCAATCAGACAATTCTCATAATAGGCGCTGGAGTCTCTGCCTTGGACATTGCTAAGGAGACAGCCCCTTTAGGGGCTAAAATCATTCAGAGCAGACGCGAAAGCAAGTATGATGTGCTTGTGTCGCGTTTACCGGAGGGTGTAGATAGGGTTGCAATGGTTGCCAAGTTCATACCTGATACGGTCGATGGGAAATCCGAGTCTGTACCCCTGAAACCTGGTCAGGCGATACCGGGCAAGGTCGTTCTTGAAGACGGTAGAGTCCTCGAAGGGATCGACCATGTTATAATTGCAACGGGATACATTACTTCATACCCCTTTCTTGGAGATTTGGAACAACCTTTAATCCCCTGGGAAGATGCCGACGAGAAGGTTCTCATCACATCTGATGGATACATTACACATAACCTACACAAGGACATCTTCTACATTCCGGATCCTTCGCTGGCATTTATCGGTGTTTCCCATCTAGTGTCGACATTTTCGCTATTCGACTTTCAGGCCCAGGTAGCGGCTAAAGTCTTCGCAGGACAAGCCCGGTTGCCTCCGACCTCAATTATGAAGGAGGAGCATAGAGAGCGGAAAATTCGATTCCAGCCCGGAGATAGGTTTCATAGCATGTATGCAGCGGAGGACGCATACATAGACAAAGTCTTGAACTGGGTAAATGGGGATCTAGCGAAGGCTGGGTTAGACCCACTGCCTGGTATGGATAATGTGTGGAAATCTACCTACAAACTCTTCCAGCAGCGACTCAAGGGCTCCTAGAGCCGTTATTCGAGTATTCATTGTCTAGGTACCTGGCACATAGATGTTCGATGTAATTATGAAATAACACGTAAAGTATCCGGCATAACCCATTCTTTGCACAATTATACTCTGTAATCGAGAGCTTTTGAAATCTGGGCTAAGAATTATTAAATATCCTGATACAATACCTATCAATATCCCTATTCTCTCTTATTAGTCAGTGATGACTAAGCTACTATTGCCCCCCTATTTTTGCCAAGCGTGGTCAACACGGCAGACATTCTTATAGAAGAGGAGGGAGATTAAATGTTAAGAATGTAAAGTATACATTGAGTCTATATGAAATCAACATTAAACATGGGGTTACTGTGCATAACCGTAGAGCCAACCTAGATCTCTTACATTTCTGGACAACTTGAACCCCCCAACAATGCTGCACACTGTGACAATGGTTTTTATATCTTGGCCTGGAAGGACTTGGTTTCTGGCCCTTGAAATAATGGCAACCTGGAGAAAAAGGTGGCCAGTCCATCCTGGCCAACCATGGGCGCCCTGACGAAGGCGTCGACTGCCGGATCGTTGATCATGCCTTCCAACAGCGGTAACATGGAATTCATCGCATCAACATCGCGGTCCAGCAGCGCCCGCCGAGACATAATACCGTTCTCAACATACCAGCTCTGGTCTTCCATTATACACGTTAACTCATACAAGGCCAGTACTTGTGGTGTCATGCTAGGACCATGGTCATTTCCGTGTACTATTGCATCCTTGGCAGCTTCGTATGCCATACGTTGGCCAATAGCCCGGACCAATGGTAGAGAAAGCGGTAGGAGGCGGGCATTGAATTCTTCGCCGCGATGTCCACCTTGAAGAGATGCCAATATTTGACGGGCCTCATCCCAAACTCCGGACTCGTGGCGCGCCAGAAGACACTGTGGGTCACGCGGTTTCGGCGGCGCATACCGCCCGAGTAAGATCTCACTCGCGAGTCGGATGCAGAGAACCAAGTAATCGCCTTCGGCGATGCTGTTGCCCTTTTCAGCGAGCCACAATTCGCTAATCTGGAGGAGGTAGTTACATGTTAATCCTTGCGGGGAAATTTCTGTTGTAGGATGAGGAGTATACTGACTTGATTGTGAGCGAAGAGACCTTGCCAGCCACATCGTTCAACAAGATCACCCAGCACCCTCTGCGTATAGTCGATAGTAGTAGCTTTGAAAGCGCCGGCGACCACGTTCTGTATGTCTGGTTTTCCGACGTTTTTGACGAACAACTTGATAGCCTCGGTTGCATATTTGTCAAAGACGGCGGCATGAGCGAGGACTCGTGCAATTGGACCATACTGGGTGCTGAAGGAAAGTATGGGGACCGGCTTCGGCGCACCGACGTGGCGTTTGACGCTGTACCTACCGGCAATGCAGCCTGACACGCGCAGGACAGTGGCATTGCTTGTAGATATGCAGAGAGTGCCAACGGCCACGCGGTGGATAGCGCGCATAAAGTTTTTTCGCTCGTCCTTAGGTGAGCTGTGAAGATTTCCAAGTAGGGCTTCAGCCGGCAGTGGTACGTGGTCGAAGCTCGTCTTGGAGTGATCGATGGCCTTAGCTCCTGGACGAGCAGGAAATAGGGTAGATGAAACGCCGCGGCACATCGCACCCGACGCATCATTTAGAGGCACAATAAAAGGACGTACGCCATTGTCTTTACCGTCTACCATGAGCCGGGCAAAAACAACAGCCGTGCGTGCCATACCACAGTGTGGTGAGCTTGGAGGCATTGTCTTAGCTGCATGAGGATTAGGTGTATGAAGCACGAAGGATCCATCGGCTTGATGGGTCGCTGTAGTTTCAAGGTTTCTAACATCCAGCCCATGGCCCAGTTCGGTCAGCAAGAACTCGCCACAAGTATCGAACCGTTCTAAAGCTTGAAGTAAAGGCAGCAGGTCCGGACGCTCAGACAGAAATGAGCTGATTGTGCCCATGCAGAGATTCCAATGAATGGTCAGGATAGTCCAAGCACCGGAGTCGGGGGTAAATGCTGGTGAATGATTAGTTCCAGACCATCTATGTAGGTAGTGATATAGCTTAGAAATTAAATCTAACCATGGCGATGAAAATCCCAGAACTTTGGCTTCAGCGAGCGTATATCTTCAATTGTCATTCCTAAGCGAATTTCATTGCTCCTTAGCATTGATCACAGCAACAAAGTATTGTTGATTTACTAACCGATTGCATTGAGGAGACTTCGCGCTCGCTCATATGCAAGCTTGATCCTCGCCTCTACAGATAAGGCTTCTAGCTCGCGATGCTGATGCCAGATGGGCTCTTGGAGGACCGGCGCGAATGACTCAACTCGAGAGAACGCGGAAGCCATGGCTATGAGAGATACCGACGACAGATGACAGGGGACGAGATTAGTGTAATAATCGAGCAGATGGGAGAGGGTTGTTTGCAAAAGAGGTTATTCCGTGACGAGAAAGCTGGAAAGTTCGATAACCATACAACAGAAAGCAGTCTGTAATAAACGAGAGAACTACGTCCCCGTTCAAGTCGAATCGTGGGAGAACGCGATGCAAACATAGTGAATATCCTCCTGTACCTCGGAGTGATTTATATGGTCTTGATTCAGTTATCTCACGATGATTACCTTACATAGCAGAGCCTAGAATCTATTATCAGGCCTCGTCATACGCTCAACCCTTGAACCTGTAGCAGTGAGATAAGCTTGCTTGTGCATGCTCGCGGTTTAATACTATAAACGATATAAGTGCCGTTTCAAGTATCTTTTCATGTTACATTTACAATAGAAAAGAGCCAAACAAAGGAACACCAAGAACAAAACAACTCGAAAAGTTTTCAGCTGCGAGAGACATACGAACTTTCAAATTGGCATATGAATCACTACTTGTTGCAAGGAGCTAATTACCGAGTGATAAGTCCTTATAGATACTAGTTCTGGCTTGTGGTGCCTGCTTGTGCCTTTAAATTTTCGATTTAATTAAGAAAATGGACAGCGATTCCTACGATGCCTCATGTTATACGTGATAGCTTACATGATAAAAAGTATTATATTCTTAAATATTACACTCAACTTAATATCTTGGCTAACCTTTAAAAATGTGGTAATCGCTATCCATTTTCTTGATTAAAGCGCAGTGCCGAGAACACGGGGAGGTGTCTGGGGCCAGGTTTACCGTATCCGTGGCGAATAATTCAAGGGTTCAAGCGGCACAGTTCCTTGGATGTATAGTAAGCATCTACGAAATAGATAGCAGGGCTTGATATACTGCTGGTATTGACTTAAAATGGTAGATTATACACTTCATGACTCTTTTGTGTCTGAATACGGCGTCTATTAATTATGAAGTGAACACCTAATTGCCTAGGTAGCTACCTGCTACTGGGGAAGTAGTGATATGCAATAGACACATAACCATCTGCCGCACGGCGCGCAGTGATAGATTTGATTCGTAGCACCGCAATTTTGGCAAGGTTGCGGGTTTTCGAAAAACCTCCACATATCATGGTTGCATCCAGAAAGTATGTGTGGTCGGTTGAACTCCCAGGGTCTCAACTCCGGTGCCACATCTTGATCAAATGCTTGTACCAGTTCTCTTTGCTCCCTGGGGATCATGAAACCCATCCTACGGCCCTCTTGTTCCATTGCGATACGTTGTTGGTACACATGTCGTGCGATGGCATAGTCCTCCTCTCCATCAATGCATGAGCAGGTCATCCATTTGGCACCACATCGGTAGCAAAACTGGTGTTTGCAGCGGCAACTAGAATGTATAAGCATATTTCACCGTAATAGTTAAGAAGTTTACTCACGTTATATGATTGCACCCGCCCGTTATCTCGACAAGCGCCTTGCAGTTCTGACATTGCTGCCAATGTTTATCCTGTGCTAGTCGCAAGAGCTGCTGGAGTTGCTCGTCACTCGGACACGCGCCATTGTGGGTGGCGCCTTTACAGGTCAAGCAGGTTCCACGACAGCATTTGCTACACATAGCAATATTGTTGGCGTGCGATTTCGATGGGATGAATGAGGCGCATTCTGGGCGGTGGCAATAAGTTCGATTGGGTGTGGTGAATTCTTCCGTCTTGGTTCGGAAACGGGTTATTATTTCGGGACTTAGCAACACTTCGTTCCCCTCGATAGGTATTGGTTGTCTGCAACAACTAGGAGGAAACGCCGCTTCGTTTTCGGTTGCGTTACTGAATATTTGCTTCATACACCCTGAACAATACGCGTGTCCACACGGAGTACGAGCTAACTCTGAAAGCTGTTTGGGATCTCCGCAGGCTTCGCATGCTTTGGTGTTGCTTGGTTGATTCCATGGGGTGGCCCGCAATGAGCTTTCCGGTCGGGCACCGCATCCACGATTAATCACCGTAAAGCTAGTTGGTACCCATTGACTCGTATAGTGATTACCTCTAGGACCTTGAAGAGTGGCGTGGCTTTGTTGATAGGTAGTAGGTTCCATCGTGCGAGAACTAAGAGGTAGATCCGATAATTGAGATGATAGCTTCTGACAATGCTTTCAGGGTCCTAGGTATCTGGGCACCTAATAGACCTCTTGATGTAGGTATGAAGATAATAAAAGTAAAACTCAAGAGGTTAGATGAAATTATTTCATCAAACAGCTCTTCTCTCGCGTTGTGTTTATGTTACCTATTAGGTTAAGTACTAGGTAGTAGGTAACAAGGTGGGACATTTATATATTCTTTGAGATGACCACAGCACAGTCCACAAGATATTAAATAATATTTTTAAACTGTCTGCAGACAGTAAGAAAAGTCAAATATTCATGTGTCTTTTGTCTTCAACCCAGTGAAAACCTTCCATAATACAGTATACACAGTGTGGGTAGGGATGATCGCTTTATAAAATTAGTGATAAAGTTTAGCGTGTACAGTGTAAATGAAAATTCCCCTGAACAACTGGTCACGCCTGGCACAGTGAGTGCACAGCTGTCACAGTACACCTCACGATAACAGTACAGTCGGGACATTCAATTTTGACTCTTCTACCTACCACCAACTCAACTATTTCATCCTAGCCTCGAATAGTGATAAGACCAGTCTATCATACAGTTTTTTGAGGGGTTGATTATAAATATTGGAATAATTCAATATAGCAAATGGGTTACCAGATCTTACACGGTACGGTGATTCACTCACAAGACCCAGCGCAACTCATCATACTTGAGAACGCTTTGCTTATCGTTGACGCTAACGGTAAGATCATCAACCTAATCGAGAATATTTCTCAAGATGAAATTGCCGCATCACTATCCTCCCTGGGTATCCCCTCCATTTCCCCAGAGAGTGTGCGATACTTACCCCGCGGCCAATTCCTAATCCCTGGTTTCATCGATACACATAACCATGCGCCGCAATGGGCACAGCGCGGTCTAGGCCAGAGCATGCATATCTTGGACTGGCTTGACAAGGTCACATTCCCAAATGAAGCGCGGTTTCGTGATCCGGAGTATGCGCGGCGGGTCTACTCTAGCTGCGTGGATGGCTTCCTGAAGCAGGGTATCACGACAGCATCATATTATGGGTCACTTCACGCGGAGGCGACCGACGTCCTTGCGGATATCTGCCTGGAGAAAGGCCAACGCGCATTTGTTGGGAAATGCAACATGAACCGGAACGCTCCGGACTACTATCGCGACACCAGCGTAGAGGCATCCCTTAAAGATACCGAAGAGTGCATCAAGCATATTCGGCGCATCGATCCGGAGAGCAAGCTACTAAAACATGTGTTAACACCCCGCTTCGCTATCTCCTGCGATCCGGAGTTGTTAGACGGCCTAGGCAAGATCGCGGCCGCAAACCCGGACTTGCCGATTCAAACACACTTCAACGAAGCGGAGCAAGAGATGAATTTCACCCAGGAGCTATTTCCGCAGTTCAAGGGGAGCGAGGCGGACTTGTATGAACACTACGGCTTATTGAATGAGCGCTCAATCCTTGCTCACTGCTGTCATATGACCGAGTACGAAATGAATCGCCTCAAAGATCTTGACTGCGGCGTCGCGCACTGCCCCATCTCCAATATGACGGTTGGCGGGGGTTTCATGGCAGCACCTATACGGGATTTCCTACGACGCGGTATCAAAGTCGGTCTTGGGACTGATAGCGGTGGGGGTTTCTCTAGCAGCATCCTAGATGCTATGAGGCAAGCACTTGTCGCATCAAATGCACGTGAAGTATTGAGCCAGGGTAAAGATAAGGGATTGGACATTGGGGAACTTTTCTATCTAGCCACCCTCGGAGGAGCTAAAGTGTGTGGTTTAGATACCAAGGTCGGCAATTTCGAGGTTGGGAAAGAGTTTGATGCTTTACTTATTGATGCAGATGCTTCTGGTGTTATGACTATGCTGGAAGATGAGGATTCTATAAGGACAATTTTTGATAAGTTCGTTATGACTGGCGACGACCGCAATATTAAAGAGGTTTACATACGTGGAAATCAAGTCAGGAAAGAATGTTAGCGGTTATTTGTAAGTACCCGCGTAGCCGAGTCCTAACCACATCGGGTATGTCACGATGCAAACCTAGAAGCAAAGAAAAGAATCTATTGTTGCACGAGGAGCTCTAAGCTACCTACCTATAGGGAAAAATCTCTTTGTCTATCTGTGAACTACCTGAGCATTAAGGGATGCTGCTAGGGAACTCCTGTACGGGCCGATCCTAGTTCCATAAATCAACATAGCTCCCTGTGATTATAAGAGACTTAGGCCTTTCCACGCATCGAACATTGGAATGGCAGAGATAGAGTGTCAATACAGTAGAATCTCAGTGACTTCATGGGCTGCTTTTTACCTACCTTAAAGATCTTAGGACTATCATACCAGGTATGAGGTAGGTACCTAATCATTCTGCCATCCTTTCCTACTTTTATCCAGAATTTTCAAGGTTTCAAATAAATCCTGCGGCTTTTGAGCCAACGCCTGCCGTATGATATCCTCTACTGTCAGGCCACTACCTTCGTCATCCCTATCACCTCCAACGTCGATACCAGAAGTGACATGTTTGGGTTCTACCCGGACTCCTGGATCAGCCCCAAACTTTAGAAAAAGTCTTGTCGTGGCGCCCCAAAGATCATGCGTCTCCGTTTGATGAAGATGTTTAACACATTTGAGATGGCACGTCCAAGCTGTCTCATTATTTTGCGGATCCGTTCGGCAATTAGGATCTGCCCCTTCCAGGAATAACATCTCAAATATTCTTGGAATTGGCTGGAATAGCAAGTAGAAGTCGTCACCCCACCAGGTAATCTCAGAGTGGCGAGAAAGGTGCAATAGGAACAATTCCAATTCGTCTCTAGGAAATCCTTGACCTTTCACTTTCGCTTCAACGTATGGAGTCAACTTATATAAAAATGCAAGCTGCAAAAAGCTCTTGAATCTTGGTAAAGGTTCAAGCAAGTCACAGACATTTTCTATATAAACGTCGCACCAAGTGAAGCTCAGATCATTATATGCATCCTTCAACGAGACAATGAGTTGGCTACTGACGTGATTTAACTCGTCAAGAAGCTCTATATAAAAGCGGCAAGCATCGCCTTCGATCTCTGTCGATGATGCCATAGAGTTGGCATGTCCAAGGATAAAATCCATGAGCCTAAATTTTGGAGTACGTACCCTGACGTCTTTGAATGGATTGACCGAGATGTTATTGATATGTGGGTTAACATCAAGCATGTCGGGAGTGACAATACTCTCCGCGCAACATTTAAGACGCCGAATCCCCCCACTCATCGAAGCTATGTACGCATTAGACGCCGGAAAGAAGCCAACAGCGTCCTGGAAAATCTTATTCTTCAGATACTCTCGTGAAATGAATTCCTTGGCTGTTTGGTGCATGAACTTCACTTCCTTCGTCCCTTCAAGGAGACCACCGCATCGACTCTTCAAGCGCTTTTCGAGAGCTTTCCAGCGAGGTTGCAGCTCATCCCATGTCCTAGGTTGCAGCTTTTCGGTCTTAGCCCTAATCTCTTGCTCTCCATTCTCCAAATGCCATTGCTCCGAAAAGAATAGCGTGATAATATCCATATTCGTGCGACTTGTTTTCGAAGAAACCAGTTGGAATAATCTTTTTGATTCTGGCAAATATTCGCGCTTGACCATTTGCATCATGCGCATATACAGCCCGTCATCGCCGCCGAGTCTTCTTGGGAGACTATTGAGAACTTGCCATAGCTCATCCTCAGAGCTGCCTTCGGTGTATCCGTCAATCAACATGTCGACGACAATTCGCACCCAAAGGAAAACACCGTATGATTTCTCTGCGATTGAAGACACAAAGTTCGTGAGACCATCGAGATCTGGTGCCGCTTTCGTCAAATTTCCTTGACAGTATTGTATAATAGATCCGGTTGTATGTTCGTGGACTCTTGTCCTGGGGAAATCTCGGAATTCGTGTTCGAAAACATTCAGCTCTCTGCTAGATAGGCATATCTTTACTCCAGGGCTATCCCCTAGGCGACTGATAAAGCGAGCGATCTCTCGATGCCCGTCAGTTATCCAAGAGCTCCTGCCCCAAGCTTCATCTTCATTTTCGCCATCAAAAATTAGGTCCAATTCTTCTTCGGTGTATGCTCTTCTTCTTCTTCCTACCATGCGGTACTCATCTAGGCCGTCTAGGAAGAGGCATATTTTTGAATCCTCGAGATAATCTAGCATGGTGATGAACATATTACTAAGGAATTCCCAATCATCAAGACAGAAGCTAATCTCGTCACTCATCGAAGACTTCAGGCTTTCTGACTTGAAAATAGCAGGGTAGCATTTTTGGATGAGCTCATGGCGACTTTGAAGGATTTGATGAAGGATGTTTTTAAGCATTCCTTCCCTCGACTTTTGGTTGTCGTCGCCACGATCATAGAAGAAATGTCCTATCAATTTCAAATCTTTAGCTCTGGTCCACGCAGAATTTTGGAGAGAGGCTTTGGTTCTTTCGTCGTGATACATATACTTCATTAGAGTAGACTTTCCGCATCCCGCTTTGCCACTGACCCAGAAAAATGGCTTGTCGTTCTCAAGCCAAGACAGGAATTGACAAGACTCGGTATTCGTTTCGTTATCCTTTGATTCGCTCTCCAAGATCCAGGAACAGGTTTCCGCATAAGCATTATCTATTCCATCTTCCCTCTTTTCAATCGTTTGAAATTTTAGAGCACGTAGTACTTCTGATGGTTGTTAGATGATATTTTGGGTATGTTTTACAGATAAACGCACCGTTACACCGATCCTGGATCAAATCATCCTCTGTATTAAATTTAGCGTCGATGAAATAACGGCATGCAGATATAGGTAGAAGATAAATAAAATTTGTCATATATGAAAGGTAACAAGGAGGAAGCGTAGGTACCTAGGTGATCCTCGGAAATATAAGCATCACGAATTTCCTTTATATAACCGAGTACTTTCTGGTAATTTTCATCCCTAGATGAGAACCTGACCATGTCCATGTGGTTCGCATGAATGGAATCAAGAAGAGCATTGAAGCTAGAATGCCAGGCAGAATCTCTTGGGACGATCTGGCAGTTTTGATATTAGTAAATTGTAGGTAATTAAGAGGTACATTCCGCTAGTGGTGCTCACCATGCCGGCTCCAGTTGGGAGCTCTTCTCTCATGCAAACGATGCTGATTTTATCTGAAATTGTCGTAAAGTCGTTGCGTTGTTTCTCTAGAACATGCGAATCAGGCCTTAGAGTTCGAAGGAGTTGTCTGTTTGGTTGCCGTAAAGAGAGATATGCAATATTCGCTACAATATCGCCATAGCTCTCCTTTGGACTACCTTGATGTGGAGTTCCCATGAAGATTATCCCGACGGTTTTAGCATATATATCACCCCGGGTTGGGTGTCTACCATGGTTTCGATAGTTATCCGATGTTATCAATGCCTCTTTAACGACGAGGCCCCCAAGGCTATGGCAAACAAATATGATGGACCTAGTCTTTCGAACTTTGTTAGCCCCATACGTCAAGTTATCCTAAAGGAATGCCTAGACAGGAGACGGGGGACCAACTATTCCTCGCCTAAGCCTGGCCAAGTCGTTCAACAATGTATTGGCATGGCCAAAAAGACTCTCTTTGCTGGCATAAGAGAATGCGTTGGCGATATTTGCGTCATAACCCCATGAAACTATCCTAGCCTTCTTGAGATCATCTCGGAGAAAATCCCGTGGCCAAAATACACCTTGTTTTGACCAAGTCTTGAACCGAGATCCACGAAGTCCGTGGACGAAAACGAGATCAATTCCGTCACTGGGACCCTCGCAGCTGTTATGGCATTCCAGTAAACCAAGACCATCATCAAGTGACACTCCATTAAGCAGTTCAACGTTTGAATATTGATCTTCGTCATTAGTATCATGTGTTAATTCTCTTTTCTCTTTCTCTCCACGGAGCTTTCCCCTCCTCAAGAGGCGTCGGAGGATAGTAGCCTTAGGCATAATAGGTCGACGGAATTGAGGGGCAGTTTGAATTCGAGATAGCCTTTTAACTTGTGCTAGATGGAACAAATCTCTCTGTGTCGAGATTCAGTATCTTGACAAAGTTGCTACGTCTACCTACCTACCTACCTAGGTAGTAGGCATAAGACTTTCTCAAACACGCCAATACAATAAGTAGATAAATGCCTAGTAGTTAGCATGAAGAGACGTCAGGAGCGGGGTCATCATTTTACCAATTGAACGACCATAGGCTAGTCTACCGTATCAAGTACATGTCATCGAAATTCGCGCTGGTTGACAAATCAAAACCCTAAACGTAACACTGCATACCGAGCCAATTCCTATTAATAGGTAAGATGTACTTTATACATGCTATGTACATCAAGCCAGCCCTCTTAGCGACGAGCAGGTGGGGGCGGAAAATTGAAATTAATCTGCTTCGTTTCGACAGGACTTCCGGAATTACTAGTCCTCCTATTCTTCGCCGCTACTCCGGCGGCTACTCTCTCCCAAGCGCCGATTCCAATCGGCTTACTAGAACTGCGGGGTGGCAAGTCCCACGTCGGAGTTCTCTGCTCCCACGCACGGCTTAATAAGGGGCTAGAGGTAGATCCGGATGTAGGACTGCTAAACGTGCCATCGGGAGTGCCGCCCACTTGGGGCGAGGAAACTCCGTACTCGGCCGGGTTGTATTGCCTTAATGGTAGAAGTTGAGTTGTGCTCTTGGTGCTGGTAGTGCTAGCTGGCTCGTCGGTAGGCGAGAAAAATGCAGCTTTTGGCGAAGTAGAATAATGTACATTTCCCGGTATGGTTGGGATGGCGGTGGCGATGTTGTGCAATGGTAACGCTTTGTTACCCGGGCGCACGGAAGGACTGGCACTCGAATCGCTCTTTTCATTACCCCAGGTAGGTTGCCTTGGCATCCCCGGGGAAACGGGGTGAGAACCAAGCGCGGAGAATGGGCCTGCGTAAGGTTTCTCCTCTTCGATGATATCGTTCGATGGATTTGGGAAAAACGCCGGTGATCTCGGCGTCAAATGTGTTTGGCAGCGGAACGAGAGCGACGAGTCGGGACGGTGGCGGCTCTTCTTCTGACCAACTACCGAGGCTCTGACATCTCCGAGTAGAAGACGGCGGTTTTTCCGCTTACGGAAATGTACAAATAGGAAGCCGGATATTGCCAAGACGACGACAACCGCGCCGACAGCAATTCCGGCTATTTGAGTAACGGTCAGTGTAGGACCCTTGTCGCTAGCAGAGTTCTCAACAGCCGGATCAACAGCACTGATTCTAGTTTCAGAGAATACAGTGTCGTTTAATCCTATGAGTGTCCCTGTTGAGGGTTGCTGCTTGCAGCCTGCGTCAAGAGCGATGAGGACTGTAACGGTCGTTAGTGATTAAGTACAGCGGGGATGATGGAGGAACCTTACAATTCGCTAGATATTTCTGGCCGTCCAAGGCGCCTACACATGACATGCACTCGGAAACGATCTCATCGGTCATACCAGAGTCGTCCGCGCTGCAGTATGAATAATTGGGCGTTTTGGGATCGAGTTTATCATTTGTGAAGGCTTCGTCCAATCCACCACAAGCCGTCGATGTCGAGCAAGGAGTCGACGGCACATTAGTGGCGTTAGGAAACCCCAAAATACAATAATCAAACGTATATCTAAGGTTATCTTTTTGTATGTAAGAACCAGTGCCTATTTAGATGAGTACCACTTGTGCTTACATAAAAACCAAAGCTGGTCACTCTCGCTTCCTTGAGAGAAGGTGCTGTCTTGAAGACAACTCATACATCTCTGGTATTTTTGACCAGCAGATGAGCTGGAATACTCAGAATCGTAACATGTAATATCAGAACTATTCGTCGTTGACGAATTTGGATCGGACAGATCTAGGCCGGCGGAATCTATGCACAGCGAAGCGCAGGGAGAATTTGGTGTCACTTGTAAGCTAGTGACATGTTGTGTAAGGAACGTAAGAATCAGGAGAGATAGAAGAGAAGCCATCTCGCCCGGAGATATGTGGATAATTATTGTACTAAGAGTAGTGGTAAAAATGAATGATTATGTAGAGAATGTGGAGGTATTACAAGATGTTTATGAAATTACTGCCAGCCAGCTGGTGAGAGTTCTGAATACGCTCTAAAGAGAGCTGGTAAAATTCAGATATCACCGAAGAAAAAGAGTGTGATGGTTCGATGGGTCAAGAGCTGAGATGAGAGATTCGGAACAGACCGAGTAATATATTGGCTATGACGGGTCTTGGAAAACATGTGTTAGGGAATTTGAGAAGTGGTGATGGTGGTACATTGTGCGCTACCTGCTAACCGTATGCTATTGGTGATTTGGTAGTAGTCGGCGCCTAGAAGCAGGACAGAAAATGCTACCTAGCCACACGCTGAAGGGTAGCATTGCAGCAGCATCTTCCCCATTTCCCCCTGGTAGAAGTGAAAATCCCCAAACGAAGCGCACAAATGTTTGTGAGCAATGATCGGAAACAGGAGATCGGGTTGAAGAACGAAAGCTGAGTATCCGAAAAGAGTTACCCCGGGAATATCAAAGCCAATGAGGTCAAATCCTGACCTAGATATTGTTCCTAAGCGCCGTGATTTGTTCGGTAATCTCACCTAGCAGCTTTGGTGGGTCGGTGGTCAGGTCGCCGGCGGCAAGAATCACGACCACCTTAATCGCCATTTAGAGACCATGAAAACGATTGTTATCCGATTCTGTCCCGTTTAAGAAAGAAATGTTCTCGTAATACCTTGAAAAGGTAAGATGAGACCAAAATGGCCATGTGGTAGGGCTATCTACTACATCGGATGATGATCGTTAGGTGAGCCCATGCAAAAGCCGCTGTAGGATCGCCTGCTAGAATCAATTGGCCTTCGTGAATTTTTTGAAGTTCTCTAGCCGTTTGACGATATGCGCATTTGAGTTTCGTCATGTCGTCTTCTAGATATACGCCAAATAGAAAGGAGAAGTTCATTAGGAGGGGTTACAACCAAGTATCCGATGGTCGCAGGCGCGCTTGAAGAAAGAGAGCCAAGAAATATTCGGAAAACGGTCGAGTGGATGAAATGACAAGCAGCCTTACCGGCACGGAAGATATCGTCACATTTCTACGCGTAGTAAATGTGACGGTGATAGAACGCCTGCAGCTTGCAGTTCCAAGGTTGAAGATGTAGAACAGGTTCAAGATGAGATCGGCGCTTATTTTAAGGAGGACCCGAAAAGAACAGTACCGACTAGCGCTCCAGGGCTACGCCAAGCCCTGAAAGCAGTTAGCAAGTCACCCGACATCAACTTTAAAATCAAACCCTGCAACACACGATAAATATTTGGTGTTGAGGTAGTAAGTACTGTAAGTTTTCCTTGAAAAAAAAAGGTTGACTTGAAAAATTACATCCAATGTTTTGATAAAAACACGAGTCTTGACAGCTGCAGCATGGCTAACATATTGTCGACAAATCTTGAAGGACCTCAATGCCTAGTAGGGACCTGCGTGACTTGACGTTAGCGGTGTTATTCGTAAACCAGCTGTGTTTTGGAACCGTGATGAGCCTGAGCTTATTGAAAATTACTAAGTCGAGCTAACAATAAACAAAGGAAAGTAGAGATCACTTCGAACCAAAGATGGACACATACCTACGCCGCCGAACTTTTAGTTGTGCTTATAAGATATTAGGGGATTCAAGTACGTGTAGAAGGTGGGATCTCGTCTAATTTCGTGGACTCAGGGTGCTGTAACATTGAAATCGTAGGTGTTAATTACCCCGCATGTCGTGCTAGAATAAGCTGAAAATTTCCAGTTTGGAGTCAATAAATCCTCCAGGGCTAACTTTTCAACTTCAACTTCAGCTTCAACCCAAACGCCTACTTTAGTCAATCATGAAGCCGATTGCAAGTGTAACAAAAAACATATTATTATCAAAATATCTATATTTCTAAGAATACCCATGTGCGCTCTGGTATCGTTGGCTTTCATTCCCAAGTCTAAGGATCTAAAGGCATTAAAAACGAAGTATCGAAACCTGTCCCTCCCAACAAAGATTTCAAACACCGCTAAAGTGACAAGTGTCAACTGAGCCGTCTCCAAACTCCTTGCCTCCCAATTTTCTAAGCATACGCTGTTCACAATTGCCCCTATACATCTTGGAATTCGTTGTACCATCCAGGTCCGATACAACTTTTCATCGTCCCTCGCGAATTCGCATAATAGCTTCGGCCGGTATCCTATATGACCACTTTCACCTGCCGTCCGTTGATGACGGTGGGCGATGTGTGCAAACACCGTCCTGCCCCACAATTGGCGTGATAAGCTATGCCGACCTGGTTCCTAACATTCACTGCGGTGGCGCCGCCGGGTGCTTGCAAATTGTACTCCCCCGTCCTAATCATCGGGTCGTCGGCTCGTTCGTATGGGCCTGTTAGGCTGCTCGCCGTCGCGTAATTGACATTGTAGGTCGGTTCGTAATAACACCCACTACTGAAGAACAGGATGTACATCCCATCAGTCGTGAGCACCAGACTGGGCGCCTCAACTAAGGGGCCATCCTCGTCGGTACGATCAAGGATCGCAATCGGGTCGCCGATTTTTGTCACACCATCCTGTTCCACCTCCTGAAGCATTATGGGTGTGGGCTGGATCGGTTCGTTGGTATTACCGCAGCTGCCACCATGTCCAATACTATTTCCGTCGATCTTGTACAGGACATATCGTCTGCCATCAGCGTCCTCGAATCCGGAGGGGTCGATAGAGCCACCGATGCTAAGGTCGCAGGCAAAAGGCTCGTCGTCGGGGACGTACGGTCCATAAACCGTGTTTGAGACGGCTGTACCGATACAGTGGTGGGCAGGATCTTGGGCCACTTCGCCGCTATAGTACATGACGTAGGATCCGTCAGCCAGCCGGCGTACATCAGGTGCCCATGTATTGCGTCCAGTGGTCCAAGCAGCAGGTCTGAGCAGGGCGTCGGTGTCATTCAGGAGCATCCAGTCTCCATAGAGACAATCTCCCATGGCGATTTGTACATGCTTGCCGTTGGCTGCCGTCCCAAAGGCGTACCATGAGCCGTCTGCCTCTTCAATTACTGACGGATCGGCGAACTGTTGGTTGAATACCGGAGCCTCATTCCTTCGATTCACCGACGCGGATACAAGAGAGAATGACAGCGCGGTGGCTGCAAGCTTAAAGAGTAACATCTTTTCTCAACAGCTTGCATGTCGAGCAAGGCAGTTTTAGAACGGGGTAGGTGCTAAGCACCTAACTTAAAACCAAGGAGAGATGATGCGAGAACTAGGCTATCTCGAAACTGAAAGCCGATCTATGGATCAATAAATGGATCGATCTTGGCTAGCAAATTCGGAATGGGTCAACCGGACGCTCATCCGTATTATATAAGAATACGACCTTAGGTCGAATGTATCGACGAGAACCTCCCTTTCCTAGCCCCCCTTACTAGACGTACGCGTAGTGTAGCGGTAAGGAATCATGGATGACTTAAATTCGTGCGGCTGACAGCAGTGTAACTGGCGGGGTTAAACCATCAACTCTCTCACTCCTTGACGCCACTGGGTAGGACGGCATATAGAAGAAAGAGGGATAGGGAGACGAGTTATCCAATACCCGCCTGTCGTGGAGCTTTAAGTCGACTACTTGACTCAAAAAGACTTGGATGTGCAACATGCTGGGGTTTATGCATTGCCATACAGTATTACCAACATCTGATACTAGAGAAGTATCGGTTTTGGACATGGCTCGACACGAGAACAGCGGGTCACCGGCCTCTAGAATGCTCGCAGGCAGGAGTATGACAGCTCTAGTATCAAGTCGATGTGATAGGTAAGGCATTGCTCATCCCTTTATTTCCCTGTAATTTTGGTAGAGTACGTAAGGCTTCATCACTAAAGCGAATTGCATGGCTCGTGCGATGCCAGCTACAGATTATCCAATTATTTAACCCTTTTAGCCCTTCTAGATGCCAACAAGCGTCAACTCGACCTCTGTGCTTTTGTGGAAGCTTGAAGGCGTGGTGGTTTTTAACGCCAATCAATCCACGAGCGCAAAGCTTAAGTGCTTACCCGTCTGAATATTATCTGATCTAATACCTATTATCGAGAGCTTCGAATCTGCGATGTGAAGTCATCGTACCTAGCCGTCCGGTCGTCTAATTTTACTCATGGGCAACTGCCGAACGCTAAGCCAAATTTAGTGGTTCTAGCGATGGATACCACCCAATTTTAGCGGCAACCCCTGAAGAAAAGCTGGTCGCGGGCGGTGGCACTGGCAAAGTTAATGGTTGATGATCTTCACTAAACTTTGTTTTGATCTTCCCATGCGCCCAATGCATGGGAACTTTGGGCCAATGCTTGTGCGGATCTAGTGCGGCATTGCGGCTGATTTTGGCGGACCCTGCCCTGGACGACCCTCTTTACAGAAGCCGATCGCTCTTCAGGACTTCTAGACATCTCTGGAACTATTTTTCAAGTTTGGAATATCCAGTTTAGCTACGACTCTCTTCAAGCTACCTTGGAGTTTGATTACCTACCTACAAGAAGTTAGTAAGCATTTAAATAATTCGAGATGATATCATTATAAATCAACTTGCAAATAACCCACTCTATCTCCGGTTATACGGCTTACTCATTCTAGGGCGAACGGATCGAAATGTTCTGTCCTACCTCCTTGCCCCTCTGTCAACATTTTTCAAATGTCACATCGTAAGACGTATTGACTCAAATAAAGAGTGGCAAAATAGGTGCTATATATGAGAACCTGGTAATAATCAGCGTTGGCGTATGTACCTATTTACAACCACGTCATCGATCCATACCACTCAGACTGAGTCCTACCTGCTGAATGTTCACGAAGGGTTTCAGTGACGTTGAATTTAGAAATACGAGCTTAATACCCCCGAAGTGCAAGGTGTTCCTTCCCCGATCACAGCAATCACCATTGTGACCGATTTTGGCATGTAAAACGGGCGGAAGGAGGTACGAGAGATGGCAATTTCCTCACATGAGTAAGAGGCGTTCTTGTGCTACTGAGAGTAAGACCCAACCGGGGAAATAACCACACTCTCGGGGAATTCGAAGTAGAACATCGGTAAGGACAAGGAAGGAACGATAGGGAAAAACAAGGTTGAGCGACCTACCAACATGGGAAGACAAGTGCTCTTCTAGAGCTCATGTGCTACTCTTCGGCGTCATCACATACGCTATTTCAACTACAAGTTAAACAGGACCGGAAATCCTTCCATCGTAAGAACCTATAAGAAGCCGGAAACATAACTTAGCTTCGGTGAGTGGCGAGCTACTATAAAAAGGCGTCTAACTTTCCTTTTCTATTTCGTCAGAAAGCGATCGAACCTCACCAGTGCACAGCATATTGTAAAGATCATGAGGCATCTTGTAGTAGATGTAGAAAGTGCTCATTTGCGCCAACATGACTTCGTAACGCTGCTCACATGGACTTCCTCGTCAATTCCCTCAGTTCATTTCAGACCAAGCCCGATCATGCCAAGAATGGCAGTTACCCAACGAGCTCAGCTATCTCAGCCAAGAATCTGATAAAGTAGAACCATCCACACATCGATACCAATCACGATATTGAATCATCCGAATAGTACTGATCACCAAGCGCAGACAACCTAGAAGTCATGAACACATTATATGTGCAAATTTTGAGGTATTCCCTGCTATCTACTTCGGCTCAGGTCCCACATTTCGTAATCCACGGCATCGAAATCTCATAATAACTGACGAGAAAAAAATAGAGGTAAAAGTTCCGAAAACGCCGATTTTCCTGACCCTCAGAAACTGTATAATACAGCATATAACGCCGTAAGCAAATGCATGTACATGCAATGAGGCAATGTCCGACCGAACCGAAGGTATCAAGCAGATGCTATTAGGAAGATTTCTCATCCGGAATTCGACGTCCTCGCTTAATCCGAGTCCGAGTCAGCTTGCTTGCCGAGCGAGGCACGCTTGGCCTCCTTGGCAGCTTTCTTCTCGGCCTTTCGCTTCTTGCGCTCTGCTTTCTCCTCTGCTGTCTCGCCTTCGTGCTTCTTGCGCTTCTTCTTGTCGTCATCAGCCGATGGCGCGGGTGCGGATGGAGTATCGGGTGCGGGAGCTGAAGCAGGGGCTTCTGTCATTGAAACATCGGCAGCCGCCGCAGGAGTTGCAGAATCGGCTGGAGCACTGAAGTCTTTGTACTCGGCTGTCCACTTAGCGGGGGTTTGCTCGTTCGCTCGTCCAAACTTGTCCAGCTTTCCAGATGCCTTGAGCTTCTTCTTTTCAGTAGCAGTAGGTCCCAAGCCCCATCGGCGGGGGTATAGGTCGCGCTCCATAATGCATCGCTTAACCTTTGCAACCACGCCGTGGTCGCAGGACGACATCTCGACTGTCGACATCATAGCAATGCCGAGAGCAATAGCTTCGCCCTTCGTGGTCATCAAGACAACTTCCTCATGTACTTCGATGTTATCCTCTGGAATACGTTGTTAGTTTTAATGACGCTGGGGGAGAAAGGTAGCCGCATACCATATCGCAAGAGACCAGGAATCATAAGCTTCGCGCCATAGCAGATAGCATTGACGGTGCTGTCCTTGACCACAATCCTCTTGTATGAGGTGAGAAGAGTCTCTAGAGGAGAAATAACCGTTCGTAGGTAAGATTCATCCCTAGTGTTATCCATCATCCATTGAGCGTCAAGAACATCATGAAGCGTAACCAGGTCTTTTGTTTCGTCCATAGCACCACTTCGTACACGTCGCAGCTCTTGCATGTGCGCACCAACACCCAGTAAAAGACCCATGTGCACGCATAAAGTTCGGATATATGTACCCGCTTCACAACTGACCCAGAAAATACCGAGGTGGCGGTCGTTGTCAAATTCGATGACTCGGCTTTCGTGGATGGTTCGGATACGGAGCTGTCGCTTCACGGCAGAAATTAGAGGGGGTCGCTGGAATAGAGCACCGGTCAATGTCTCAAGTGCTCGGGAGAATTGCGCTTCTCCGCCGGGAAGCTTGTCGTGTAGTCGAATGACGGCGACATATTCCTTTCCTGCACCTTGTTGAGATTTTACCAGCCGAGTCGCACGGTCAATGCAAACGATTAAGCAACCGGTAACCTTGGGATCGAGGGTACCACTGTGACCAGTCTTCTCGACACTAGAGTCGAGGAATTAGCATTCAAAGAATATTCCAATCCACAACTAGAAGGTCATACCGTAGAATTCTCTTCACCCAAGCGACAACTTCGTGGCTGGAAGGATTGGAAGGCTTGTCAAGGTTGATTACACCAGAGCTAATGTACGATTTTAGGTCTCGAGTCAATGGCGAGCTACCATTGGGAATGGGAGTGAAATGTCCAGTTCGGACGAGAACTAAGTAGCGACATTAGCATCGGAAGTTGAGATTGAGCATCTTTTCAATCTTCGATCTAGATAAACGTACGTCTGTCGTAGTTCTTCAGCAACAGCGGCCATGTACTCGTGTCAACAGACGGAGTGACCGCTGTTGGCTTGATGGAGAACTCGTCCTCCTTGGGCTTAATATCCTCTTTGGTTGCCATTTTGATTGCCAGTCGTAGTATTTGCTTATTCCAGATATATAAAAACACTCACGACGGTGCTGGCGGGGAGAGAGGAACTGTTTTGTTCCAATAGCAATTGCAAATGGAAATTTTGAAGTTGGATCGGAACGCTTCTGCGAATTGCTCTGCGAATTGGAAAAAAAAGAGAAAGCTCCAAAATTTTTCTAGCACAAGTTGTGTGGGGAAAAGTAACCGCTGATTTGAACCAATCCGAAAGCTTCCCGTCAAGGCTAAACCTAAATGGGTTTATCGATAGAAGAGCCAAGTACAGACCAATCAGAGTCGATTATTGTGGAGCTCGAGCCATTTTAATTACGGGGCCTGCCCGT
The DNA here is from genome assembly GCA_003314315.1 of Annulohypoxylon stygium. Classification (NCBI taxonomy): domain Eukaryota; kingdom Fungi; phylum Ascomycota; class Sordariomycetes; order Xylariales; family Hypoxylaceae; genus Annulohypoxylon; species Annulohypoxylon stygium. The sequence goes on from QLPL01000020.1 coordinate 381,685, forward strand.
TTTCTAAACACGAGGGTCAATTGAAAAACATTGATAATCTAGAAGCACAGTTCTTCGAGGTTATCATCAGATTTTGGAATAAGAATATCGATAAATAAATATCAAATATCGTGCGACAGCTATATATGCTATGCATCGTACTAGTCCCAAATTCAAAATCACGGAGTAGTCCCATAATCGTCCAACCACTTCAGCATCTTCGCCTCCATCTCGCTTTTCTTCTTCAATTTCTCCTCGTCGGATTTCCGCTTCAGCATAAAGTCGTTAGTCAATTCGAATGGACATAGCAAGTCCCCAAAGCTTTTTAATGTTTGTATACGGTCAACACCAGCGATGTCACTTGGTCTTATAGCTCCTGCTTCAGCAATAGCCTCATCCCAAGCTTTAGCTACCTCCCATTTCCTAACCTCGTCGGCTGACAGTCCTTCGGGTTTAGTACTGAAATCGCCGGACAGAAGCATTGGTAAGAACCTCTCATTTCTCTCGTGAATGCCTCCGCCTATATCCCAAAGCCCCGTTAGAAACTCATCACATGGATGCGTAACAGCCGACCAATCGAAGTCTAGAACCGATGTGATTCGTTTAGTTGTGCTGTCATATAATACATTGTTCAGGGCTGTAGATATGTCAGCTTATGACGTCTTTCGAGAATTTGGGAGTAGTTCTTAACGCACACAGATCTCCATGTATCAGAACTCTCTGGTTAGTATCAACGCTCTCCAGGACTTTGCCTACACCGCCTGACGCAAGAAAAATTTCGATTCGTTCTCGCAATCCACCATCATTCCACCCTTTCAGAAATGAGCTTTCGTCCGCTTCGCTCAATTTCTCCATCAACGTAGCGATCCAAGATTCCGCATATGATTCGAAAGGCCCCCCATGTAGAAGCGGCGGTTGTCCGCCTACGATAGCCCCGCTATCATCGAAAGTCAACGCTCCAAACTTGGTCACCGTCTCAGGTATCTTCGCACTCTGTATGGCTGCGAAGAGCTTCGCTAGTTGTCGGATGGCGTCTATGGCATCCTCGAGAGGTAGCGAGGGGAACTGAGCATCTAAGTCCGAACCTAGCTTGAACTCACTCATCGTCCACCCGAACCCATCCTCACCTGGCACATCCGGATATCTGCACGGAGCCCAGGCGTAAACTGCAGGCACCACAGGAGGCAACCCGGCAGACTTGATGGATTGGCGCGCAAGGTGCTGTGCAGCCACGTCGTTCTCCACGCGATTGGCATTGTTAAGTCCCTCGGCAAGAGGGTTGCTCATGCGGATTACTATCGTCGTCGCGCCTTCCTCAGGCGGAGCCGAAGTACACGGCTGCTGTCCTGAGAATGTCGTCGGAACCGCCGGATCCGCGAGATCCACTTTATAGATGAAATTGTTAAAATGGAAGGGGCAATCCTTGACATAGGCAATCGTCGTAACTTGTGTTGACTTAAGAGGTATGTGAGACAGTATCTTCAGCGATGAGGTACTAGCAAAATCTCACCTTCAAATTGAACTGTTGCAGTATTTTCTGCAAGGCATCTAAGCGACGCTGAAATCCCTCTTGGTTGACATTCATCTTGGGCGTAGGTGTTAAGACACAGAGAAAGCTTCATCAATTCGAAAGAAGAAATGACACTACCAGTCCAAGATTCTTTTGAATTTACATGTCGTTGGTTTAGAATTAATACCTAATCATCTTTTTGATTATGTTTCTGTAGATCGCACATGTAGGTATGCGGCAAAGATTGGTTCTAGTTTGGACCATCCCCTTGCTTCATCGATTGACCTCCAGAAATAGGCTTATACTATAGAGAGAAGTTGCCCTAAGGTACTGGTCGCGCAGGCGTTACACAGGCCTCTGTTGGTTCAGAAACGGTCATTTAGTTTACTGCCCCCTAGCATAACGATCCAAGATCGGTACCTAGTTGAGAGGTACCTCTCTTCTTTGTCTTCCAGTTCATCCTCATCTACCTGTAGGAAATTCTTCCTGCTTTTGTCTAATCATCATTTACTAAATAATTATTGATGCGATATACTAAAAACTCCTGTTAGAGATGGAAAAACTTCTGCTGGTGTTTGCTGGTCTTGCACTGCTTGGGTCGTATCTTTACGGGAGCCTTCATCATAAAAGATTTAGGCAATATGCATTTTTTCCTCAGATGCCCACATCCCTTATTTTGGGGCATCTAAAACATGTTGACTTCTTTATTCGCACAGGCAAGCCAAATGGCCATCCCGGTAAGCTCTGCAGCATAGTTTGCCCACCTATCAAGAAAAGAGCACGTCGCTAACTAGATCATGAGAAGACCTTGCATTTGCCGCTATGAACGAGGCTCTTGGCCGGCCAGGTCTTATGTTTCTTGACCTTCGACCCTTCGGCCCGCCTATGGTCGTTGTTAGAAGCCATGAAGTCGCCGAGCAAGTTTCGAAGGCATCCAAAAGTTTACCCTATAGCCTTCCGAAGATGCCCTCGGTATACGGCCATATGGTGCATGTTACCGGTCGTACTTCAATCCTCGCTACACACGTACGTGGACGATGATTTTCGCATCCCTGTATCACTTAATCTACTCGCAATCGCTTACCTGAGATTGTCATGTTTGTAGGGTGAAGATTGGAAACTGGTTTTGCACACCAACATTTGGTAACATTTTTGCCCTGTATTCTCGAAAAGTCTTCCACGTTCCTTGAGAATCTAAACCGATTTTCCCGAATCGGAGGCGTATTTCACTTGTTGAGCTCACTGGAAACCTCACGTTTGACATCATTTGCAGTGTTGTCATGGATGTTGACTTTGGTTCGCAAAACACGGGCAAGCAAAGTGACTTCGTGCGCTCTTATCACGAACTTTTTGAAACCTACGCAAGTGAGCAAGTAGATCTTCCGTGGTTTCTTACTCCCCGGATGGAGTGGAAACGTCAGCAACTCGCAAAGCGTGTGAGGAGTACACTTGCAGCTATTATCCGCGACACTTTTGACAATCGACAAACCGAAACGACAAAATCTCGGAGCATTCTCTCGTTAAGCCTTCAGGGCTATGTAGATGATTTGACTTCACAAGATGTTGATGAGGCATGCGACCAAATCAGCACTTTCTTGTTTACAGGTCATGATACAACAAGTATCCTACTCTCTTGGATGTTCTACGAGCTGTCTCGCGCACCGCATGCTCCCAAAACTCTTCGCAGCGAATTGGACGATCTATTTGGGCCAGGTGAGTTCGGTCGCATTCTTACACCTTTCAACCATGCACGGTTAACTTGTAGATATGTGTATCCACTTAAAAGGGGGAAGGAGTGTACTGATTGACGCTAGACTCAAACCCTTCTACAGTATGCAACAAGTTGCTTTCAAATGACGGCAAGGTCCTTTTGAACAGCATGAAATATGCCGGTACAGCTCGCAAGACGGAACCGGGGGCTGGTCTCACGGTGCATACGCCAACGGGTGAGTATCCTTTGGAAGGAGTCAACGTCTACAACTGCGCTATAATGACCCAGCGTGACCCCGAGGTCTATGGGGATACGGCCAATTATTTCATGCCGGAGAGATGGTTGAATGAGACGGCGGAAAAGATCCCAGCATCGGCTTGGCGTGCCTTCGAGAGGGGTCCCCGAAAATGCATCGGACAAGAACTGGCTAACCTCGAGGCGCGCATTGTCGTTGCCCTTGTTGCTCGCCGGTACGAGTTTTCCAAGGTAAGAAGCATATCTATGCTACTATAACTAGGATACGTATTGGCTCACATAACTTTCCCTTTAAAGGTTGGGACGGGCGAATTAAATCTTGACGAAGATGGTAAACCGATACTGGATTCTATGGGTTACTTTAAGACAGCTTCGAAGATGTACCCAGTAAGTATCTTCTATTTTTCGCCGACTTAGAAATACCTACCTAGGTAGCTGACACAGCACCCCTTAAAGACACGGCAGGTCACTCCGAAGCCGGTTGATGGGATGATGATGCGGGTGAAAATCGTTTGATATAGTGAATTCATACCTAACTGGTTCGTATCATGAAATACAGACTCAACACTAGTCCTCCCCGTTCCTGAAGGCCCTCGACATTCTGTGTTGAAGAAGGCGTTGGTTTGCTTCTCCACTCAATCCCAGTTGGTCAGACATAACTAGGACCGCATCGTCATGAAACCCCTCCCGCACCTCTAACGTGCGACACGGACTTGTGACGAGGACCTTAACGGTGGCGTTGACACGTGGATCAATAGTCCAGTCCAAGATGCAAGCTAATCCGCAAACGAGATCTGGAAGGTATCCTTCTTTTTCATACGCGTTGATCCCATCCATGATGCAGAAAACAGTTATATCCGTGGGGAGTTGGACGACTAACCAGCTTACTAGAATGCAAAGGTTCTTAATGTCTGGCTCATCGCAGTATTCATCCCATAGAAAACCCACAGCCTGGTGAATCCCTGTAGTGTCGAAGTCCCATTGCAGTACCAATTGCGCGATGAAACTCATCATCATACCCCGTGGTCCTGAATATGGATCATTGTGTTCGGAATGAAGGCCACAGAAGTATAGAAGTGAGATGAATCTCGAATTTCCTCTAAGTAATTGCAGAAATTTCGAGCAAAAGATAGATTGGGAGGATACACAACGGTCATTGATAAGATTCCCTTGTACCAATAGCTTTTGGGACATAGGCGAAATCATCCATTGCCGGAACCGGGGGTTCGTGACGAGCGATTCTGCCAGAGCTTTCTCATGTGCTGGGATTTTCTCTTGCTTGTGCAGGATGCGTTGAAAATCAGTATCTTCAAAGTAAAGTGCACCGAAGATTTCCCAGATGTCATCCAGAGTAATTATGCATCTCTTTAAGGCAACGGGGTCCAGTGCGAGTGCACATTGAACAGTATCGTTCATCTCGGAAAATTTTCGTTTAAACGCATCTGTTGAATCCACTTCAGCAAATAACTAGCAAAGTCTCAGTACGAGTTCCACTTACCTTGCCACTTCTGTTCTTGGTTCCTCTCATATTCCCGTATCAGGTTGTATACCTCATTCGGTATTGCTTGGATAACTTCGTAAGCCTTTATGAGATTATTCGCATGTAAACCTTGCTTTTGTAACAATTCCCTTTGGCTGTTTATCACGGTCGTCTGTAAGTTGATGAGCTCCTCGTGGCCTGAAAAGTCAATATCAGTCCATTGACAATACTCTTTGATAGATCAATATTCACATAGCCCTTACGTTCTTTAGCTTCTCTCCAATTGTTTGTTGACTTCCGCATATCAGCCTTTTCGGCTTCGGAGCACAAGTCCTCGCTTTTGCGCGTAATGTCGTTAAGGCTACTGATAACATCCTTCTCGTAGTCATCCCCTCTGAACAAAGCTGAAATAGCCTTCCTAGCTGCATTTAGGTATCGTACCAGTTTAGCGATCTCACGGCATTATAAAATGGGTACCTCATGTGTGAGAGTGACATACTTCTTGGTTTAAGATAGAATCCAATTAGTTTCTCAACTGCCACCAAAGCGGATAGAACAACGGCGGTACCAGCATCCAGCACATTTTCGTCCACTGGAAACAGGGCCAGATAGAATTCGATGTCTTTGAAAAGGCTGCTTAAATTGTCCAATCCGTGTAGAACGTGTTGACGTGTTTCGGATGCCCTCTTGATGGCCTAGGTAGATAAGTAAGACACATGTGTCTAGTGGTCACAAATAAGAACTATATAGGTAAGAATCACTAACATCTATTATGAACTCCAGTGTGCCGCGAATGGGAGTCAAGTAGTCAATATCGGGCACCAACTTCCATGCTTCCTGCAAGGGTCCAATTCGATCACTAAATTCTTGCCAACCTTTTTTCGCTCTTCTAACAATCCCAGTCTCATCAATATATTTTTTGAAACAATCTTCAAGTTTTTGGTAGACCTGATCCCAATTGTCCAGTCCTCTTATACTATAGTTGGAACCAGGTCGGTTTTTAGGCTCCTCGAATTCCTCCTCTAGTTTGCGCATAGCAGCTGGAAACACGCTGTCCCAAAACTTCATCGAAAGTATTATCTCCGGAGGTGAAAGAATATCTGTTGACTTCATGTGTGACATAGTTAACTGTCAGGGCAGAAATTGTTATGAATGGTATGTAGCTTAGGGGGGCGAAGCGGTCGAGATTAGGATCGTATTTAGAATCAACGCGTTCAAAAGCAGGGTGAAGTTTTAGAAGGTAGGTAGTTATCTATGAAGTCGACTGCAGCAGGCTGAAGATGAAGTCGTGGTATTGTCTGTGAATTCTTCGTCATTACTGTACCATGACTTGGTGGTAAAATTGTTGACTTGGGAAAGTTGCTTCTGCAATCTTTTCTTATAAATGTAAAAACACTTAGAATGACATCAGCTAGTAAAAATACTATATATTCCTCACTGTTAGTTTGGTACGTAATGCCATTTATGAGTGATTTTAAAAATTGTTGAATGCCTACCTAGGTAGGTAGGTATATATGACGACTTTTGTCCTGCCAGCCTAAGGACAACCTTCATCATAATAGGACATCCTTATGTCGCTTCTTATGTACTGGGAAGGTAGGTCTTGGGTATTACATGGTGTACCTCCCTACCTTCGTCCCTGCTTATCGGTACATATATCATGATAGGGCAGCTGGTAGAGGAGGGGTGGCGGAGTAATATCCTACATGCGCCTATTACTTCCTTACCTACCTAGGTATTTGGTACCACCATAGTGAGTATTATTACGGCAGCTTGACTTTCCTCAGCCCAGATATATCACTCTCTTTTGCTCGCATTACGGACCAAGTAGGTATCATTCCTAGCTACACTAAGATCGAACCGAGAAGGCGCCACATATTCAAATCCATATGCCTCCTTTAACTTCGACTTAGACATCATGGAGTTTCTCAATCGAGATGCGATTCGTCAGACTATCAGCAACGGTGATGACGGTGGCGTAAAGGAAGCCCGCAATAAAGCTTACCATTCCCCAATTAACAATTCCCAACACAATGATCGCGATATTGCGTTATCAGAAGAACTCCACCAAATGCAAAAGAGACTTGCTGAGATCGATCGACAAACCCAAACAAATCCTGAAGGATTGATCAAAGCTAATCTCATAGAGAGCATATTCAAGGGGAAGGAGATTCCCAACTTACCTGAACTGGATGGAACCTTTCCACCGTACCTAAACCCTTCCGCGAGGTACGAATACTATGGGCTCGAACAAGCGAGACAGAAATTAGCAGATCTCCTAAAAAATGGCAATGAAAATGTCGACCCACTCCAGAGTTACCTCCAGTTTGAAAGCGCTAGACTAGAAATAAGACACAGGCAAGAAAAGCTTGTAATTTTGTTGACACAGAGTGCGACCGCGCTACAACGACCTTTAATGCTGGGGCCTAACCCCTCTCCTTCCCCAGACGGAGCTTCCAGTGGAAACACAGCTAGTCAAGCTCTTACTGATGATCCTGATGTTGAGCCTGTAATTCTGCATCTCGACTGGCTGGAATTCAAAACCCGAGGCTACGCTAAAAGTCTTGAACAGTCGACGATTATCATCGAGGTCCTTGACGGGGAACCAATAATGGCTGATAGGTATGGTGGCTCATCCTACATACATGAAAAAGGCCCTCTGTCACAGTTCGATAATCATGATTCTGCACCCAAAGACCCCGCAATTATTGGTCAAAGCCCGTTGCCTGAACGGATCAGGATTCGCTCCAGCGTACTCGGCAGGGACTTCGACAAAGTAGAAGAGAGTAACATACCTCCTCCCAGTACCCCCATCGTGATGATACGACCATTCAAATTCCTCTCATTCTACCAAAACCAGCTCCATGAGTTGTACAAGAAACTCGACGCCATGGCTCAAGAAGAGATGCTGTCTGGGGCGTCAACGCCTAAGACTTCTGACAAAGGAGAGACTGCGGGAGAGGCCGCGAGAAAGTGGCATCCTTTCGTAGTAGAAGAGAGAATTCCTCCGTCTCTGTCTAGACTCACTCACCTTCGCTGCCTTCTTGAATTTATGGATACAACGATCATTCAAAAGCAAAATAATCTCAGGAAGTATTGCAAAAAAGTGTCCTTCGTTGACCTATGGCATTTGTTCAAACCCGGAGACGAAGTTCTCGAGCTCGGTGACGAGTATATGCAATGTTACAAGATCGTTAAGGTGACGAGTCCTCGGCATAAAGTAATACCGCAATACTTCTACCCATACCTTCGCAGTAATGAAAGAGGGGCAACTACAGTTTCTATCTACTGTGTCTATGTAGACTTTGATGGATCGGTTCTGGGCCCTGTTTCGAAAAGATTTGACATTGCGCGATACAACGGATTGAAAGACATCACATCACTACCGGTCTACCCTCTCAGTCACGCAAAGAACAGTGCTTCAATTCGCCAGGCATTGGTTGAGAGAGGAAACAAATTCCTTAAAGCATTGCATGTTGGTCATATGCATTACAATGGCCTAACTCTAGAATCTAGAGACGAGGTTGATAGTCAGGTAGTTGTTGACTTTACGGAAGCACTCGCACATCGAGAAGATCGTAAAAATGCGGACTGGAAACCGAAAGTACAATCTCGGACGGAGTTGATGCGCGAAAGTACTGAGGATGGCGACGATGGAAGTACAAGTAGTAGCGTGGAGACTATTTATATCAATACAGACCAAAGAAGGGGCGGCGGCAACGATAATAGAGGATGTGATGCGGAATGTTGCGCAGGGGAATTCGTATTGGACGATAATTTTGTGGATCAAAAGCAGAATGAGCAATTTCTTTCGAACCTGCTCTCTGGTACTGACGAAGAAGAAAATCCTGCTCCATTAGCAGTCGTTGCGCGAACTTTCCGGAAAGATAATATCAGATCCATCACTGACGATGATAAAGTCATCATGACATATCGAGTTTTTGGCTTCATTCTCCGTAACAGAAGCTGGGGTGAGTATTGGGTATTTTGCAAAAATACTATTAGTGACGCCTTACCTACCTACCCATGACCTTTTACTATTTTTCGGATTTCGAGATCTTAGTCTGACTGACAGCGTATAGCAAAACTCGACATTCAGGAGCTTATGGACTTGGAGGAATATCGGAGGATGCAGGAAAAAGATGCACCGACCGAACGGAATGAAAATGCATTCGACAATCTTGTTTTCCCAAACGATGGACTTGATCGCAAGACAATTGTGAGGTCGTTGGTTGCCCAGCATTTTCGAGATAGGGAGTCTGGATCGATTCGTAACGAACAATCCGATATTATACGGGGGAAAGGTATGGTTCATCTAGATCGTTATAAATCGTTACCATCTGACATCTATCGTAGGCAAAGGTTTGATAATTCTTCTTCATGGTGCTCCAGGGGTAGGAAAGACAACTACAGCAGGTATGACAATGCGATATTCATTACGGTTTCCTCCCGGATCGTAATAGACTAACCCCAGTTATATAATAGAGGGAATTGCCGAGTTATTCAATAGGCCCCTTTTCCAAATCACATGCGGTAAGTACCTACCTACCTATGCATAATCATCACTTCTAGGTAGATATTGCTATGGATGAACTAATCACATCGCCTTTTAGGTGATCTTGGTACAACAGCTAGAGAGGTCGAAACTGCACTACAGACCAACTTTGCTCTTGCAAATAAATGGGGATCAATTCTCCTTCTTGACGAGGCTGATGTTTTCCTCGCTCGTAGAACGCCCCAAGATTTCAAACGTAACGGCCTTGTAGCTGGTAAGTTAGGTAGCCATACTCGCAAAAAAGCATCCTTTAACTGAAAACATCATAGTATTCTTGCGTGTACTTGAATACTACGCGGGTATTCTATTCCTAACTACCAACCGGATCGGCGATTTTGACGAGGCTTTTTCGTCCCGTATTCATATCAGTCTACATTATCCAGCACTTGACTATAACTCGACTATAGAAATCTTTGAGCTTAATTGGAGGCTAATCAAGGCACGGTTTGCACATAAGAAGAGAACCCTTGATATCGATACAGGGAAAATCACCGGGTTTATCGCGGACTATTGGCACAATCAGAAAGATGCAAGATGGAATGGCCGTCAGATCCGAAATGCGTGCCAAACGGCGTTGGCATTAGCCGAGTTTGAAGCACACGGCGCAAGTACAAATAACTCTAGAGATCTAAAAGCCACAGTACACTTAGGTGCTAGCCATATGGAGACCGTCGCAAATGCTTACCTCGAGTTCATCAAGTATTTACAAGACGTGCGGGACGTTGACCAGGAGAAATATGGTTGGCTGATGGGTATTCGGAAGAGGGAGGGGAATGGGATGGCGCCAGAAGATCCTCTTGCGCACAATTCATTCACATCATTTCGTGGCGGCTACACAAGCCCACTGGCCGAACATAAAGCTCGATTCGCTGCGAAATACAGCAGGCAAGAACCGGCAACGTATCAACAAGGTCACAGTGCACCTTCTACACCGGATAGGCAAGGTTATAGATACGGGGCTCCCTTCGGAGCCTCATCGCCTTCACTATACCAGACGCACTCGGCGCAACCCCAAAGAGGAGGGCCCTCACAACCTTCACCAGAGCTACTGACACAACAAGGTTGGAGTCCTAGAACCACGAGTGGCTATTACGTAGGATCTCAAGATGTCCAACAGAGTCCTTCTCCACGCCAGGAAGCATTCCCGTCTCAATGTCAATATGGACAGCATACGCAAGAATGATGGAAGGTAAACGGTCCTTGTGTATGAGGTAACGATGACAAGAAACGTTCTCTGATCGAAAACAATTTCCTTTAGGTACATACGTACTAGGTCTATAGGAAGATACTATTGAACTTGAAATGAATGAACGATACTTTCCTGATTACCTTGGTACTTATCTTACTAGGTAGCTATATATCGTGATAACGAGACTTCTCATTCAACTCATGAACTAGATTGCTAATTGAACCATCTTAGAATTTTATGTCTACCTAATCTCATCACAAGAAAACAATCATACCCCTACACTACCTTCCGGTAAATCCAAGACCCTCGCCAACTCCGTTTCCGTGGTATCACTATTACCTCTCCGACCCAACAAACCTGCTGTCGAAATAGTAGGTCCGACCTCAACGCCATGCTATCACATACAAACGACCAATTCAAAGCGTAAAAGAAAAAATCGAATAGGAGACGCGACTCCCGGGATTACAGCACACTCCCCATCCCCTCATCCCCCGCCCCCGGCGCCCTCGGCTGCGCGCCATGTCTCCCGTATCCCGGATGTCCCAACACCGGCGCCGAGGGCGGCGGCGGCGGCGGCGGAATCGGGAACCCGTACCCACCCGCACTATTAACACCCTCCTGCAACTCATAGCCCTCGTTCTCCGCCGCCGCCTTCTCCTTACCCTTCTTATCATCCCAATGATCTCTCACCTCTCTATCAGGACTAATAGCAACCCCAATATTATGCGCCTTTTCAACTGGCCAGGCACGGGTACTTGGTGCCTCGACGCCGGACACGGGGCTGTTGTACTGCGAGGTGTACGGGGAGAAGTACGGGGTGAACGTGGACGCGCTGACGGGCGAGTCCTCCCACCCGCGCAGCGGCTTCTGGCTTACTGGCGTTTCGTACATTTCGCCTGCGGCGCCGCCGGACGGGGGCCAGTTCTTGCCGATTTGGGAGCGGCGGCGCAGATACGCTTTCCTGCGGCGCTTGCCGTTGAGGACGATGCCGCAGCCGACAAGGGCGAGGATGACGACGAGGCCGCCGACGGCGATGCCTGCGATTGCTCCGGAGTCTAGCGGGCCTTTGAGGCCTGGTGGCGTGAAGGTTGCTGTGGCGGTGGGGTCCGTTACGTTTAATACATTGGTGGAGAATATGCTGCCTTGGAGCGGGATGGTGGCTGGTGGCTCGAGCCTTAGCCTGCAGGCGCCATCTAAGACTGATATGACTGTTACGGGTACTATGTTAGCCCAAATCATGTTGAAAAGGTTGGTGGTGAGATTTACAGTTGCTGATGTAATCGCCGTTAGACTCTGAGGTTAAGCACTCATGACATTTGTCGAGATTGTAATCCGTCCACTTGTCACAGTAGCCATATATCGAACTACTGGACGATAGGTTCTGATATTGGATTGCTGACATTATGTTGCTACACGCGAATCTACTAGAATTAGCGACGGTTATGTAATAGGGTTTTCAAGTATGGATTCATACGAGGTGGTACAGGGACTCGTTCCAGCTTGGAATAAGCATTCGTTGACGGCATATCGCATATTATCTACGGCGCGAATTAGTACGTTGATGATGTGTGGACAGGGGGTATGGGTAAGTGTTTACAGAGCATGTATTGCAGGTCTGAGGTGTTTTGTTGGTTTTGAACTGTCCAGTAAGTGCTTGTCGACTCGCAACCGACGCAGGCCTCGAAGACTTGGCCATTTGATGTTGTGGTATACGCCGACTCGTCGCAGACGATCATGTCGTCCGTCGTGGAGGAAAGGACGTTGCCGCATTGCGTCCCACATGGCGACCCATTCGCTACGAGTAAAGATGATGTTATGCGCCAGAGCGCGGCGAAAGCGAGAGTACGATACATTATTACCAGTACTCCGTCGGCGGTTTCGCGATCCTTTGGCGATTCCGCCTGCGGGCAAGGGGCGTAGGAGGATAATCAGAGGTATTCAAAATATCAAAAGTCTCAGATAAACGTCGCTAATCGTACAAGGACTCTAGACGGATGTCGTCTATCTCTGCAGCTAAGACAGAATCCCTGAGGGTCTAAACATCGATCGCTATTGAGGCTTAAATGGAAGTTTATAAGGTCCCCGAGAAAAACACAAGAGGCATAGAGACACGAGAGACAGAAGCTTCGCTCAACCACAAAGCAAGGGATATGATCGAGCGCTTCTTGGGCGCAATGGTATCATCTCAGTCCCGATTGAAAAGAGTTTCTGTGTGAGAGGGCATGGCCGTAAGCGCGAATGGCTTGGTGATAACTGAACAATCTGGCTCGACCGCCTCGTGAAATCTAAAGGCACATCACCTCACTAAACCTGATCGGACCAACCAACAGAATTTGGTATGGTCGAACGAAGTAAGCTACTAGGTAAAAGTAGCTATATGCAAATCATTGCACGATTTTGAAAAAGGGAAGAGGAGGAGAGGGGGCCGTTGGCCGAGCGGAGCAATTACAACGATGTACATCGTGATTCGTGATTCGGTGGGGTCGGGAAATCGGGACTATCCTATGGATGTTAGGATTCATCATGGAATCTTCATGGATATCCCCTCTAAAAAAGCCCAAAAGGTTGGGGGCAGGATGCAGGTGAAAGGCGACTCGTCCAATAGGGGTTTAGGGCACGTGTATTAGTTTTCGGTTCCGGCTGCAGGGAGCCCTGTCTGTGCCATCTTCTTAAGTGGAGATCCAGGTTGATAGCTTCGGATACGGCCGTTTATTGGCGTTGATTGGAGATGCTTAAAGTGATCCACTAAAATATCCGACCAATAATCAATTAAATGTGCCTTAGCGAAGAAATATCCCCCAAGTTTTATCGATCCATCCACTTCCAATTCGACCCATTCTGCCCATTCGACTTCTCAATCAGCTCAATCAGTGCAACATCAGCACACTACCGACCTACCGACCTCAAAAACTAATTTTCGTCACGGCACACATTAGGACGTAATCGGCATAGCTGACATGTACGCATGTACGCATGTACGCATCTATGCAAAGTCATCTCGACCTGCTTCCTGCGAACCCCCAAAGGAACTTACTACGCAGATCCCACCTTGGGGTCCCTCGGGGGCCTTCAGGGCGGCCAACCAGCCCAGCCAGCCCCCCCTTGCCCCCTTCTATGCAGACGCAAATGTAGAATGCGAACATGCGAGATGGCCGTCGACCGAGAAATTAGCCGTCTCGTCTGTCATGCAGCGGAAGATGTTTTGTAGCCTTGGTTCCAATATTGCCACCACCGATTCGGCCCCCATGAGTGGCCAATTTGACATGTATCGAAGCAATCTAAGCATATGTCCCTCGGAATCGGGGGTCTGGTACGTGTCTCGTCACGCGTATCACATCGATGGAGGTTTCGCACCAGCGAACCGCCAGGAGAATTTTGTGTGCTAAGCGATCCAGGCTGTCGGGACACGATGACGAAGAATTCGGAACTGTCAAATGCCCCTATTCGCCCAATTTCGACGGTGCTACATTGAATGTATTACCATTTCAAGCGCTGGAATGAAGCGCTGTTGAAAGGAACTAAAAGCAAACATTTGACTGTGGGCGATTAACTGCAAAACTGGAAGTCATCTCGAAGCCGAAAGATTGAGCGTGATTTGTTTGTAACTTGGGGGACAGGGGAAGTCCTCGGCTGAGCCACCGATACGGCTTGCCGATTCTTCGGGTATCCTTTACCCTTTAACCTTCACCCCAAATATCTTCAACCGCCAGAAATAGATATCTTCGATGATTGTTTAACATGTGCTAGGTAGGTAGTAAATTGCTTGTATCATACACAATCTCTCCGCAATTTCATGTCCCAGGAATGTATCCTAGTATTCAAAGTCCTACCGGATCGGGTGTGTTGATTCTATGACTTTGCCAACACCCAATTTACAAATTCGCACCAACATGCATAAAAACCTTCTCATCTACTCGTGCTACAAGCCAATCGCCACCAATTCAAGTTTCAGGCTAGACAGGAGAGAGGAAACCGTTCAAACAAGAAAATCCTATGTAACATTCTATTCGTCCGGCGTGTATTTGGCTTCGATTACTGGCTAGCCGATAGCAAGCGAAACACATCTTCAGGTCGGTGCATCATTTCAAAACAATCTCAGCCAAATAATCGTACCTCGGCCCCGAAAAATGTCGGCAAGCCGACTTTTGGGGACGCAAGGGAGGTGAGGGCCGATCCACGATATGGATCCTGCCCGTACATTTATATGGGCTCTCAGCCCTGTTGGACCTGAATGCCTCTTCGATTACGGATTCTTGAACACGCTTTAATTAATTGAAGTCAAGACATGTACGTTCAATTTCTCTCAGGCCCCCTGGAAGCTTTACCCAGAGGGCGATATGTCTGTGCTGGCTTGAGAATATCTACCAAATGCACCCGAAGCCATAAGTTCACTTACAGAAAATCTCAAGGCTTGAGGCCAAAATCTAGTTGCAAGTGCCATACTACCAAGAACTAACATACACAGTACCTTTCCCAAAACTCCTCGCTCTAGCAAGCATGATAATGTCATAAAGTCTTGATCCATACGCCTCAATTTACCATACCGCACTCCTCGGTCTCTCACCTCGCACCTCGGCACTCTCATCCACACACTTCACACTGATTACTTGCTGTTGCTTTCTTGGTGGTGCCGGCATGCTCTGATGGTTGCTACCGCCGTCATAGTCGGGAGGAAGAATCATCGCCTTAGGTGTCGTCGGAATCCTTGCTGGGACGAACTTCGGAGCACGTGCTTTGGGCTCTACGGCAGACCGGGGGGAGTGACTACTCAGGCTCGACTCGGTGAGCTTTTGGGGGGAAGTTGCCTCCTTGCTTAGGGTCGAGCGCGAATCTTCCTTGCGATGCTTCGTCGTCCTAATTGGTAGCGATGCTTCACGTGGCTCACGGTCGACGGTGGGTTCTGCATTCTTATACCTTGCCGACTTGCTTGGTAACGGTACGGGATCCTGACGGTATCGGTGAGACGGTGACGTTGTATTGGATACGCCTTCACTCTGATGCCTAGTGTGGCGGCTGTAATCATTGGATATCCCTCGTACCTCGTTAGGTATAGGCGGAGGGACTTCGTTGGAAGTTATATGACTACGCGAGGTCTTTTTCGACACACCTTTGGGCGTCGTCGTACTGCCACTTCGATGTCTCCCACGACTTGCTGGGCGAGCAGGCATCCCCTGGCTTATTTCAGGAGGCAAGGTCGGCGATCCATTTGACACTCTACTCCTTGAGTGAGATCTTCCATTACTATACTTAGGTGAGTCGTTTGTTCTAGCGTGCCGAGAACTAGAGCGGCCAGTACGCGACTCTAGTTTGGTTGGACTCTTCCTAGCAGAGTCCTTCCGCTTAGCCAGTAGTACGGCTGCATAGTCCTCCTCATCCACGTGACATATGAGGCTATCACGTCTCGGTCCGGCTAGATCTCCTTGAAATACCATGAGGTCTGCACCAAGCTTTTCCAGATCCGGAGACAACATAGCTGGTGCAACGTCAGGCGTTATTTTCCTAGGTAATATTCTATTTTCCTGCTCATATTGTTTCTTTACCCCTATCGGTATGGATTGGCGTGTTTTCTCTGCAGTGTTCGTAGGTTGCGAGTTACGGGACCTATGGCGGCTTGCATTGCGAGACTTTGTGGATGTAGGCCGATTGATGATGGCTTCGGTGGTTGTTACGGAATCGTTGAATTTGCTAACTAACCCGGAAAATTCGGCATCGGGATCTAGATCGACACTTCGGGGTGTAAGATCCTCCGGCAATTCATTAGGGTCAGCACCTAGGGGGGAATGCTTCCAGGAGTATTGAGGCGAAATTGGAGATTCGCCAGGTCTTGTGCGTGGAGCACTTTGACGACCGGAATCTACTAGTGGCTCCGAACTCTCCGTGTTTGAACCGGTGGGGGCACTGGAATTCCCAGACAAGCTCGGTGAGGCATTTGACACGTCCGATGGTCCTCCACGGCTCGATTCGTCGCCCGGTGGAGCCACAGGCTCGCTGCCTGCTACGCTTACTGACTTGTCTTCTGCCTCTGGTCGGTATACTAATTTAGCGTACGGGGCCGTGTCGGTATCGACGACTAGGAGTTCCTTTGCTCCGCGTGAAAGAACACCGTAAACATTAACTTCGCCGCCCTGGATTCCAATTACCGCACTGGTACCTGCGTATACAGCATTGTCTTCAACCCCGGTCCGGTTCGCAAAGATAACAATGATCTCTTCCTCGGTTTCGGCGCGGATAAGCGGTTCCAGTCTAGTCAACCAGTAGGTCAACGTGTCCAAGTCAGGCTCTGAACTTTTACTCGAGTAGACTCCAAAGTCCTCGGTAGTAAGCCAAGCCATACTTAGGATCACTACATTCGCGTTCGACTCTAGAACATGGAAAGCGAATTCGAAAGCATGCCATGGAGCTTCGAACTTATAGGGGCTAATGAAAAGGTCAGTGTCTAGATAGGGTGTCTTGTCTATTAGGTTATGTCGCTTACTTAATATCCATGCCTAGTGAATTCAGTTAGCAGGACAAACAATATGCGACCGCATCAAATAACAGTATACTTACAAATACCCATCGCTACATTACCCTTTACACCCGGGAGATTGCCCCTGAAGAAGCCGGATCCTTCGAGAGCCCATGTCTCATCAGTATAGTAGAGATGCGTCTTGCGATAATTCCCAATGGTGTCCCCGTCTGAGTTTACCATCAACGCAGAATTGTAATATTCCGGAGATGTCGGCCATTGTCTAGAAACGTCCATCTTCTCGGGGTATCCAACAATTGTGGTACAATTATATTTGAGAGCGGTCGTTCTCGCCCATACGGAAGAGATTCCTGCCCCTGTCGGCTCGAGGAATGGAGAGATGTCCCGCAGAGATCGGAAGTTGTAGCCTAAGCTAATTAGTCTGTGCTCTTGTCACATACTTACACAATGGTGAGTAACTGGGTATTTACCTGTGACCGCTAACTCGGGTAGGACGAGAAGATCTAAGTCTTGAGGGTTTGCCTTGTTGAGGATGGCATCGGCTCGATTTAGGTTGTTATCGACATCGCCAACCTGAACGGATGTTAGCTTGACGACTACCTTCTTTAGCTCAAGTGAAATACCTGCGGCGCGAACTGCAAACACGCGATCTTCATTTTCGCAACTTCTTCTCCTTTTTGCTACCTAACAACAATTGGAGGAGTTGTAGGGTCAACTTGGGATCCCGATATCTGATGGTGGGGAAATTTTGATGACGACGTTGACTTTACTAAGACGACTTCCACCGCAATGCGTACAAGATAAGACAACGCCAACTCCCGCGACAACTCAACGATGGAAAAACCACTACACAACAACAAGAAAATGTATGTATCTTGCAGGAATTAGCATCACGATAGCAACGACATATGCGGAAGTGGGATGGATCGCACTTGACGCATCCCAGGAATCCAGATGGGTCATCTAAGACGCACCTGGCATTCATACAATCATGGTACGTACCGAAATCAAGTGTGGGGTCGGTTTATACTGGCAGACTTCTTCGGCTCCGTTCCTGCACCACTGAACCCACGAGCCACCCGTTAGATCATTCTACAGAATTTATTACAGGGGGTATCCTTTATCACAGCCACTTACAGAGGCCGATTTAGCGCTCTGCCGTTGGTAAACAGGGGCTCCCAGCAAATCATCCCGACCCATTTCTGCTGCATAGAAACCCACAGGCTCGGAGCTAGCGGATTAGCAGCGCTATTCTTGCCGTCTTCTTTTTCACCTAAGACATTCGCAGCATGCAGCTAGCCACTGAAGAATTTCTTTTTCTTTTTACTATCAGCGATACAAGACTCAGCTCCCATGATCCGTGGATCCAGTCCGTTCATTTAATCACCTCTAAGAATAATGGGCGCCGGCGTGGAAATGATCATTTGGCTGTGCCGTCCCGAGTTCTTGCGCAGCCTCCCAAGTGTGAGTTTCAATGCCGACTTACTTGCGAGCTAATTACGACCTAGTTATTATGTACGTTGCATTTATGATTCGATCACAAAATATCAACTCTACCCCTAACTGTACTTGGGCACGTTTTCTGAACCCCACTCCCCATTCTCGTTTGGAAGCTCGCAAGCTATTGACGTTCCCAAATGGTGTCATCGGCGTTTAAATACAAGCATGGACGGAAGAAAATTCTCTGTCGATAATCGAACGATTTAATGTCATCAAATGAGATGGATCAGGTAGATACTACAGGTTGGACACCTACCTAGCTAGGAGGTACCTACTCCTCAATGCTTAGTCCCTGCCTTAAGCGCTGGGTACCCCAATTTATAGAGCCTTATCAGCGGCCCCTCCCGCCCAACGATGTCAACTAAAGTTACACGGCAGTCCCCTCTAGGGCTACAATTAGGGGTATTTTCTGCAGCGGAATATTCTCTTAAGCGACACCTAAGTAGTAACAGCTCCAGGCCACTTTCTACTGCCACCACCGTTTCATCAATACCTCCCAATCACTGCTTGTCTCTCCTAATCATGTTTTCCTGAGATTTTAGGATTCCGAATGTTCGGCAGATGAACGCATCCATGCCGCAACTTACCGGCACCCCTGCTCATCGATCGTAGGCTGCGGTCGCGCCAGGACGGCGCCTCAGTGCTGCAGGCGATCACCCAACGTTTATAAAAAGCATACCACGCCCCTCTCACCTATATATATTCGTGCGACACATCTCAATCCTTCCCGGCGAGGCTTATAGACCGCTAGTTGAAAGCCTTGCGATACAAGATACTCGTCATTTTGACCCGCCTCAATAAAGATCGCCCGAACGCCAACGTCTGTCGGTTAGATGGACCTAGCTGCACGACGTTCTAATATATAGGTAGCAAGTGAACCAACAGAGCTAGAAATAGAGTCTAGACCGCAATCATCTTGTCGTTGGCAATTCCTATTACCACCTCGACATAGTTTACGAGGCTGTCAATGAAGCTACGGTGTCTAAGGATCATTAAGTAAGGCTAAGGCTCGGAGAAAGATGCTTCCTATCTTTACTCCATGACTTCATAGAATTACGATTACAGCCAACTTGAATTTCGCGTATCTATATTTTTCAGGATGCTACGTGGTTGGTTCAGAGGTGAAATTTATCGTGGCCCCTTTTGAGGCCAGCCGCGCGCCTATCCCAAACCCTGGTGTAGATCCAACTTCAACCAATCGACCTTAAAGGAGTGTCTGACATCGTTTACTATCTAACCGGCCTTGTTGTAGAACATTAAATCCTCCGCCAAGCCTTTCCCGTATATCATCTAGTTTCTCCCCAGAGACATGTTTAATTCATACTCAACCGCACTTACAAGGAGAAACCGGACTTGGTCCTGCATCTCCTAGGTACGAACTCGAGTTGATATTGGAGAAACCAAAGAACGCCAAACCATTCCTAGTCGAGCTTCATCGAAATATATTAGCTTATCACAATATTTCTATAGAGGCGAGGAGACGAGCCGTGGAACTCACTTGACTATGGTCATTACACCAGCGTCGCCGGTTTCCATATAGCCCCACGAGGCAAAGTAACCGCTTCCATCGCATTCCCGATTATACCACTGCCAGCTTTGCATGTCGGCACCTTCCGGTGGCGTCAAGATGAGCTTGCAACGCGAGCCACCCGCGCTTCCATCAAGGAGTCTAAAGCCTATCGTCACCGTATGCTTTTGAACATCGACATCTGACGCAGACCACCTGTCAGCCGTGGATTCTTACTTAGACTCACTCTAGGCGTTATACCTCTAAACATATCCTCGACTTTCCATTCGGTGGAAGAGGGGGTGTTGTTGCCGTCATCCTGTCGCCCCACGAGTAAATCTCGTGTCTGGGCAAATGCCTGGGGATAAACCGGCTGAGTCTGGTTCGAGATCTTGGACCCTGAATCAAGTTCATCGTCCGTGAATGCGAAGTAAGCCATGGATCCCTGAGCACTATTCACAAGAACGATCACGACGAATCCCTGGTCGCTATGTCCACCATTGATCGTGTACGAGCTATTACTTTTGCAAGAACTTTCGAAGGATGCTACGCCGCAATCTGTGCCCGGAACAGCTCGGACGTCGAAGTTACAACTGAACATATCGTTCGTACCTGCATCCGAGGTGCTGTTGATCACAGTAAAGTGCCATACGCAGGTAGCGTTGCTATCGACTTTGGTGCGGCGGACATCGGATATCGATAGTTCGCTTGATGATTCGACTGAGGTTGCTATACCGGTGGCGACGAGGCCAGCGGAGAATAGAAAGAGAAGTCTCGGCCAACACTTCATCGTGGACAAGTTTCAACCAAAATTTCCGATTAAAGTTTAATATTGTGGTGCTGATACTCCAGATTGAGGTCTCGATGATTTTGATGCTCGCTTATATAGTCGCCTGGCTCCTCCAGCCCCGTCTGCTTCCTTCTCTACATGGTAGAATACTGCCGAATGTCTCAATTGCGCATTTAGCATCCAGTTGCAAAACAAACGACGGCACGCCCGCATATGCAAACATGCGCGACATCAACTGGGTCTTCTGAGACACCAGACAAGCGGTAAGTTATTGAAGAATTGCGTATCCGCCTCGCTTCCGGCTAAGTCTAGCCGTCATTCACATGGCTTTTGAACTCAGGGGAATCAATTCAGGGGTCACAGCAAAGCGAAGGTCTTTTGTTTGCTTCGAAGCCGCGTCTTCCTGCGGTACCACCGACGGGATGCAGAACACAGTCGCCGCAGTGCCACCTCAGTGACATAAACCCGTCGGCTTCCCGCAGAAATCCATCTATATGAGAGGTGATAGATCATTAAAACATCAGGTTATCTGTCTACTGTCATCTATAGGTAGTGTCATATTGAGACATTGGCATATATGTTGGGTCATGACGCAGGGGCTTATGTCATGGCCATGGATAGATCCCTTCCAGAATCATTGTGAGAATTCACTAGAGCTTGTTACAGGAAATGGTCAGTATATCCCGTCGACGGTAAGGCGTGGCTACCTAGGTATGTAGTACGAGGTTACTAGCACAATCTTGCGTCGACTAGCCCACCTCTATACGAGCTTGTGCGATCGTCTTGTAAGACCTTCCATCGGTATTAGGGTTTAGGTTTCAAAGACATACGTTGACCACAAGCGTCGGGGAAAGGTTGTTTCCTCAATGTAGATATTACACACTGAATATGCCATTTGCCGAGATTTCACGTGCTACCCCTTAGGTACCACGTACGTACTTTATTCATATGTTCAAAGATGTATTCATAGACCAATAAGGTTCCGTCAGATAGTAGCTGATCTGAGTGTTGGGAATGGATGATTTGGTATTAACAGGAAAGACTGAGTAATTGCGCAGGCGTGTTTACTACCTATGAAGCTATTTTCTACCTATATCTTTGACCTAAAGTTTGTTTTAATCCAGTCCATACTTCATGGCCTCAGATACCAAATGAATAGTGATGTGCCTAATAGCAAAGGAATGACAAGAAGTAAATGATAGCAAAGACTTGAACCCATGCCGAAGTAGCTCATCAGAAATCCCCAAGATCCTAGACCGCCTGAACCGGACTCGGGCCAGCATTTCCTAGGTGGTCAGCCGGGACCTGCGAGTTGACGTGATCGAACCCGAAAAAGGCCATCTTTTTCTTATCGGGGCTAGGGTTTAGAAACTTGGTCAGAACGTACGGCAAAGGCCATGTATATGTTCAAACTTACGAGGCCACTGTCATAACAGCGGCATCATTCCCCCCTGACTGGTATCCCCAAGAGATCGACCAGTTATTGTCGACGCAGTTGAAGTTCGAAAATGACCAGGTCGTGAGATCTGTATTCGGCGGGGCTCTTGCGATGAGTTCGCAATAAACCCCATGTGCGGACCCGTCCTGGATTGTCATGTACATATCGATCAAGTTCTGGTTCCATTTGACATCTATGCTAGCATTAGTATTGCTTCTGCAGCTGGTAGAGACGACAATTAGAGATTATATTACCTCGAAGTAGTGAATCAATTCTCCAGGATCCAAGCTGTCTTTCTTCAACTAAGACTGCGAGACCCTGAGCGAAGGGCACTAGAATAAGTGGGATAAAGAACTTCTGCATTTTGATACGAATGACGAGGAGTGGTTCGGGTGGAAGTTCAAGATCGTGATGTAGAAAAGGAATTATGGCTAGGTCCTACTTAATTCTGGTCGAATATAATAGGATCGTCCATGAATCTTTATACTAACTCATGACATATGTTGATTCGGCTTGTGGCTTCAATTACTTAGATGAAATGAAAGTCTGGAATCTGGCTGGGAGCACAGATGTCAAAGCTCATCTCGTATATCGGTGCAAGGGAAATGTCGAGATGGCCTGATGAGCGCAATCTCCTTTTCTCAGCCCTGTCTTTCTTTTAGATGGGTGCGATTTAAATCCTGCGTAGAATATACCTAAGCACCTACAGTAGTACAGCTTTAGCCAACGACATAGTAGCTACTCCTTGATTGACAACTTGATACTTAGGCAGGGGCTCTGAAATGATATCTCATCGATTTACGACGGTGAACTACGGCCGATATTCCTCGTAATGAGTGATAGTCATAATATCAACTACTATATAGTTTCCTGTTTGGTATAAAGTAATTGAACGAGAGGCATCCCTAGATTCGCTGTAGGTAGTTGATGTCCCTTTGGTAACCTATCACTCCCACGACAACACATGGTCAGCCTTACTCTAATTGGAGAGGTCTATTCGTCCGTAAGTTCCCAATTAGATTCTACCATGCAGACTTTTACTACCTACTATGAGTACCTTTTCCCCTTCGATGAATTACTGAGACATAATCACGTACGCGCAGTATTTACCTGGACTTAATCCGACGTATGGAAATATCTCCAGATTCGACTACTTGAAGATATCCAAAAATAGAAAAAAATCCCGACTAAGACAATCGCAACGGTTTCTCATTGCAATAAGAAACGGTTACATAATTTTTCATTTGAATTTTCATTGATTACAAGATTCATATACAAATCTAATAATTTCTTCAAGTCTCATTTAAAATTATGTTGATATAGCTAATTCGTAAGTATGTGATGGTAAATTCGTACCTGCACAATGGGTAACTGTGATAGTATGACATTGGTGCCCCTGAGTTCCGGTGGTGCCTGTTAGTATTCGGGATCGGATGAAAATTTTTCGCAATCGCCGGCGAGTAGGTCTACGCTAAGCGATGATTTTATTTTGGAACAAACACGAAGAACGTACGTACACTATGTTGATGATCCTGGGCTCTTCGTTACAAAGGCGTGAGAGTCAGCTCTTCTGATGGATCATCAAGAGACTTTGAATGACAAGACTCTGAGCAGTCTTCTTGAACATTTATATGGACATGATGATCGGAGCGGCGCGGCAGAGGCCTATCGTATGCGACCGCCGCGCGCCATGGTATTGGAGCTTAGATAGACAGGGATAGCAAACTGTGTACCTGATTGTGGCGACAGAAAGCTCTTTGGTAGGCATGGAGTACTTGAGCGCTGTTGATAGATGGAACACTAAGTCAAATTGGCATGGCGTAGGCGAAATTCACTATTAAGCGCTGAGGTAGGGGTCTTTCCGCTAACGGGAGGATCACGGATTACCAACGTCGGTCATCGGAGTTGTTAGAATGGAAAAGCTGTCTCCAAACCGCGTCGCGTGGAAGACTGAAATCATGTTGGACACAATTCTGAAACATGGGGAGATTTTCCACTTGAAGTGCGCGTGTTATTGTTGGGATATATCAAGTTGATTACCTGTTAGTCTAAGGTAAGGGAGATGGGTATCACGTGATTCTAAAGCTTCACGTGGCATTGCTTTTTCTCGCCTGGATATTACGACCCGGGGTGTGCCAGATTATGTCAGCAAATATCAAACTCAATCAGAAAGCTAAATGCAAATCTTGGAATGATAATCTTTTAATCCTCTTCATCTTCTACTAAATATAGGTATCAAGTCTGTAACTCATTGATTTGAATCTGACTTTCTACCTTTTCTTTTGAGTGAAAATGTTGACACTTGGAAAATTCTATCGATGGTCTTGGGAACCCTGGAAGTAGCCCTGGAGCAGTAAGTTAATTGGACTCGCTTGCAGAGCTGCAAGCCACAGCACTGAGTCACCACAATTACTATGTGTACTATTGCTGCACACGCGGGACCACTTCCGATTTTCTTGGCGACCTGTCAAAAGACGAAGCGCTGCTGTTACAACCTTCACCTCGTTTACCACGCTCAGCTGAACTGCAGGCTGTCTGTTTATTTTTCGTCTGCCTACTGTTTCCGGGGTTCTTCTAAGGTAAATGACCTGATCTTTCAAGTAAGCGCTAATAAACAATATGTAGGGAAGACAAGCGCCTGCTTGTTTAACGCAATGTGACGCTGTACTGTCTTTTGACGGCCCTTCATTACAAGAAAAAAACCTGAGTGTTGAACACTCGGAGTAATTGAGGACCTTGCTCTTTCAAATTCAAGCTTCTTACGCTTCTCACAGACGCCGATCCACCGGCGTTTTCCTTGCTTGTGTTACATATCATTGGTTCAATGTTTCCTAGTTCGGCACCCTGCCGGTCGCTGTTCTGGCCGGCGTCTGCGAGACCACTCACATCGCGTCCTGGCCATTGACCCCTGTCCAGTCGTTTAGTTTAGACCTCCCCGGACTTGCAATTCCATCCTTTGAGATTGGATCTCTGTTTTTTTCCACCGGAAGACCCATTCTCGCGCCTTCTGTGAAATGGTGTCTTTCCTTCTATTGGCCACTCATGAATCTGAATGGCTGGAAGGATGTTAAGATCATTTTCTGGATTCGCACCTGATTGGTTTAACAGACTGCGTAATGTTTCCCCCTCATTAGAACCACCAACAGCTTCTTCTATAATGGGAAACAACTCCACGGCTACACATGCGCTTTTACCTCATCTGCCTCCCAAAATCTCAGCTAGGTTACCATAGTCCGCGCTCTGGAGCCGCTTGTTTTGCATATGGCAACTTTTAGCCAAGAGTAAGATGCAGCCCTTAACTTATATGTACATACACACGACCCTCAGGACCAGCCAAGTCTCGAACCTTCTCTTCGGCTCTCATTCGAATTGTTTTCTAGAGACACTGGGTTGTCAGTCATATCATTTGTTCCCTGGATAGTCAACATTCCGGTTGGTGAATAGGTAGCTAGTGCGATGTTCGAATCATCAAGACGGTGCCTTCTCTCTCGTCCAGCTTGATCCTTTCCTCGTCGACCTTTTCTTTCTTACGACATGCTCTCGTATTCCGTCCTATTAGTGTTGTGTCTGCTGTATCTTCAACAAAAGGTCGTAGCGCTACAGGTCACTCCGGGTTCATCATGTGCATCGGTTTGCTTGGACGATCCAGCCAACCAAGATGTCTCGTCCACAAACTCGTCGGATATCGTCTGCAATGACCAAGACTACTCAACAACGACTTCTGGTATCAGATTCAAGAATTGTATCGAATGTTTGCAGGAGAGCCATGCGATGAGTGACGGAGGAAATGACATTTCCTGGTATTTATGTACGTTTCCACCATTTCAAGATGACTGGATTGACGTATTAACTTTTGTTGGAGATAACTTGCGATATTCCGTCGACGTATGCATTTACGGCTTCCCAAACGTAACGAAAACCATATCGTCCCCATGTGATATCGACTATGCTTGCAGACCTCTTAAGCAAGCCTTGGAGACCGGAAATTTGAACCCCAGCAATGGGACTCAGCTAGATTATTGCACCGCTGACGGTGGAGCATTTACTGGCTCTCAGCTGCAGGACTGTGTCCAGTGTTTCCGATCTAGTTCTAACCAATTTTATATGTCAAATTGTATGACAACTAATCCTCACCCCATTTGAAGAGGACTATGGCTAAATTTTAATAGTTCTCACAGCATTGCAGGCGGGATGTGAGCAAAAGCCCCAGGCCGGTAGTCTCATCGGTCTTAGTGGGTCGCTTTTCACGCGGTTCCAAGTAAACATCACTGCTGCTCCTCAGAATCAAACTACCACCTCAGATGACACATCGAAGGCTACTATGACCACCGGAGCTATCGTCGGAATTGTCATTGGAGCTACTCTGTTGTTCTTGGGAGGAACGGGCTTGTTTTGGATTTATCATCGGAAGCAGAAATATCTCTATGGTAGTCCGCTTGACTCCCAGAATGGACGAAAGTCTATCTCGCCACCCCTCGTCGGCAACTATTCGAATTATTTCGGAAATACCCAGAAATCGACGTCGAGCGACTGGCCAATGCAGCCACAGCAGTCTTACAGCAACAATAACGCAGACTACTACAACCGAATGGAGAAAGTAGCTCAAGGCAACCCGAAACCTAGTTACACATATAATCCGAACCAGTTAGGCCTACCCACACATCCAGCGTATCTACCGCGGGTCGCGAGCCGAACTGGTTCTCGGGACGACACGCCTAGTCCGCCCCCGCCGATCAAATCCAACAAGCCTGATACTTTTGCCATCAATTCTTATCTTAATGCAGCACCCCCAATAAACCGGACACTACCCGCTACATACGTTCCAAGCGCCGCGGCGATATCGAATGACAGGGACGTGCCTGCTCTACCTACGCAGTACCAAACACATGCATATCCATATCCCCCGCCCCAACCTCAACCCACGTATCTTGCCCCTTCGGCGGCGACGACATTACCAAATCGCGGCCCCCCAAATTACCCCATCCTCTCAGGCACAGCGCCGCCTCCACCCCCGCCCCCACCAGCTCAGCGGGCTCCTCGATTATCTCTACCGAGCAAGGCTCGCAAACCAGCTAAATACGCGCCGCCACAGATAACTGTCGATCGGCCGGCGGAAGACATAATACCACTACACAGCAAAGATCATAACCACCACCACGACTTCGACGATGACCGAGACGAGGTCCTATCTATAGTCCTTGACTTATCGGACCCCACGGTGCGACGAGAGCAGGAAGGACCGCGGTGGGAACAAGAATCCCACGTGGGATACGGCATAAGGACGGGAACGCCGCCGGAGCAGCATCGGCAAGAATCGCAAGTTTCCGAGCACCGCGTCGTAGATCGGCGGCGGAGGGTTACTGAGTTCACGGATATGGCGTCGATCCATTCGACTGCTAGTGATTTGTATGGATAGTGTAAGATCTTGGGTTATAATTTAAATGAATAATGATAGCATTGGCGGATTTTCTCTCCGGAAAAAGTACTAGGAATTAAGGGAGTTTGGGTGGCATTCAAGTTAGGATATAGCATCAATTATGGGTGGATACCTGTTACCATATACTACAATTTACACAGGGAGCATTGATGGCTACCTATTATAATCCTACAACATTGAGAACATATCGCGACTTAGGAAAAATTTTTCATGAAATCATCCATTATTAATTAATTACACATCTATGTAAAGCTCTAACCCAGACGCCTGCCAGGACCCTTGCTCCTCCAAGAGTCGGGTAGAGGACCACTTCCGGCTCCTTCCCTTTGGGGCTGGACTGCCTGTCCATACACAGTGTTACGGATCCTGGGCGTGTTCACGATCCACGAAAGGAAGCCCGGAGTTGGTATGAGGTTGGGTCCGTTCCCAAACTCGGGGTATATCCGAGTCAGGAAGTCGTGAAGGTGGGCCGCAATTAGACCCGTTAGACCAATCTTCAAACTAACCCAGCCTCCGGGAAAGAGAAGCTGGACTAGTAGAAGACAGTAAGGCATGAGCTGGGCGGGAATAGTGATGATGTAAAAGTGCGCGTTCATTCCCCTCTGGTCTTGCGTTGCTGTGTAGCACATTGCGATGAGCAATGCCTGTAGTAGTAGCATACCTTCGGTAAATAGTGCGTTTAGAGGCTAGTATTATAGTTAGCTAGCTGTTCCATCTTAGACTAAGGTCAAGATTGTACGACAGGTAGGTACTATGAAAGCAATCTAGGAAGGCTAGTTATGTAGGGCGCTAGATACCACCCGAGTGAACGCGTCCGAAGACATCACTCGAGTCATCCATATAGACATCCCACCATGCCCACACTCCTGACTGACCCTAATGAGGTATGCGAATGACGGGCCAGCAGCAGTGCAGGGGTAATCTTCCTCAGTTCCAGGAACCGTCATAGCTGTAGTGCAGTATCACTATGCGGGCAGATATATGAGGTGTTATTTATTGTGTTTACAGGGACATAGGGCAAATTGTAGTGTAGACGACGGGAAAAAAGCATCAGCAGTAAAAATCATGACCTACACAGATGATGCCAGTAACAAACATCAAGTACCAGACCAAGTCTTCTTTGCTTTGAAACTTGGGGCTGTTCTCGAGCTGGCTCAGGTACGTGAAGACGAAGTATGTATCGAACAAGACAGCCATCCCGGATCCTGTCAGCAGGAAGCTTGTTACGAGTCGATAAAGTCCAGGCGGGAACTTGAACAGTAGAGAGTAGTGGAAGATGAAGGGCTCGGCGCTTAGCATGCCGGTGTAGACTCCTACAGAGCATAGAAATACAGCTGTTGCGATCGTCCTGTGGAA
Source organism: Annulohypoxylon stygium (assembly GCA_003314315.1). Taxonomy (NCBI): domain Eukaryota; kingdom Fungi; phylum Ascomycota; class Sordariomycetes; order Xylariales; family Hypoxylaceae; genus Annulohypoxylon; species Annulohypoxylon stygium. The sequence continues at coordinate 410,861 of QLPL01000020.1, forward strand.
ATTTTATTAGCTTGGTGTTCTCTGCGTGTACGTCGCGCGCGGATCGAGGGATTGCGTAGCTTACCTAGCAATAGGAGGCGTGCTCATGTAGACACTGACTATGTCGGCCATGATTGCTATTTTGAAGATAATGCTCTACTAGTAAGTGGTGATTATGTTGAAGCACAATGCGACGATCGAAAAATCGTGCTGGTTCCCGTCGTAGATATACAGGACGTCGGAGACACGTTTTACTTTCGGCAAGACTACGTGAGGCTCAAGGTGGCAACGACGAGTATGGTGGCACGACACGCTGGGACGCAGACAGCGCTGCTGTTCGCATGTTGGTTGGCCAATTGGGGAGCAGAGCTCGGGTTTTGGAAGGTAGACGAAAATGGAATGTGAAGGAAGAGGAATTTTTGCATCGTGTCAAATTTGAGCGGGAGAAAAATAAGCTCGGTGCTAGGTGCTAGGTACTAGCCACATTGCCCACACATGTGGCAGATTATGTAATTGCTGTGGCTTGTGCAATTTACCCCTGTGTTGTTGATGAGTCATCACCCCTTTCTTTCACTCATCAACAACGCAATTATATTAACCCTCAGGCTTTGATGCACAACAGTACGCATTCATATGAAAGTTTTATTCTTTGTGAATTTAGACCTCACAATTGTCTTCCTAAGAATGAGGGTCTCTCACATTTTAAACTTTGAGACTCGGCGTGGGAGACATTCAACTCCTTGGCTTATTAAAAGACGGTCCGTAAATAGAGTGACTAGTTCCATACAAAAGGAATCTTCAATTTCTTCTCGAAATAAACGTCTGATGCATGCGCTAAAACAGAAGTGATGTTAATAATCTCTAGACTTAAAAAAAGAGGCGCTTACTTGCTATATCTAAAGTTCATGGCAATATAATTCATTCAGGAAACTCTATTGTCACCCCAGTAACATCTAATATCTACTGTTCACTACCGGAGAAATCTTACAGAAGAATATAAGTTAAGTAAGAGTAAGAATTAATATCAACCTCCTAGCAAAACAAATTCACGAGTCGATTCTATAGCATACGAAGTTTTGTCAAACAAGATGGCTCTCACAAAGATCCTTTTTTCCCTCCTAACGCTTGCTACTACCGTCATAAGCCAAGAGAGTGGTGCTTTGGATACCTGGACGCTTTACAACAGTACAATAACATGCAACACCTCCTGCGAGTATGACTTCCACATACAAAAACACAAATCAGGAGATAAATACAACTGCAAATTCCAAACCAAGGGTCCCCCAGATCCTCACGCGCTCCCCATCGATGAGCCCTGCCATGCGGATCCCCTCCTTGCGATCACCCTAAGCTGGGGTGTCGACTTGTCGATTATATTCGCCATTGCAGATCTTGATGAAAAGACTATTGCGTACTATGGTCTCGAAGCTTACGAAATCCGCAACGACACTCATGTACCAAATAAAACGGAGTTGGTCTGGAGGGCTGGACAAAATCCGGTATTAAGCAAAGAATTACTGTCGTATCCAACACCGTGGTTGTGATTCCAGGCATACGTCAGATTTTGAATTGGGGCGATGGTTGTAAAAGCTTTTTATGAAACTCGGTTCATGCTTTCATGCAGTCACTGTTAAAATCTATTTTCTTATTGAGAAGGGTTATAGCAGAGACATTAGATGTATTTATTTGTCATTGGAGTAGGTAACAGAGAATCGATTAAATTGATGGAATGAGTGCTATGATATCACAGGATGTGGGAATTTATAAGAAGTGATTGACAATTCAAACATGACAAGCATCATGGATAATTATCCATAGGCTCACATTGATAAATATGAATTGTAGGCTTTTATATGCTCTGGTGTCAATCAAACGTTGCTAAAGTGGAATTCTGTCATTAAAGGCTGATGGTAACTGTTAACGTTGTTCATTCACACATGTTCTCTGAATGATACTTTTCGATATCGACTGACAATGAAAGGGAGTCAATCGAATAAATGATACTATGATTGTGGTTCAAACAAATTCAGCAACATTCAAAACCAAAATCTGCATGGACCTAGTCGACGGCCACTCTTTGAAAAGATTTTTATGTGGCGTAGTTTTATATGGTACCGCTTATATATAACGACGGTATTGGGTAATCAGGCACCATGGCTCTAATTTCTATTGAAAGCTCTTGCCGCAGCAACTATACTCGTTTTTTTCGAATTCGACAAGATGGCAAGTCATTTGATAAGATATCATAATAGAAATGAGTAGGTACCTACCTAAAAATATTCGTGACTATCCCAAAACACATCTCTTCCCAAAATTTATTTTCTGACACACCCTAACCTGAACAACCACCAACCACAGTGGTACCTATCAATTGCGAAAAAAGCCAACACCATCCTCGAAGCTCTTGGAGCATATTTCGAGATGGATCCTATGGAGGGAGATGAGCAGGATGCCGCGAAAGATTCCCGCAAGCTGAACCTGATGAGGTATGGCCAACGAAAAATAGTTTGTTAAATATAGACTTAAGCTGACTTCCTCACAGTCTATTTACTTCCGGATCAGGCTCAGATATTACAATCGTATGCGACGACAAACAATGGAAACTCCACAAAAAGGTCCTGGCAGCCCGCTGCGAAAAGTTCAAGCGAGAAATTGACCAAGATTCCGAGGTAAGGAGATACGACGATTGATATGTAGTATGAACGCGCCAGGGCTGACCAGATTTTTCCAATAGAACGAGATCAACGAGATTATCATCGCGGGAGACAAGGATCTCTTGGATGCGATTTTCGCCTGGATTTACACCAGAGGTAAGTACATTCCGTGAACTTCAATTGAGTGCCAGGTGTGGTTATTTAATCATAGTATAGAGATGCCTGATTCATACAAGGCCCTAGAGGATGTCAAGTCCGTGCGAATGTACAAGCTGGCCCAGAAATTCGAATTAAACGATCTGATCGCGGAAATCGAAAAAGAACTTAAGCAACAGACGCGCGCTAAAGCAGTGTGGTGGCAGCGAGAAAGCCACAATGCTAATCCACGATGGGCGCGTCACTTCGTACCTGATGGCCAACCTATCGCCATCCACGATGCTATCTTTGCCGCATATGAGCACAATGTGGACTATATCAAGAAGTTGTGGGTTGATTTCGCGGAGGCTACCCTGTTCTGGCCGGTGGTGATAGGGTCATTTAACGACATGTTCCAACGTATGCCTGCCTTTGCGGATGACGTGCTTCGATGCATGACGGAGCGTCTTGGGCTTACTGTGACGGCAAAGGTTCCAGTTAGCTGCTCGGTCTGTGGCTATTGCCCGTTCCACACTACCACTAGACTCGCCGGCATCTACGTTAAAGTACAGTACCATGGTGACCGCTTCCACGGCACGTGCTACCATTGCACGAACGAACGACCTTCATTATTCGAGGACTCTGACGAAGAGTTCAAGTACTTCACTGAGTACAACCAGTTCTCCGACTCCGACGACTCCGACGATGGGAATTGATGGCAGGGCTAAGGGGAAACACTGAATGTGATGATAAGGAGAAGACATTCGGGTATCAATACCGCAAGCTAGGAAAGAAATGTCTATGGACGTGGAGATAGGGTCCTTGAGCCTTCTCTGCTTTGTTTATTAACAATGTAGAGGGACGAAATTGACCACTACTCCTCTTGATCACAAATTCTATTCGTTGACTGCATATTCTACTTGCCAGGCATTCTGCTATAATTTGGTGACTACTCTGACATTCATGAATATCGAACAATAATTATTTTAAGACTTATTGAACTCCCTCCATTTTCAGCGGCATCTATTCGGGAGGGGGATGTTCTGGTGGTAGGCATATTAGTAATCGTCGTTTAGCGGGGTTTGGAGGTTGTCTAGCTCATCGATCCCTGAAAATTTAGGGCTTGGGACAACTGCGGGGTGCTAAAATTTGACCCGAAAGGCACCTAAACAGAACGTGGAGTACCCCCAGTCCAGCGTGCCACGTGGGATCCGTAGCAGGGATTCAGCTCTAAGTGAGCCGATCGCGACCGGCTGGGTGCCGACGTAGGCTGCCTAGGACCTAATCCTAATAGCTACATACCTAGTAATCTGCCCTGTAACTTCACGAATCGAAATCTGATTCATCGCCCATTTTGTATAAGCTAATACATCACTAATAGCGCTGAAACTAAACCATACCCCATGGCTGAACAACAACACGTCTCGTTCAAGATCGAGGACCTTTTCTCTGTTAAAGAAAAGGTTGTTGTCGTGACTGGCGGAGGATCCGGTCTCGGAAAAGCCATCGCTGAGGGGTTAGCTGTCAATGGTGCCAAGGTGTATATTGTTGGAAGGAGACAGGACGCCTTGGAAACTGCGGCAAAACAAATAGGCGGCGATATCCATGTGTAAGATGCACTGCACGAAGTTATGATATTGGGCTATACTAACTCAAGGAGCTAGTATTCAAGGTGACGTGCAGACTAAGGCAGGATGCCAGGGCATTGTTGATGCAGTCAAACAAAAGGAAAACCACGTCCGTATCCTTCCAATTAATCGCGTTGCTCTTTTTCCAACGTTCTGTGTTTAAAATAAGGGCTTACTATATGTCTAGATTGATACTCTTATTAATTGCGCTGGGGTGAACAGCCCATGGAGAGTCGCTGCGAAAAATCATAACGATCGTAAGTTGATATGGAACAAAGAGATCTTGGCTATTTCGTATCATCTATTGCTTCTTAAAATACGAGAGACTAATACAAGATAGCGGACGAAGTTGAAAATTTGCTTATGAATGGAGTCGAGGAGTAAGCGCTCCGCGAAACTCAATTGAAATGGGCGAATTTTCAAAATTAACACTGAGGACTACAGGGAGGACTTTGATCGAAGCAATCAGAGTATGCCTTTATCTATATGGGTTCGCTATCACCTTAGGGTTGTGTTGACTTTTTCCAGTCAATGTCAACGGCGTCTACTTCACGACTGTCAATTTTATCCCTCTTCTCCGAAAATCACCTGATCCGAACGTTTGCGTGATTGCTTCCCTAGCTGGAATTGCAAACCAGAGGTAACATTTTACCTTTTATATGAGTGAATACACGCGTAGCTAACCTAAATTAGATCTATGGGGTCACTGACATATGGCGTGTCTAAGGCAGCTAGTATGTTCCCTTGTATTCTGCTTCAAGGCATCGGCTAAATTTTATTTTTGTCAAATAAAGCTGTTCACCTAGCCAAGCTTCTTGCTGGGCGTCTACATCCGTGAGTTTCGACGATGATTATAGATAAATCGAGGCTTTAGTGTACTGATAGGGTCCAGGATGAAAATACGCGTCAACACAATATGCCCTGGGATTTTCCCTTCTGAAATGGTTAGTTTATTTATCTCTCCTATTAGGAGACTACTGTTTCTTTGCTCAGTGCTAATGGCTCTATAGTGGGTTGCTATTATTAGACTCGACTAGACATTAGATTCTATGAAACCTGCTAAGAAGTTACAGGACGGGTGTTACGGCGGGCAAGCACGAGTACAACATCAACCATCAAGCAACCAAAGCTGCCAAACGGTGTACTGCTGGTCGGCCCGGTCGACCAGAGGAGATTGTGGGGCCGGTTATTATGTTATCTAGCCCTGGGGGAGCTTACATGAACTACGCGCTATTAACAGTGGATGGTGGCAGATTAATGGGTGTTTCTATCAACGACGGGCTGAGAATGCCAGAAGATACCTACACGTGAGTATTTATCATGATATGATATGACTCAAGCTAACCCATAGCAGTGATGAAATTCTCGGTTGATGGTAGTTTCCCAAGGACTTAGTTAAACTAGAAGACTCTGCACCGAGTAGAGGATGTGTAGGAGGTATCTGTGGATGTAAAATGAAAATAGCGGTATAGTCTACCTAACAATTTAACTTTACAAAATTCTGTTTCTTTTTTATAATTGGGGTTTACCCTGAGTTTACGTAGTGTACTGACCTCTAGCGATATACTTATAGGAGGTTTGGACGAACTCCTAGGAAATCAGATTCTTACCCCCTTCACTATGATTGCATATCATTTCGCCTCTCCGATAAAGAACTCAACAGCTTCCTTCCGTTCTTTTTCAGGCACATCCCATCCAGTGATCTCACGCTGGATAGTTTGCTGCATGTAGCAATGTGTCATAAGCAGAACAACCAAGGCATCTTCGTATTTATCGAATACATGTGACAAAACGCCCTGCATACGCTGCCAATGAGCCTCATAAGGTTCTTCATCGTAAACGTTACCGTACACAGCTCCATAGTGATCAATCTCGTCCACAAGGTCTATATCAAATCCCGGGAAATGTTGCTCAATCCATCGTTTATCATGACGCTTATTTCTTTCTGTTCCATTGAGTCTTTCTCGTAGACATTCATGAACAATTGGGCGGACTGTGGGGAAAAGGGGTATGGCGTTTAAGTGCAGAATGTGTCAAGCCTTCCATGAAGATCCCGTGATAGCCACAGTGCTAGGATCTACTTATGAAGGAGTTCCTTGGTAGAGCATCCTTAGACACTTAGCAAGACGAAGAGGAATTCCTGTATATCCTGCGTCTCCTAGTGTAAGGTCGGCTAGAGCTCCTCGCGCAACAGTAGAGTCTTTCCCTTGTCCTTAGTTTTGTATCGTGGCAGAATGGAAACAGCTATAATGGAATACCTGTAGTAGGCGTTGACTTACAGGAACCGTCTCATGAGCACTTCGTTTCTTGGCGTCGGTAGGCTATTGATTCAACCGGATTTAGCACGGTTACTGGTATTAGCTGCCCCAATAATCATGGGTGCAGGCGGAGAAACCCTGTCGGCTTCTCCAAGTTCCTTCCAAGCTTCTGGGGTACGTTAGGGTAGCCGATCGGCTGGGACGCCCTCGACAACTCCTCTCAATCTCTCGAGTATTGCTGGTGGTAATGTGGGGAGGAAGAGGGGGCATGCGAATATAGCATCATAAATCATGAGAGGATATTTGGGGTAGATAACGATAAATAAGAACTTCGGAAACTGAAGATTATATTTCTTTACCATCGGGAAAACTGACTTCAACTTTATGACCTATTAGAATTTTAGTCCCAAGTCATCATGGCCGTGTCAACCTCAATACCAGCTTCAGTTGACTCTCCCAAGGTCGTCATCCTGACCGACGAGGAGCGCGATAGCGGTGTCATGGGCGATAAGAAGCTGTATGATGCTATCGAAGCTTTCTTTACGGAAGGTCTTGTCGTTATTGAGAATGCTATTGATGTGGCCATCATCGACAAGCTGAACAAGAGGATGCTAGAAGATACCCACAAGTTACTCAGTGGCCAAGGAGAAGTTCATTTCAAGTAAAGAATCTTCCTCTATGCACGAGAGGAGTTGGAGAAAATGAGCTAATCGTTCACTTAGTCACTTGAATCAGAACGCTGCCACTAAGGGGTCTGCGGCAGGTGGAAACTTATCTCAAGTGCCCCCACTTGAGAAGGGCAAGTGTACCGTAAGTCCCTTGTTGAGAATATAACTAATGGAAATATTATAGAGTGGCTATTCCCTGAAGTGTACGCCAACAAGCACGGTGCTCGTATCGTATCCAATATCCTTGGCCCCCAGCCAGAGGTCCACTTCATCCGCAGCAACACCCTCTTGGCTACCGACGAGAGGCAACTAGTTCACGCCGACCTCCGATTTGAACATCCCGAACACCCCTTCGCAATCGCTCTCAACACGTGTCTAATCGACGTAGGGCCCGAAAATGGTACGACCGAGCTGTGGCTAGGGACCCAAAACACGAATCTTGATGATCATAGAGAGCTGGGAGAGCCGATGATCGCCGAAGAAAAGTTGGAAGCGAGGCGCAAAGTCAGGGGACCATGTTATCCTAGGATAAAGAAGGGTTCCATCATCCTCCGAGATCTGAGGTTATGGTATGTGAACTGTCAACTTTCTTGCGAATTCTAATTGGGAGGTGCTAACCAATCTACTAGGCATGCCGGCATGCCTAACCCGACGCAAGATGTTCGGATTATGCTTGCGATCGTATACTATGCCGCGTAAGTTAGCTATCGATCATATGGTTATTCTAGCAATTTCGGGTGTTAACGTGTAGCTAGTTGGTATAAGAACGGTGTAACGACGCCTATGCCCGAATCTCTGAAGCCGACGATTGAAGCATTAGAAGACTACGGAAAAATCAAGATCGCAACGCAATGGGTCCCCGACGAAGGCTATAACTATCTGAACATCAAATTTAGCAACAACTTCAGCTCAAAGTTGACTCCGTGGGTATGGGAGAGAATCCAACATGTGAAGACGGTGAAAGGGTACTAGAGCATTGATGATCCTGGCCGTGATGATATGGCGTGGTTGAATTTAATTTGAAGAAAGTATGGTTTTTATTGTATGTATATTATCAATGATCGAATTGGCTGGATAATGAACCTACTTGCAAAATTTACTAGCAACATCTGTCAGTGCTTTTGAGACTAGTTTTATTGAGTTGGTATCGACCCATTCTTCTTTCGCGTGGAGGCCTTCCCCGTGCGGACCCCAAAGAATTGGCGAGATCCCTGCATCGGCAAGTAAAGCGCAATCAGTCCAATAAGGGTCTTTGCGGAATATGGGCGCGGTGCCGAGAGTCTGGCCAACTACTTCATCTACGAGAGAAACGAAGGGGTCATCGCGGGGTATCGAAAATGGAGATCGGCTGAAGGTGACCCTTAAGTCAAACTGAAAGTTTTGAACTTCTTTTGAAATCTTCTCGAGCAAGCCTTGGATCTCGACTTCCACACTCTCAGGGGTTTCGCCAGGAACGGTGCGGCGTTCTAGCACGATAGTGCAGAGAGCTGGGTAAGAAGATGCTTCCTCACCTCCTTTAATGATCGAGGCGTGAACACTTGGTGGCCCGACGCTGGAATCAATGGTTGATTCGCGAAGGCGTTGGGCATATCGATCCAATTCTACCAGGAAATAGCCTGCCTTGGAGATAGCATCGATACCGAGTTCTGGGAGGGAGCCGTGCGCAGCGAGACCGTGAATGTCAACTTCGAGCCACACGAAGCCCTTATGTGCGTGAACGATGTTAAGATTTGATGGCTCACTTACAATTGCGGCATCAGTTATCCATCCGGCTTGTAAGACTTGCTCCGTACCGATGCTTTCTGCTTCCTCGTCCGCTACTCCGGCGAAAACGACATCGCCTCGAAGGCCAAGCTTCTTGGTGTTTGAGAGAGCAACGAGAGCGGCCGCTATTCCGCATTTCATATCTGCTGCTCCGCGACCGTACAGCTTTCCATCATGGATCTCTCCGCCGAGGGGATCGCCTTCATACCCAATAGTTGTCACTGTGTCGATATGTCCGTTAAACATAAGGCTTTTTCCTCCACCAGAGCCCCGGACTACTCCGATTATCGACGGACGGCCCTTAGTAGGCTCTATCCAATGGGTCTCGATATCGCGATGTTCTAGCCATGCTGCTATATACCGGGCAATATTTGTTTCGCCTGGTCCTGGTATTGATCCAAGAGAGGGGCTCGCGGAGTTTATCTGGACTAGAGTCTGAGTTAAGGCAACTGGATCATCCACCGAGACGTCAAGAGGGGTATCATAATCTCTTGCGCCTTCAGTGGAGAGTAGGACAATAGTTGAATTGTGATCTAATCCCAGTTGTGCTTTGTCTGAGGCATCTAGACGACGAAGGGTCGCCAGCGTTGAGGCTCCACAGGGACCTGACGATATTCCCCGCTCCTTAAGAAAAGTGGATGCTATATGAGCTTCATAATCTGAGATACTTAAGCTGGCATCCACGCCAGATTGAAGGAGGGGCCAGGAGATAGATGACACGGTCCCGCAATTCAAACCGGTAAGAGTAGTGTAAATTGTTTCTTCCGGTTGGACTTTTCCTCTGGCTAGGCTTTTCCAGAGACAGGCTGCCGTATCGGGCTCAACCGTAAGGATTGCGGACGGGGCATCTTTGCGTTTGTAGTGAGAGACGACGGCGTGTGCAAAGGAACCCACCCCGACCGGGGCGATCACAAGGTCTGCATTGGCATTACCGAGTTCGTCATCAATTTCTTGGAGCATGGTTTCGTAACCATCGATAATCCACTGGGGCTCGTGTTAGCTGTGGCTTTATGGAAGGGGAAGTATTTAGGGGGATTTACCTGAGGGATTTCTTCATAACCTTTGAAGGAGAAGTCTTGTATAAGAACCCCGCCTTTCAAATCCGTGGCGGCGGCGGCATCCTCGATGGCTGTGTCATAATTACCTTTTGACACTAAAACGTTTGCGCCTTCAGCCCGAATTAAGTCTATTGTGCCGATATCTAGGTCTTTAGGAACATGTATCTCTACGGGGAGAGATAAAATTGTTCCCATGCGAGCCACGGCTCGCCCATGATTCCCATCAGTTGCGGCGTATAATGTGAATGGTCTCGAAACAAGAGCGTGTTTCATCGTCTCAAGATCTATGTCCAGGGATAGATCGAGCTTGTGAGCAATTGCCCGAAAAGCGCCCCATGAAGCACCTAGAATCTTGAATGAGGTCAAACCAAGCCGGTTGCTTTCATCTTTGATGAAGACATTTCGGACTCCTAATTCTTTTGCTACATCGTCTAACTTCCAAAGCTTTGTAGGATGATAATTCGGTAACTGTTGGTGAAATTTCGTGACCAAGTCGCTGGAAGTGGATCGAGGGGCAACCCACGAACGGGCGCCAGGATTGAAGAATATTGGTCTGCGAAAATCGGTCATGGTGGATAGGCGTGAAGTTTCAATAAATTGGAAGAGATTTCTGATTGATCTCTCAATCGGAAGGGTGACATTTTAGTTTATTTCAATTTATTGTTTTTCTTCTGTGGGATAGATTACGACAGCAATATATCCATCCATGGATGTTAAGAGCAAGTATTTACTAGCAGACGAGGTAGTGTAGCGCGCCCCATGACGCTATAACGCGCTATTTAGGCCGTTGACGCCCTCTCAGTACAGCGTCGGACTTAAGCGGATACCAGTCTTGGCTTGGCCTAAGAATTCAGTTTCTCCACTCTCCAAATCCCAGTCCCAGTCTTCTTCATATTCATTATCTATAGGTTTTGCCCATCCTAGAACTTCTACAATGGAATCGACGCTACCAGATTCATATCACATCCAGGATTTCAGTATCATTGATCCGGGGTCGAGTAGTGGACTTGATGGGCAGAATTTTCATCTATCTGCTGAGTTGTCGGGAGAAGTAGTAAGCATATCGAATTCAGTCCCGACGCTGCTACACGAAGAAACGCCCTCCGGCATACACGGTGCCAATTCTCTTGACGGAGACCATAACCTCCAGCAAACCATATTGGAACTAGATGATACCTTCGATAGCGGAAGACGCCAATTTGACCCATCAGATGTCAGCTTCGATGATTTCTTCCGAAACAATGGAGCGTGGCGACCTTCTCAACCCTGCAATTACTGTAGGCGTTTGCGTCTACAGTGCTTCATACTTCAAACCACGTCAGCCAATCCAAATCCAGTCACCTCATGTTCTAGTTGTGTAGCCCTCTTCAGGCAGTGTAGCCTAGCTGAACGAGGAAAACGACTGCCTGCCGAGTTTGAGACGCCCGAGCCAGTCATCAATAATCTACATGGAGTCAACGAGGAACTTAATATGAGTCTGTCAGATTCTAGGGTCGACGCCACCGGGACACAGCAATCTACAGATACAATCCCGGCCCCCCAAAAGAGAACCTACTCACGATCCGTTAGAAAAACACATCTTCTAAGAAGTTGGTTTTCGTGCCATCTCGATCATCCTTATCCGTCCGAAGAGGAAAAGGCGTCTCTCGCTCAACGGTCGGGATTGAGTAGGACCCAGGTTACGGATTGGTTTTCAAATGCTCGACGCAGGCATCGAATGTCTACTAGGGTAATTGATAAGAAGATTTTCCCTCAAGGATCTCCTATGCCTAGCCCGCCTATGTCAAGTATGAGCCCTTTTGAGCGATGGCGACATTCACCTCCCGACGAGGAGCCTGTGCCAGAGTCCGTCATTCAAGAAGCCCTCGGCATGCCTATAGAAGGGTTAGGTTCGATTCAAGAGCTCGAATCTACTCAAATCTCTGCGGGACCCTCGTCCAGCAGCGGGGGATCAGCTTTTGATCTTCACGCCCCATGGCATTACCCGTCGTCTGATTCAGCATCGTCCTATCATACGAGCTCGTCAGTAGACGAGTTATCGCTATTTTCTACTTCCACTCATAGCTTTGGGGTCGTTAATCACCATACAAACTCCGCACCATCTCCGCCAACACCTGGAAATGGCCGCACATTTCAGTGCACTTTATGTCCTCGCAGCTTCACTAAGAAATACGACTGGCGTCGTCATGAGAGAGCTGTTCACCTCCTCACGAGTAATGCGCCGCGGTGGGTTTGCGGCGTACCGTTATCAACTGGTCAATCATCACTTATATGGCGTCTTAATCAACAAGAGCCCGAATGTATCTTCTGCGGACAAGTTTCTCCGACCGAAGAACACTTTAGGTCTCACGAGTTTGAGGCATGTGCCGAACGTGAGGGCTCGGACCGCACCTTCGCCCGCAAAGATCATCTGTGGCAACACCTATTTAAATTTCACGGGTGTCGGAAATGGGAAGGTTGGAAGCCTGACTTGAATTTACTGAAGCGTGATTGATCCAAACACGATCTAAATCTGTCAACCATTACACACTTTTCTCTATTTTTGTCTGACTATTATAACGCCACAGTGGATGACTTTTCAGCCCTTTGCTCCCTATTACAGCATGGAAGGCACTGTTTCGCCTGCCGTCTTCCGCCTTCAGCTAGCTAGCTCTGGCATCTACACAATTGGCCAGTTCGGGTTTCAGCATACGCCTTGCCGCTTGATAATCCTAGTTCGCCGTGATGCCGTCGTACAAGACCTCAATTAGCCCTATAAGCGTCATGCATTTTGGGAATTGCTTTTCTTACCTAAGGTTGGGGGCAGTTTTCAGTAATCTATGAGCGGGTACTTGGTAGGGTATATCGTTTCTTTTTCCTCTATTCGATGGACTCTCTACGATAGACATCTACTTTCCATATCTACCGGAAACCGTCAAACCTGAAGATGAAGTCGGAGTCGTACGAAATGCTTGTGCCAGGACAGTCAGGGTCAAAGCCAAGTAGTAATGTTCATAGTCATTCCCCTAAAAGTCTCGACGCCACCTCTCATCCATCAAGTCCTATGTCCTCTGCAGAAAAGTTTCTACGGAATATCAGAACAAATTGGATTAATATATCAGACACTTTGGCAAATTGGATATGGGAATTTGCGGCATCTTTTCTCGCTCTGGCCATGATTGTTACCATATTTGGTACGCTTTACCCGCACGATGGACGCCCATTACCCCAGTGGCCGTTCCAAATATCCGTCAATGCCTTACTCTCAGTATACTCCATGGTGTTAAAAGCTGCTTTATCGTTCATCACGGTATCTTGCATTGGCCAATTTCAATGGGGTTGGTTTTCGCGGGAACGTCCATTATACGACCTGGTCCGATACGATGACGCAGGGCGCAGTGCTTGGGGCTCGACGCAACTATTATGGTTTCAGCGTCTAAGCCAGCCTTTGATGTCGTTGGCCGGACTTCTCATGATTCTCTCCTTGGGGATTGACCCGTCTATACAGCAGCTTGTTAGCTCCGCTGATTGCAGTGTGGCACTGAATGATAGAAAAGCTCTGCTGCCCCGGACTAATATGTTTAACGACCTAAGCGAAACACCTACGTTCGAGTATGATATCGACTCGGCGATGCTGCGGGGAATTTCTAATTCAGGGAATGGCCTATATCCCGAATGCACCACTGGTAATTGCACTTTTTCCGTTCATTATGGAACTATGGGATACTGTAGCTCTTGTAAAGATGACTCAAATGCAATAACTACCGAATCAATCGATTATTCAAGCTCGGCAGCGAACAGTTCCAATGGTGAGAGCGCTCGATGTTCGGGGAACAGTACAACCTGGTTCGTCAAATCCAGTCTCCCTAATGACACATTCGTTTCTTCTCCCCGGGAACTATCACGCTTAAACGTCACGTTCAATGCAACAAAATGCAGCAGCTGGCCTGGAACAGATTACTTCCGCGCCGAAGTCGCTAGCATGGATATTCAATACCACGAAACGAGCCGAGGTCAACAGGAAAGACCCGATAAAATCGTGGCGAAGATACTCGTCGGTAAAACAACATTCTCTGATAGGAATGTCGACATTTCTACTGGCCAGACCATACCAGAATGCCAAGACAAGTCTTCTGATTCATGGCGCTGTGGACAATACGGGGCCGCTACTTGCACGCTTCAGCCCTGCGTACGCGTGTACAACGCAACCGTGCAAGCTGGTCGTCTTACTGAACATTTAGTTGCCGAATCGGGCGACTTAGCATGGGGGAAAGACACAGTAGGAAATTCAGGGCTCGGAATGATAGACAAAGACTGCCTTACACCACAAGACAGGAGAAAACTCAAAAACCAGGGATACGTTGTCGACGTAGCTTCCCGTTGGCTTCCCTACAGCGTAGCTTGGGCCGAATTGGAAGGGAACACCTCAAAAGTTGAGATGACCAACTCCCTTTTTCATAAAAAATGCCTGTATTTCTTTTCTACAGGATTCGTGTCTAGTATGGGGCCTTACGTCATAGGTTCTTATTTAAGAGGTACTTTAGAATCTCTTGGGTCGAAAAGCGGAGGCGACGGCTCTTCCTCCCTTAGCTCGTTCGAAGGGTCACAGATTCTACAGCATATTTACAATTCTGGCCGAACTAACCTTGACCATATCCAAGAGACCTTCTCAAATATCTCCGACTCACTGACCACCTATATCAGAACAAATGGCGATTCCAACTACTCGGATGCTGCTGTTGGTCAAGTATTCCATTATGCAACTTGTATACATGTTCAATGGCAGTGGATGGCATTCCCTGCACTGATGACCGTGTTGACAATAGCATTGTTTATAACGACAATATGCTCCGAGATCCCTGGACGACTCCCGTCCTGGAAAACATCTTCTCTTCCTTGGCTCATGCTGGGTCCCGGGAGCTCTAGAATCCTCAGCGCGAACGAATTATCGGGAAGCAATTATAATATTGGAAATATGGAAAAGGAAGCTAAAGAGATCATGGTCACTTGGAAACCTATGCCTAACCCGCATTTTCAGCTAGGAACACACCAATAAACTAGTCCACGTTCTCCAAGCCGATATATCTGTCATGATACAAGCCTAAGAGCATGGAAAAGACTCTATTATTGCGCGAAGAGCTCTAAGCTACCTTACGGTAGTATATACGGGAAACCTTCTTTGTCTATGGATGCTCTGCCAAGGAACTCCTTCATGAACCGATCTCAGCCCTGTGGCTATGAATAGAATCCTCACGGAAGGCTTGACATTAACAACTAAGTTACCCTGACCCCCCCTGAGCTGTGACTGCTTGAACCTAAGCTAGGGGTAAGCTTCCGGTCAGGTACTATTTGTTTAAAATGTGTGAACCATCACCAAGAAGTGGTGTCAGTGCGCGATCCATGTTTGCTCTGGTCGTGGGCTGTTTTTCATTTCGTGGGTCCCCATGGGTTTTCTGGCATTACTTTTATACAACCAATCTAGTGTGTGATAAAGTTATCCATATGGATATTCCCACTTAAACGCGAACCTCAACGCGTCAAAATTTTTAGCGTGGGTACCCATGAGTCGTATGGGTCGTTGGGTCGCGGGTTAAAAGTCAGAAGCCTACATCCACGCCACCCAGTACCAGAAAAACAAGAACGACATCGGCAGCGAGTACTAGTTCACGGTGTAGATTAAGAACACCGTTGACGCTATCATCGGCAACGTGAGCGGCTAGGCCATTGTTAACCGCACGCCGCGCTCACCCTCACCGCGTGTTCCGTCGATTCCGAACCCTTTACGTTGGACTACAACGGCCGGTCTTAGTATAGGTAGCTTCTCCGGGTGCAGCACCGGTAAATATGATAGAAGGAACCATCATATGGATTGCGAGTTTGCGTGTTAATTACCTAGACAGCTGGCTATGATGATCTAGTTCATAAGTACGGCATGTGAACTCTTCGAGGCCGCATCTATGGACTTACGGGAAAGGAGGAATATGGTATATGTTCAAACGGACTTTGGATACTCATGAGTCTTTTAGTTCATAGACCGTTTCAATCTGCGTCGATTTCGGTATTTTTATGAGCTGTGCTATTTAGAGTACAAAAAGTCCCTTATTCAAAGAGTGTTTTTGTGACGGCTGCTCATATTACCCAGGCACCCGGACCCTCCTTGGTTCATAAGCTGGATTCGAAATGACACAAGACCGGAAACCTCAAGATCCTACGGACCCGCGAGCATTGAGAAGGACACCTTTTTGTTGTAGGTGTTTCCATGGGGTAAGAAGGGAGTTGAAAACTAAGGCTATTGGGCAAGTAATGGGATTCAATGCTGGTTGAAAAGCTATCGATACCTACCTACCTACCGAGCATCTACCTAGGTAGGTAGATACAGGTAGATATACGATCTCCCAAAACTTCGAATCTTCGCCGGTCGTCGAGGGATGTCAGGCGCGCGCGCCCACCGTTAGGGGTTCCCGTATTTTCGGCATTAAATCTAGTCGTTATGATTTTTTATTTGGCGACCACCGTTCCTACTTGTTTATCGCAACAACATGGGGTGAGGTGCATCTACCTAGTTCTCACTGTGTCGAGGGTCTCCTATAGGCTCGTTTCGGCAAGTCTTGGAGGACTCGATACAGGGATCCGTGGACTTGAGGTCGGCATTGGCCTGGTGGTCGAGCAGCAATTGGGCAGTGCCAGTATATCCCCTAATCCGAGCCATTTCGAGCGGTGTCAAATTGCGGCTTGTGGCCCTGCAATTGATATTTGCCCTATGAGTAAGTAGCATTGCAACGATAGTCTCGTTTCCTCGGTAGGCGGCAAAATGTAAAGCTGTTTGACCCACACCTCCGCCCGTGGCTTTACAATCAGCATCGGCTCCCCGTTCGAGGAGTAACTTGACAATTGCCTCATGACCTCCCTCAGCCGCGAAAATCAGTGGAGTGGAACCTTCCCAAAACGGCTCTGTAGCTTTGGAGTTGATGTCCGCCCCTCGATCAAGCAGGAGCTCAACAACGACTTTACGACCGTATTTGGCCGCAAAAGCCAATGGCGTTTGGCCTTCATACGCCCCACCAGCCTTTGAGTCAATGCAAACTCCGTGATCAAGCAGCATTTTGACGATGGCCTCACAGCCGCTTTCGGCAGCAAGGCTTAACGGCGTCCTATCATTATGAAGTTTGCCTGGAGCCTTTGAGTCAGCGTCGGCCCCTCGGTTAAGAAGTAGCTTGACGATAGCCCCATGTTCCCGTTGGGCGGCGAGGCTTAGCATGGTCTGGTGGCCGGATCCAATGTTGGTAATCACCGAGTCAACGACGGCTCCAGAGTCTAATAGTAGCTTTACGAAGCCAGTATGTCCGCTATCGACAGCAAAACTGAGTGGTGTCCAGGTATTGCGAATCCCACCTGTCGCGCTACAGTTGACGTTGGCCTTGTAATCTAGTAGTAGCTTTACCATACTTTCATTCTGATTTTGAACAGCAAAACTGAGCGCAGTACGACCCTCTTCGTGTCCTATGGCCTTTGAATTGACGTCAGCACCATGGTCTAACAACTCCTTAACAACGGATTCATCGTCGTTTCTTGCTGCAACTATTAGTGGCGGTTGGCTGCCATACCCGCCTATGATGTTAGACGCAGTGTGGGATTCCGGCTTTCTATTTGCGATATCACCTTCTGGGACAACTTCTGCTTTTCTTGTGGGATTAGATAGCAAAGAGCTAACCCATCTTTTCCACGTACGCCCTCTACTTGCGGGCTTCACCTGCGATAGGGGACTATCACCGTCACATCTAAGTTGGTCATCCACGTTAATCTTTTTCTCTTCAATTTTTTGCCCTTGGTCCATAGCCGGAATATTGGCAGACTGGGAATCCGAGCTCCGAGACTTGGTCAGCGTCGCGAATTTACTAAACAAGGCGAGTTTCTTTGCAAGATTCTGGTGCCCAAAAAATGCATAGGCGGTTCTATCGACCATCCTGTCGCAGGACAATAATGCTGCCGCAGTTACGACTCCATTGCCGATGTCTTGGCTTAGCCAAGGTATTGGAGTGTCTAGGACATCTGCAGTAGCTGATTCTGATCTGGGCCTTACTCCCACCGTATTACCTATTAACTCGTTCACTTTTGTGGGGAGCTGTAGGAGACAAGCTACTTGGAGCGGCGTGATGTTAGCGAGCCCCACGCCTCCATTAGCCTGGTGACAGGACAGCAACTCTCGGGCGACATCGTAGGCCAGTTCCTTGATGTTTGACTCGTCCTCTATGTTAGACTCGCTGCGGGAGCCACCAAGATACTTGCAAGTCACACCGCGAAGTAGGGCGATCTGAAGTGGTAAGATCATGTGCGCCGCCTCGTCACCCTCAATTCCTCCATGAAACCCTACATTTACGTCAGCACCAGCCTCTAGGAGCAGTTTGACCGTATCGAGGTCTAGAAAGAACGTTGCTCGTTGGAGTAGCGTAATGCCAGTCTCGTTTGGTAGATTAATGCACGCCTGTGATCGACCCTGGATAAGCACTACGTGTAAATCATCCCGAGAGAAGCGCGAGTTATTATTTATAACTATATTCATTAGCAGCGTGTGCAGGAGCTCGATATAGGTGTCATCGGTGGGCATATGCTGTAGTATAGCTGTGCATTTCTTGACGTCTAGTGTGGGCCGTTTACCCACAAAGGCGATCTGGAATGGCGTCAACCCCCCTAGATCACGAGCGTCTAATGCGGCGTTGAATTCCAGTAACAATTCCCACATCTCGCTCGAGATATCGAAGTCGGCACATAAATGCAATGCCGTTCTACACAGTTGGGATGTGGGCCGATTTATATCGACACCACGCTCGAGGAGGATGCGTGCTGCAACCACCGCGTCTTGACTCACCGCAATGTGCAGCATATTGAACTCCTGAGATACTGGCGCGTTCAGCTCTACCACAGAGTACGCATCTGTGAGCATTTCTAGTGTTGGTCTCCAGGCTGCGTTGTGTCCCGACCTGCGGAAGGCACTCATCATGACGGGTGCTTTATCACTGTCAGGGGAATGTGAAAGCCACGTTCTCCACAAGGCCTCGATCAGATGAAAGTCAGCCTCGTTACGCATAGTCTCCAAGAGAAGGCACAGATTTCTTTCAAGTCCCCACCGCTCCCCGGCCTTCGTGAAAAGCTTGTGGTCATGATAAATCTGCACAGTGCGATGCATAGCCATGGACAGGTCTTTTCCATGGGTGATCCAATGCTTGAAGGGTTGTTTGGTACTCTGAACTGGAACAATTTTGAAATCAACACCACCATGTGCTTCAAAATAATTGAGGAGATCCTCTGCAATCTCCCAAAAGTACAGAGCAAGAGCTAGCTGGAGTGCCTGGGCCTTATAGGTGTGGTCTGTATATTGTATCAGTGCGCGAACCAAAATTCTGTTTCGCAAACCCACGGCCCAGAGCAGGGGTGGCCCAAATAGCGTGATATCAAGGTCGTCCCAAAGCACGGTTTCCGAAGCGATATTTGGGTTAGCACCGTGACTCACAAGTGCATCGACGGCGGCGTGAGCGTTGTGCTGTGGGAAGAAAATTGCCAGATGTAGCGGTGTGATGTCCTCGTCGCTCAAGCCAGCTGCATTCCCACCGTGTTCCAGTAATAACTTCAATGTTGACAGATGTCCACCTACGCAGGCAAAGTGAATGGCGCTGTAGCCATCAATTGAAAGCTTTGAGATTCCTGTAACTTCACTACCGTGGTCGGAAATGGTGTTGGTGATGAATGTGTCATCCCCATATAAGGCTGCCACGTGAAGTGGGTGATCATTCGTACGCTCGAAGAAGTTCAAGCCGAAAGACCATGGTCCCCCAAGTCCCTCTTGTCCGAAACTGCTCTTGATGGACTCTAGACGGCGGGAGTTGTACTTCTGGAGCCTGGTAGTAAGATATAAGTCGGCAGGGATTTGCGACAACTCATCTTCCAACTGCGTATCGGGGGCTACGTTAAATCCTTGTTCAGGATCTATGCTGAAGCTTTCGCAAACCCGGCGATACCAGAGACCTGCCTTTCGATCTCCTTCCAAAGCTGCGGTAGCCAGCCAGCTAAGACACTCATTTCTATTATAGTCTGTGCCGATACCAAAAATGTAGCACTCTGAAACGGCTATAGCTGCTGCGGCTCTCACACCACGTTGGGTAGCCGGGGCTTTCGCCAGCGACTGTAGCTCGGTCAATATGTGTTGTTGGAGACTCCACGGGAATTTGTATAATTCAGCGCTCTTTCCGAATGCCGATTCGACGATCTAACAATATTATCTATCAGACAGAGGGCCACAAACACGTACGGACCTAGGTCAACAATAGAACTACTCTCGGTCTGCTTACACTGGATAAATAAATTTCACCGGACCATGTCACTACCTTATCTCCCCAATAGAGATGGTGAAATCTGTCAGAAAGATCATCCCAACTATCCAAATCTTCATTCGAGTTCGTGATTTCCGGCAGAAATTGGCTATACGAGTTATTGTTATTTTCTTGCTTGATATTGGTCCCCCTATACGCATGACCAATAGGTGAGAGAGGGCATAGAATTGCGCTTACACGTTCATGCTTTTGATGATGGCTGTCATTGTCTTCCTTCTAGAAGGTTCGTCTTGTAGACAGCCTCTAAAGACTTCAAAGACTTGCTGCCGGTACAATATATCCTCGTCTAGTGTTAGGAGGAATTGCTCACCGTAGTCGAGGAGTTTGTTCTGTGGTAACGAGTCAAGAAATCTTTCCATGAATTCGATATCTGTCTCATCGAACGCCCTTGGGCCAGCATCTAACAAGGGCTTGTCGAAGTACGGACGTCCACAATTAAGAGTCTCCCAGAATAGAAGGCCAAATGAGAAAATATCGGCTTGGAGAGCGTTTATAATGCCCATCCCTGCTAAATTGTCGCCTCTGCGCAGTTCAGGGGCCTCATAGAGGGGCGTGCCTGGCATAGGCTCAACTGCTTCCGTATTATTCATAGCGACTACAGACTGGCCAAAGTCAGATAGCTTAGCTACAAAGGCCTCGCCTTCTCCGCGGAAGACTAAGATATTCTCTAGCTTGACATCGCCGTGGCAGATTCGGTAATCGTGCAGAAATTTGAGCGCTTCAGCTACCTGACGAGCTAGGTCAAACCGCCCGCGGGTTGCCAGTGGGCAGCTGCCCTCTATTTGTTGCTTAAGGAAATGTCTCATGCTGCCTAGGTTTGAGTATTCGAGAATAAGTCCTAGAGATGTGATTTGGAACTTGTCGTCCATGCAAATCCCTAGCAGATTGACAATATTTGGATGTTTACTCAATCGGACGTGGCCTAGGATACGTATTTCGAGCGTCAGCTGAGTGAAACGTTTGTCAGTGAGAATGGTATCGTTCATCCCAGCACCTGCCAGCTGTGCGGTCCTTTGTGGGCCTTTTACGGCGACCAGCCTACCCTCAGGTTCGACCGAACCATCATGGAGTCTGCCGATCTGAACCGCCGCGTGGCCACCGGAGCCAGCTAGGGGAGCCTCTTTATTATTATTCAGGCCTAACTCGAAAGGGTGGTAAATCCTTTTAGCATCAATGGAGCCGAGGGCGGCGAGAAAATCTAGTACCGTAGACTGCGAGGGCTGTGTGCGCCCGGCTATACTGTCGTTTGCGCCTGACGACGAAGCCCCTAGCCGAAGGGAAAAAGACTTCAGCATTTCGGAGTTCGATGGCCCGAAAACAAGAGATATGGCACAAATCGGCACCGGGCCGTAAGTTTGCGAGGAGTTGCACAGGATTTAGAGACAAACAGAGTAAATTGTCATTAGGAGAAGAGGAAGTTCTATTTCGGGCTGAAAAGGCACATTTTTCATTGATACCTCCCCCTCTCCCCTTCCCCCATTCTAGCCAGAACCAATAGGACCTACCTACTATCCTATCACGTGATGCTACAGTGATTTCAAATGTGCACGCTGCATGGAACGTGTCAGAATCTTGTATGTGATCCTTTGGGCAACAAGACAACATGGAGCTGACTGACGGAATCGTCGCCCACGAGCGGGAAATCACCAATAAACTAGTCCATTATCACCCCCTTCGAATAAAGCAATATGCAGCTGTCCATGTTCTGCTAGTTTCGTGGAAAGATAACGACATAATAGAGGTTACCAAAGAAATCGAGGAGCTCGCTGAGATGCTTCGCGACGACACTATCTTTGGGTACCAAGTCTGGCCATATAGGATCCCATCGCAAGATCCGGAAAAGGCTCTAAACCTTCAAGTCGCTACGTTTATAGACAATTTCGGTCACGAAGATAACCTTATTGTTGTCTACTATGGAGGACATGGTGGCGGTGGCCCAAAGCCCAAGACCAAAACCAAAGGTCCTTGCACATGGGCAGCGTGAGTGATTAATTTTACACCGCGCTGTTCTACTGCTTAATGTTTTCTTTATTAATTCATACATGTAGAAGTGTCCTCGTTGATCATCCCGCTCAATTAGATTGGTCTCTGATTCAACCCCAACTCTCCATTGCGGAATCCGATGTCCTCATACTCCTAGACTGCTGCTACGCTGGCGAAGCCGCCCGAGCCCGACCGTCCGGCAACATGGACTTACTTGCAGCCACTGACAAAGATCAAGAAACACCTAGGGGCGGTAAGAAGTGGCCGTCCTTTACCAAAGTTCTTATGCGAGAACTAAAGAAGTTTGTCGAGAAAGACGGCGTGGTTGATATCCCTACATTACACAAAAGCATGTCTCAATTTGAATCAGGTACTAAGCGGCAACCATTCTATGTCTGTATGGGCGGGAATGCTGGTTCGATAAAACTCAGGAGACATGAAGACACACCTACGGCCATGTCTGCCGTTGACCCGCCTATCTCGACAAGGTCACTACAGATCCAACTCTCTCTCTTTAACGACCTCGATCCGACAACAGTGACAAATTTGGTTAGATGGATGACTCGTGACTCCCCATCAACTATTGAGAACATCCGCGTGGTCAGTCGCGTGCTTTCTAATGCGAATGAGGCCAACAGAATAGGCGAGAGCATGCTTGGCAGAGTCTCAGAGGACGGAACAGCGCTTTTGCCTTATCTATCTGAGGCAGGGCAAAAGGAGGCACAGAGACTGTTGTCCAATCTTCGAAAGTCTATGAGCAATGAAGATCAATACGTGTTTGATACTTCAAATATCTTAGCCGTTATAGAGGAAGTAAAGAAGGCATCTTCTCAACTCGTCACATTCGTGGCGGAGTCACTGACTCGATGCGACCCCGACACACTCAAAATCCTGAGATCTGATCTCTCGTATGCCAAGGACCTCAAGAGTAGGATCTCGATGAGATTAACCATGATCGAGGAGGAGGAGTCTCCTGACAAACTTCTAAAGGTCAGCTTTAGCGACACCCCTCACCAAGGGCAACGGATGCGTCCCGGGGAGATAAACAAGAGCCCAGTGCTTGTTGAATATATCTACGATAACGCGGATAAGAAATCCTATGCTCGAACGCTGAAACAAATCAAAAGGATCAATACGCTACAATCAGAACCCAAGGCCAAAGCATTTAGGTGTCTCAAGGGCTTAGGATACTTGCATGAAACTTTGTACGGACCACGGTTCGGCTTTGTCTATGAGCTTCCTCAGGAGCTCGTAGATAAGAAGTTCTGCACTCTCGCCGATCTGATGGCAAAAGTACGATTCATGCCTCTCAACGATCGTTGGCAGCTAGCCGGCACACTTTGCAATGCTATGCTTCATATCCATTCCATTGGCTGGTATCATAAGAACATCAAGGCCAGTAATGTTCTTGTATTCGCGAAGTCGAGCGGTGCGAATAGCGAGAAGGACGACTCCATCTCAAACTCATTTTGGAATCTGGAACAGGTTTACATGATTGGCTTCGACTGCTCGAGACCACAAGATGCCGAGACCCGCAAATCAGCTGATTTCAGAAATGGTATTAATATATACCGTCACCCAGAACGATGGGGTACACCTCAAGGTTTCAAGAACTATCATGACCTATATGCGCTGGTGAGTCTCATGCATAGATTGCCAATTGGTGCTTGATGACGTAGTTAAGCTAACAGCGAAAGGGGATCATGCTAATGGAAATTGGGTGCTGGCGGACGCTTGCAAAAATGACCGAGCCGGGGTTTCTTGAAAATCTCAAGCGTCCTGAGATTCTACGTGAAATGCTTCTTGGTGAAATGATGGTTGCTCTAGTTCACAGCGCAGGTACCACTTACGCCAATGCTATAAAAGCCTGTTTGGAAAAGAATGACTGGTCCACTCTTGAAGATTGGCAAGCTCAGGGAAAAATCAGGGAATCTGTACTGGAGCCTTTGATGACTTGTTTGAAGTAAGAAAGACATATATGACAGCTCTATATAGCATCTGTGCATCATATATGCCTACCTACTCTTGCTGTTGCTAGATAGGTACGGTCTAGAAAGACACGTGCCAAAGTAGCCTAAGCCTTAACATTATGAGGTGAAGAGATAACATTGTCACAGCTTTCAATCTTACTTGCTAGACCTCTCAGTGCTCACGGTATCATTCTATCTCCACGTGAACTTATGAGGAGCCTTCGGCAAGGAAAGCTCCTAGTAGCGTAGCATATCTATGGAATATAATCAATGAATAGTTCAAAGTAGACTGAATACGAGTCGGAAGACTAAACTTACGTTATCAATGCTAACACTAGGTCGTACTTGGTCGTATTTGTGGTGAAAACCACAACAATAGATGTCAGGAACGTGAAAGTTGAGTATATTACCGCCCGAGACGAATGGTTTGCTGCGTTAAAGAGTAACGTGGTCGGAAATATCAGCCAGAGTGGAAGGATTACAGCCACACAAGCCTTTGCTATCCGACTCATTAATCTAGGCGGGAAGAGGAAAATGTGGGAATCTATGGTTTTTTCCTAGAGCGAGTGAGACGAATGAAGATCAAAAGCATGTTTGATTAGGTGTGTGGCCTACGTGACTAATAGAAAACTAATGATCTTCGTCAGTCCAGGAGACAGAATACCCCCTTAGGACAATCAGGATGCACTCTCACCCGTCGAGCAATGCCTGGGAACGTGTTGACTGCTGAGTCGAGAAATACTTCCAAACCCGCCCTGTCGCTTTCAGCGATACCCAAGGAGACATAGTCTTTGTCAATTTCTGTATTTAAGAAAGATTTGCTCTCAGATCTAACGAGTGGCTTATTGCCGAGGAACCAGTTCTTGACGCTTCGGCGCTGCCTCATTTGGGCCTCGGGGAGCTGTAGCATGGCGCTGAAGTCGGTCACACATCTGTCTGTAATTTCGTTATTAATTCTAATGTAGTGTACGCGGCTACCTCCTTAGTAGTGCTGGGGAGATCTTACCGTATATTTCCAGCCTCTCTCGGATGCGAGTTAACAGATCTCGTCGCTCCTGGTTAGCATCTTGTCGGCGGCTGCTGAGGTGCAATTGCACGCGCTCAGCATCGTCATAGCGATTGAGGGTGTCTTCTAGCTCCGATAGCTGATCCTGTAAATCAAGCAGGTTTCTCATATGCAGGTAGTCGAATCGTTTCAAGACAGAAAAATTGTCGTCGAGATTGAGGAAGGCTGCAAGACGTGGATATCCATTGCGATAGTCCTCTACTATCATTATTATGAGCTGAGATGTTATTATCATGGTATGTGCGGAACCTACACTTGACCTTTGGGGGCAGGGGGCGGCTCGTCATCGTGTAGCGAAAATGTCTTTTATTACAGGTGCTCGAAAACGGGATTGATGGGTGGCACCAAGCTCTAATGAAGTTCGTCAGCGAACGACCAAAAGTATGTAATATTGAATCCATTAATTCCTAAGCCGTATATCTGACATGTCACTATCAACTTCAAACTACCGATTGGGTATCCGCGGTTTAGGCAGCCATAGCCTGCTTGATGGTGTACCGAGCCGGCCCGTCGCCAAAAAGAAACCCGACCAGCTTCCCCCTCTTTTTCATTCCCATCCTTTTACCGCCACGAAAGTCCGCGCTTACTAGGTATCTAGCTGACAACCATGCCATTTCAACAGAGCTCTCAATCTGTTAGGATCCTTCCTCTTCGGAATGACTTGACGGTCGATCATCTTGTGGAGAATGGCGGAGAGGTAACATTGCCCTGAAGCGTAAGATTCGAAGATTTACCTAACCGTGGCCGCCAGGATCAACATGAAAAGCAGACCGACGCTTCCAAAGAAATTACAGATAGAGCCAAGGAAGAGTCTGAAATCGATGATGACGATGACGACGACGACGACGACGGGAGAGCACATGTTATTGAGTATGACAACAGCACAACGGTACGTACGTTAGAATCAGGCTTCCTACGACCTAGTAAAGCTCTCTAATAACGAAATATGTGAATGCAGTATCCCTTCGAAGTCGGCGATATTGTATGGATTGTCAAGCCAGAGTATCGAGCACCGTACGGGCCCTTTTCAATCGTTAAAGCCCATCCCGACGACAAGTTCGAACTCGTAAAAGAGTCAGATAATAGCGCCCATGATGAACTGGTAGAAGGTAAACACCTGAGACGAGACGACTAGCTGCCGACTTGTACAACTGCCTCGACCACCCCGAAGACCATCAACACGAATATATCCACGAGCACCTGGTCCTGGGCGGCCACCCTCGTGTACTATTTTGTAGGAAATACCGTCGATGGTTGAGTCGCTAGCGTTTCGTTATTGGAAAGTTACACCGATGTGACCAGGGCGGGATGGGCGTGTTCTGGCTAGACCGGTTATAACAGCATTGCTTTGGAGCTTGAGCGTGCCCGAAGCCGGACACCAACTATCTGGCTAGAACTTCTTCTACTTCTCCTCTTTTTGGTACATTTTCTAGATCTCTATTTATAAATCAAGTGTGCTTGAATCTCAGACTCGTTACTCCATCTACAAAGGATTTCTTCCCAAGGATGTACTCCGTGAAAGTACCACGGAGAATTCTCTATCTCACGTAGGGGGGCGTAAAGATATACTAAGCTTTGATATGGTAAAGTTATAAACCCCCTGAACCTGCGCGATAGGAGGTAGTTTGAGTGTAGTTGCGCTGCCGAATAATTTCTCTGCGTAACGGATAAAAAACATCATGTGCTCTGTTAAGCAAGTGCTTATACCAAGTTAGGTAGGCTGGGATGCCTTGGAGTTTTCAGCAGGGGCTTCCGACAATGGCGAAGCAAATACCTAGGAGTCTGCAGCCTCGATTGTGACCGTTGGTAGTAACCTTGAGAGTGGCCAGCCGAATGCTGAGGTTTTGAACGACGACGACATCCCATCTCACAAGAATAAGCAGACTGGGCTACCCAAGGCTTTCATACCACGGGATTCTTTCCTAACGTACGTAGGTAGTGAATATGTCTAGAGTTAGATTTGAGGCACTTCCTACCCACTTTTATTTCCCCCCTTAAAAATCTTGGAGGATCCCGAGAAGCGGGATCTTACTTGGCTACAAAGATTTGGGATGCGGTCACGGGCCACAACTCCGTGAGAGAGTTCCAAATCAATTCTACCATCCCACTTGGAATATAAGTCTTTTGGTAACATTGGCTTGTCGTCGCTCTTCCTGACCATCAACTGACCCGTTACCCCGGCATATTTGATCGTAGCTCTTCCGCCATGCACCTTCACGGCGCTGATGATTTTCTTAATGAGCATGGCAAGCTTTTTCAAGTTTGCTTGATTTTCCTGCTCCCATCTTCTGATATCTGCCGACACGTCCTCCACGCGCGGCTCTTGGAACATGCCACCGGTGTGGTACGCTCGAACAAGCTTCAAAGTCTGGGAAGTCCAAAGCTGAGGCGCGATCTCCTGGAAATTGAGGGGTTTATGGGCGACCCGTGTTTTGATCTCGAGGGTCGACTCGATGGGCACCAGGTGTCCTTCTTCGCGGATAACTAGTTTCGATCCTTCAATTGAGGTGGCTTTCTTTGTGGTACTACTTGGAGAAATGGACAGGGAGTCCATGAGACTAGAGATGTCTGTAGTTTCTCGTCCCTTGCTACCGGAAGGAGTCTCCGTACGACTCTGGACGAACCCGTCTACCTCGTGACGTACAATAAAGTTGAGGCCACTGAATTGGTAGGAAACAATTCGGTGATGTCCAGTACTACCGTTGACATCATCGGTCGTGTATGCTTTTTCGAACTCATGGCCAAATCCCCTGAACTCATGTGGGCCGATGAATTCCTTCGTCTTAGTCTCCATCCGACTGAAGATTGCCGTGTCCTTGACAACCTCCACATCAATAGCGAATGGCTCAAGTCCGTTCCTACTTGAAGAAGGATCGACGAAGGAGAGCAACTTGCGGACGTTGTTTCGATCGGTAACAACGTCGGTCGCACTGATATCGAAGTTAGGCTGAGTAATATACAGCGCACGGAATAGTGGCTCGAGGGGACTTTCGGGATGGCGAGCAGCATTCTGAGCAATGTAGATTAGTCCGGAGTCTTTCGGTAGACGTCGCTGTCCTCTTGGTGGTGTCCATCTTGGTGGAACTCCTGGCACGGCAATCGTAGGCACAGGAGCCTCGATCCAGCTGTATGATGCCACAGGTTTGACTTCGCCTATTTTAGCCGTGAGAGTGGTAGCACCCTCAAGGTCTTGGCGGGAAATAACGGTAGTACGTGAAGCCATGGCGATAGTTTGTCAAGGTTGAAAGCTTTCGACGACCTAAGGAGAAGGTTTCAAGAACAAGATAGATGGATTGATTTTGTTTTTATTCCCATTCTCGAGTATACACCTTATACAGGCTCCCTATTACATAGGTACCTAGCAGGTATCTGAGAGAATTAATAACTCAGACAGAGGCACCGGACGCTTGCATACGGAAGCCTGCTTCATGCAGGCTGCCATGAGAGACGGCCAACGTGAAAGTTATAGGTCAGTTTATTGATCTAAGCTTCGCCAGTGAAATAATACTTGGCGGAAAGGACGGCTCAACAATTGCCTTGGCCGCATAGTGTAACCGGCATTTGAGTCATTAGCTCCGAATTAGGTTCCGTGCAGGAAACGCGGCTACGAGATCGTTGGTCGAGCCCCTTGCCAGCAAAGAATACGCATTTGCGCATTTCGAATTATCATGTTATCTGGCATCGGCGCAATCCACGATTGAAGACATTACATAAATCCCGTGAGAACACTATAGGTTGATCATATTGTATTCGGACAGAAAGGGTAGATGATGATTTCTGTCACGTAAGACGATAAACAACTATACGATCAGTAGTGATATGCAACAAGTAACCCGTCAATGATCTCAATGTAAAATCCGAAGGCACAAAGTCCCTTCTATTAGTAACCGATGTAACGCCACCCAAGGTCAATCTGCTGTTGAGTAACGCCGCTCTTCATCGCCCGACGCTGCTCCTCGGGGGTACCGGAGAGGAGCCTGTTTATACGCCTAACATAAATTGCATAACCTGTGATAGTAATGAAAAATGCAATATTACATCCAAGCACTAAGTAGTAATCAGGTTAGTCGAGAGTATCATGATGAATACAATTATATGGGGAAAAGGGGGTAGGCTAAACTCACAGGCTCCAAAGGCGGCATAATAATGGGGGGCATCGAAATACAAGTATGAAGCCCAGACATTCGAGATACCTCCAATGGCATTGATCATAGCGACGCCAGCTGCTCGCTTCGGATATGGTCGGGCCATGTGTACATTCATTGTTTTGTAAATCATGATCTGGGGTCCAGCTAAAGGATAGAATCGTCAATAACTGTCATTATAACAGAATGTTCATAGTGACTTACTGCAGACTGTAGGCATGAGCATCATCGCAAAGTAGCGCGGTCCCATCTGGATCGTTCCAAGAGCAATTGAGTATACGACAACGCCTATAGCAAGACATCCAACTATGATTGGGTAGATAATATTTTTCCGCTGCAGAGTACAACTTGTCAGGACATCCACATTCGAAATTTTATAGGGGTACGCAAGAAATACTTACGTCGGATAGATATGATATTCCGTAGAATATGATCGCGGCAAGAATATAGGGAGGCGTGGTCAAAAGCATTGTGTTTATCTTGTTGAAGCTGGTGATCATTAGCGACGTAATCTCAATCGGCGAAAATAAAATCAGAATATTGAGAGGTCTTACCCAAGGGTCTCTATTATGGATGGAAAGAAATTCACCGACGATCCCATCGCCTGAAGGAAGCCCATAGACAGTACCATTGTCCAGACCTTTCCATCGAGTATGGCAAGTTTGAATGATCCCAGTGTAGTGGTATCTTCGTGGGCTTCTCCTTCACCAGCCTCCACTTCGAGCCTCCAGACAGCATAATCGCGCTCCACGGGCTTGAGGAGACGAGCGTTGTGTGGGTATTCTGGCATAAGCAACGCAAACAGGAGACCACAACCAATCGTAACTGTGCCTTCGACGATAAACAGCCATCTCCAACCCGCAATACCATAACGACCGTCTAAGGTCAGGCAAGCTGCCGCCACGAAACCGCCGAATGCGGATCCGACCATTTGAAACATGAATAATGCGGCAAGACGCTTTCCAAGTTCGTTTTTGGTATACCACGCGCTGAGGAAGTAGATAACGCCTGGGAAGAAGACGGCCTCGGTAACGCCAAGGAATACACGGATCGCCATTAGGCCCTGGTATGTCTTGACGGCCGCTGTGGCAGCACTGACACACCCCCAAACAGTAGCCGCGCTACATATATCTGGAAGTACATTAGCGAAAGCTAGCATTAGAAAAATTTCTTATTTGTATCGGCTTACAGAGTCCAGGGCGGGATATCTTAGTAATGAGCAAATTACTGGGAATTTGAAATGGTAGATAACCGACGAATAGGATCGATATAACCGTCGCGAAGTCCGTCGTGTTCATCCCTAAGTCTTCCATAATTCCGTACACTTTCGTGGCCGCGAGGGCGGATCTATCAACGTCTACGCAGTCCAGGTTAGTTCGTCCCAGAGTGAACACTCAAACATGTCGACATATTACTCACAGTTGAGGAGATACAATATGCCCATGATCGGCATAATAACGAAGTCCATCTTGCGAACCATCCTAGTCTCAAGTTTCTTGATCTCTTCGGCGCTCATATTTCGAATACTCTCTGGTTTCTCAACCGCATATTGTGCGGTCGCTTCTGAATGTTCGACATCGTACTTGACCAAGTCCTCATCGCCGACGGATGCAATCCGTGTAGCATCATTATCGTTTGATTTGTTGTTAGCTGACATCTTGGCCGTTCCTTGAGGTTAGAGACCAGGTGGTACAAGATTATCACTGCTTGGGGAAATATCGTCTCTTTATTGATATAGGGGCATTGACATCATCCCTCTTACAAGAGTATGAATAAACACCACGATTCCGCCGTAGCTTGCCGAGGCTCCTTGGCATAATAACAGCGTCGAACCCGTGCGCTCGAACGACAACGGTCATTCCCGGTCTCTTTCCACACAACCCTGCTTCTAGCTCCAACGCACTCCCCGCAACCACGATGCTACCCATGTTTTTGGGGTATGCCATGGTGGAGAATCGTGGAGTTGTTTCTACCACTGAGTCATATTATTTCAGCTTCATTGTTCAGAAATAATGACAACTTCAAGGTCGAGTGTCGCATTTAATGTCATGGTTCCCCGCAAAGCATTTCGGAGTGCGGGGATACCCACCGCTCTAGGAAACTAGAGCCTGGGGTAGAGATCTGATCACTCTGCTGCGGATACCGTCGACAAGGTTATCGTCAGCTCATGGTAGCGATCGGGTCGGCTACTTAAGCGATTGGGTTCATCGGTTGCTCTACGGGTTGCGGCTCCCGACGGTTTTATATACATGCCCGGCACATATCGACTTATAAATGCGTCAACCCTTGGATAGTAGGTATATATATCTAGCTTTAATGACTGACAAGGGTCTAGAGTATGACTATACTCATAGGCTATGAGGTTCCGATGGACTGGATCCGGAAGGAATGCTTACACTAGCGTATGCTTACCTAGTATGCCAAGGGTATCAGATGAATTCACGAACTAGGTAACATACGTCACGATTCGAGAGGCTTGCTATAGACGTGTCGTTCATTCTTATAAGTTGGAAGTATAGGCCGGGAACACGAACTTAGGCTTATGAGAAAATGAATATACCTTGGAGTGAAGACTCGGTGAAGACTTACGAGTGGTATGATGGTAAGAGAATTTCTGTTATCCATTTATGGGGTTGCGAGGAAGAACATTCCAAAGTGTGCTATGAGCTATGAGCGGAGATCAATAAATAACATCCAACATAACTACCTACCTAGGTAAATATCGACTGATATCAGTTGTAGAGGCTGCAGTCCAACTTCGTTGCGACGCATACTGGCATTGACAATCACGGAAACTACAACTCACATTCTTTTTGGACCAAATTGGAAAGTATAATACTTTTCTAGAATGATATTGACTCAATTATGGTTTATATCGTTAGATGTCGAACCGCGCAACGTTCATAATAGTTGAGTCAGCGATTGCCCCTATTTGGAACGAAATTAGGTAAAACTGGGGTTAGGGTTAGAGGTTGAGGGTTAAGGTTATAGATTAGGGGTTAGGGTAAAGAATGAGGGGTAAGGGTTAAGGATAATATTTGATCGAATATGATGAAACAGCCAAGTAGGCAGTTTATCATGAGTTATTAAATACTAATTTGAGTGGAAAAAATATGGATTGGGGCACATTAGCAAAATAATTGGTCAGGTCTTTCAAATAAAATAAGGATCATGTTTAACTATCAGTTAAGATATAAAAGTTGACTTGGAGTATTTCTGCTTACTAATCGGTTTGAACATGGATCTTAAAATTCTAAATTTCGGGACGGTATTGAAGCAGTTGCACGACAATTCCAACTTTAAGCTCACACCCAGGGTGATATTGCGTCGAGGCCTCCCGACAGTAAATAACTCAGTACTAGTCATTTCCAGACTAGAAAGCTCATCTATTTCGGATATCTTGATCTAGGTAACCGGAGTGGAGAAGATATCCTCCAATTCCAGCCGCCATCAGTTGGCAGAGGTCTTCATCACTTGACGGAAAGCCGCCGTTCGGCACTTTCTAAATCGATATAAAAATCGTCAATTCTGAGTCACAATTGTCCGATCCACCTTCTTTTATCCTATAAGAGTGCATTGAGAGCAATTAGACCCATCCTTTGATCTGGGAACGGTCGAAACGCTCCCATGGCTCTTCAGTGTCGCGTATCGAATCAATTGAGTCAATTGGCTGTAAAACTTTCGGGGGTCCGATTCTACTCAGCCCCCGTTAATGGAAGCATCCCGGCTTCCAAGCGGAAGTATGTCCCGACGAGCGGTACTTACCCGCGAGGCTTCAAAGTCTCGGGAACTATAGTTGGCGTAAAGCCGAAGAACACCACTAAGCCGGACCTTGCTTTTATCACTTCGGATACGCCATGTGCTGCAGCAGCCGTCTTCACCAAGAACAAGTTCCAAGCTGCGCCGGTGACTTTCAGCCGGGCGCTACTTCAGGAACAGAAGAACTCGGGCCTCCGAGGTGTCATCATCAACTCAGGATGCGCCAATGCAGTGACTGGAAAGGGTGGCCTTGAGGATGCCGAGCGCATGGCTAAGGAAGCAGACAAGAGCCTCGGTGCTGACAAGGCGACTATCGTCATGAGCACAGGTGTGATTGGACAGAGGCTACCTATCCAGAAGATATTAGACAACATCCCCAAGGCTTATGAGGGACTTGGCGACACCCATAAGCATTGGTTAACCACTGCCACTGCGATCTGTACGACAGATACGTTCCCGAAGTTGATCTCAAAGACTTTCCACCTACCATCTTCGCCGTCGATAGAGTATCGCATAGCTGGAACTACCAAAGGTGCTGGCATGATTCACCCGAACATGGCAACCTTACTGGGCGTGATTGCGACTGATGCACCTATCTCACCTGCTGTCATCCCACCTATTCTTAAATACGCGGCGGATCGTTCTTTTAACAGCATCACGATTGATGGAGATACCTCCACAAATGACACAATCGCCCTGCTAGCGAACGGGGCCGCAGGAGGTCAAGGTGTTACTTCAGAAAGCTCTCCCGATTACCAGGCATTCCGAGATATCGTCACCGAATGCGCAATCGACCTCGCTAAGCTCGTAGTCCGAGACGGAGAAGGTGCTACCAAATTCGTCACTATCAAAGTGACCGAGTCCTCGAGCGAAGAGGGTGCCCGAAAGATCGCCAGCACCATCGCTCGTTCTCCTCTTGTCAAGACTGCGCTTTACGGAAAGGATGCCAACTGGGGTCGGATTCTCTGCGCTACGGGTTACTCTCTGATTAGCGAACCCGGAAACCCTGTAAACGAGGTCGCTGAAATTGTTCCTGAGAAGACGAACGTGTCCTTCGTCCCTACAGATGGCAGCCCCGAGCTAAAATTGCTAGTTAATGGCGAGCCAGAAGTAGTCGATGAAGCTCGAGCTGCTCAAATTCTGGAGCATGAAGATCTCGAGATCCGTGTTCGGCTTGGCACTGGTAATAAGGAAGCTACGTATTGGACTTGCGATTACAGTCATGAGTATATGTAAGTGCCATACCGAATCCCCTCACTTCCCATATACTGACCTCTTTTAGCACAATCAATGGCGACTACCGTACTTAGTCGTTGACGCCTCAACAATCGTAGGGCTCGAATAGATATGGTTTATGGCAATGAGTATATCTCAGCTGAATGATCCGGGTGAGGCTTGACTATGGGTTGATGGATGATTCGCTTTGTCATGATAGATCTTGAGTCTGCAGCTCCATGAATTCATGGAATATGCACAATCTGCTCGCCTTAGAACTGCATGAGTGAATATTAATAGGCTCATTTTGACTCCAGATAGAACATAAATAAAGAATATGAACATTAACCTCGAGATATGAAGGAGAAAAGGGGGAAGATTAATCAGGGGAGATGAGATTACATAAACAGGTCACATTATGTAAGCAACTGCAAATGCGCTTATCTAAGCCGCTTAGATAAAGTCCTGAGTCAGCAACCGGGGCGCCAAAAAGCTAGACCCTGTTCAAATTCAGACGCGTCTCGGCGTTCACACGCGTAAAGAGGGCACATTCACATTTCGACGTGTAAATTTGCATTCGGCCAATCCATAACTACACCTCACCGGCCGAAGTAAATTGACACCTCAGTGCAACAATGCCAGTAAAGCCCGAAGAAAAAGGGGAGTCCTCGACATCGGCAGCCAAGAAGGCTTTGTCTGGTACTGCTAACGGCAATGTCACTTATGAGCTGCCATGGTAGGTCTCCTTCTCCAAGTGCTTCACTAGCTCTACACTAACAGCTCGCATAGGGTCGAGAAGTACAGACCAGTCTTCCTTGACGATGTCGTCGGAAATACGGAAACGATAGAGCGGTTGAAGATCATCGCGAAGGATGGGAATATGCCACATGTTATCATATCTGGCATGCCCGGTATAGGCAAGACGACAAGCGTGCTGTGCCTAGCCCGCCAACTACTTGGGGACTCCTATAAGGAAGCAGTCTTGGAATTGAACGCCAGTGACGAACGAGGTGAGTAATCTACCAAACCATTTCCTATTGATCTAGCTCTAACGAAACTTCACCGCTAGGTATCGATGTCGTCCGGAATCGTATCAAGGGCTTCGCACAGAAGAAAGTCACGCTACCTCCCGGTCGACATAAGCTGGTAATCCTCGACGAAGCCGACAGTATGACATCCGGGGCGCAGCAGGCGCTGCGAAGAACGATGGAGATCTACTCTAACACAACACGATTCGCTTTCGCGTGCAACCAGTCCAACAAGATCATCGAGCCCCTCCAATCGCGATGCGCTATCCTACGATACGGCCGGTTGACAGACGCCCAGGTAGTAAAGCGATTGATGCAGATCATCGAAGCGGAGAAGGTTCAATACAGTGACGATGGGTTAGCAGCACTAGTCTTCAGTGCCGAGGGCGATATGCGACAGGCCATCAACAACCTACAAAGTACATCAGCCGGTTTCGGGTTCGTAAGCGGCGATAACGTATTCAAGGTCGTAGATAGCCCACACCCGATTAAGGTTCAGGCCATGCTCAAGGCTTGCCACGAGGGTAACGTTGATAGTGCCCTGGATACCCTGCGCGAGTTGTGGGAGCTGGGCTACTCAAGTCACGATATCATTAGCACGATGTTCAAGGTGACGAAGACTATCGACACGCTTAGCGAGCATGCAAAGCTAGAGTTCATCCGGGAGATTGGGTTCACACATATGAAGATTCTGGAAGGAGTGCAGACGCTGTTGCAGTTGAGCGGATGTGTGGCAAGGTTGTGCAAGATCAATATGAAGCCGGAGCGGTTCGTAACGAAGAGTAAATGAATGATAGATCTCTACGCAAGACCTAAATAGGAGAAGGGCTATGTAAAAGGTTTGCGATGTGGTTTGCGATATGTATTTGCATGGCATGGCGTTTACGAGGTCATGAATTCCACCTGATTGCTAGCAGATAGCTCACAAGATTACCAAAAGACAGATGTAGTGGGAACGTTGGTTTGTTACTACAGAGATACAGCACATCCATCTGTTTGCTTGATAGCACCGGTGACTTCATTTCTTCTCGTCCTCTATCTCCATCAGCTCCTTCTCGTAGTCCGCCCAGACAGCGCGGTCTCGTGCCATCCGCCGTTGCATTCGCACCCTCTGCTCATATTGTCGCATACGATAGTCAGCTTCAATCATGCTTCCAATGATCATGCCGGACATTTGAAGGTATCTAATATCATTTAGCTCATTTTCCTCCTTTTCCTACACTGAAGGGGTGATCCCATGACAGAAAGCCCTCGGTTCATATGAACCTCAGAAAATACATGCGCAACTCACACTTTGAACTGGATTGTCAAGCCCCTGTAAAGAGGCGAAAAGATGTAGCCCACGCCTCCTAGCACAGCTGACGCAGCTCCCCATTTCACCGCGCCGACGGCAGCACCACGCGTCGCCTCCCACTGGGCCTCCTTTGTGTCTTCGCTCTCTAGGGCTTTGGTGGGGCGCATGGTGATGAGGTCATCGCGGGGACCATACGGTAATTTCTATACGAAGGTACCAGAGAACACAATCAATTGTCCTTCTAATCGCAGTATCTCGAGCTCAATTGGTTCCTTTGCTGCTTTGGTCTTGTCATAGAAGAATGTGGTGTGAGCTAGATGAAGAGTTGATGCGGATATCTAGATCTATGAGGCTAAAGAACGAGATTGAGTTCCGTACGAGCCTATTTAGTGGGTTTGGTGTGTACGGAAAAGAGGTATGATTGGTTGAAGCTGGTAGCTAGGAGCTCCATAGCGGGCATCGGTGGTGAAATCACTGCCGCAGCTGCTATTCTTTAGCGTCATTGTTCCGTCTAGCTGGAGCTTTATCCCCTCTATAGAGCCTGTAAACGGAGTTGACACAGGGCGATAACCGTGAACAGAGCACCGGTAACGCCTCCTATATTACGGCTATCGCATACCTTACCACACCTCAGTACGAGAAAATCATTCACTTCTGATGTATAGAGATTGTTACTATCTTTTTTTCATATCAGATAACAAGGAGCTATGCAATGATTTTTTTCTAAAAAAGATCTTGAAGCTTTTTAGGATGTTCATGTAGTGTTTTATTCATGGCGAACCGTACGTCTAGCTATGCCGTACATACGTCATAATGTCTAGTACACTCTCTATAAGCACTATCAACAACAATAGCTTGTTGACTCTACAAGTCATAGCTGGCCCATATATCGATGATGTAGAATATCTAAGTCTTGAATTAAGCCAAGGTGTTATAGCAACTAAGATGATAGCGAGAATATTTGAGGAAGTTGTTTAGGTACCTCTTCGCTATTATATCGAAATTTGAAGAATGATCAGCAAAACCCAGATACTACCAAGCAGAACATATCAGTCCATTCTCCGACGTCATATACTTTGCTACACCAGTAATTCATCTCCACCGTCACCACCGCTAACCATAGTACATTCTTCATCGACGGAAGCACAATTCCATTCCACCACCAAAAAGTAGAGAAATATGCCTGGATCCCAAGGAGAAGCCAACTCAACTTCCGCCACTAACAGTGAAGACTGGAAATCGCAACCCCCCTACCGCACCACACCAGGGAACTCCCACTTCCCGCAAACCTGGACAGCGCACTGCCACTGCGGCCGAATCAAATACTGGCTCTCCCGGTCCGCCCCCCTCACCAGCAAATTCTGCCACTGCATCGACTGCCAATCCCTCCACGGCGCGCCTTTCCAATGGGCAGCGATCTTCGAGAAATCGGACCTGCACTTCGAGCGCGGGGTCGAGGGGCTCGCGTTCTACCACTCACCCGATAAATCCACGGAGCATAAGTTACCTTGTAAGGTTAGTTGCGCGTTTTGCCACTCGCCGATTATGGATGAGGGGAGGAGGATGGTGCTTATGTTCCCGGGGATTGTGGAGTTTGGGGATGCGGAGAGGAAGAAGTTGTTTGATCCGCAGTAAGTACTCTGTTGAATTTTAGATTAATCTGGGAATGGGCATGTTAATGATTTTGAGCAGATGTCATATCTTCTACAGCCAACGTGTTGTAGATATACACGATGGAAAGCCCAAGTGGTCGAAGCTGGACGGATCTAGTGAGTTGATGAAAGAGGTAGACAGGTTAGACTCGAATAGCCACACGGTACTAGGGGAACCTAGGAATGAGCATATAGAGAATTAAATTAATCGAGGGTATCTCATGCGATATGAAGTGCTTATGCTCATGCCCCTTTTCGCTTTTCCAGTATGTTAATATCATGATAGTCCAAATACGCACTAGCCCCTATGACATAAGATCTTCCAATATTGCCTCAAGCTCTTCCTTCTGGAAAGGTACGCTTAGGAGCTCAGTACCCAACACGTCTTTGCGACTGGTAATGATCTGGTGGTCGTGGAATCTACAACTCGTTAGCATAATCATCATGTACTAGATTCGCAAAAAAGGGACGTACTCTTTCAACAGCGTCCGGAAAGCCATCTCCGAACTGCAAATGAATTCCTCGACCGCCTTGTTGTATATCATCCGGTACTCAACGCCAGCACTTTCCCCATCAGATCCGTCATCCATAACCACAAGAACTTCGCTAACTAGTAGACGGAAAAGACTCTTGGCATTTTCAGGCAAGCTGCGAAGAACGTAGGTGACACCTTCCTTCCCTCCAACCCGTCGCGCCTTCCGACCTAGGAGCTCGTGCACGTCGTCCACAACCTCGAACTCCGCCGTAAACGGAGCAAACGTCGTACAATCGTGGAACACGAAATTGAACGAGGATCGCAAACTGCTATCCCAGAGCAGTGGAAAATCCGGGGTATCGGCGGAGCAAATAAGCCGAATGTTCGGGTGTGCCGCTAATTGCGCAAGGATCGACTGTGTCCCAGCTTTTCGCAAGGGGAAAGCGTCGATGGAGTTTAAGATAACCGTAACAACCACATCGTGGGCCGAGAGAAGAGCCTTCACGTTATCCAATATAGCCGAAGGATTACCAGCAGGAACCTTGTGGGCGGGATCGACCGCGCTAGCTACAGTACCGAGAATCTCTCGAAGAGAGCTCGTCCGCACGTATCCGTTTATTATAACAATCTTATTGGCGATATGGTCTGTGTACTTGTCGTATATGTGCTTCGCAAACTGGTGCAGAAGGCCCCGCTTAGATCCGTACCCGTACAAACATATGCTAAATCCTTGAGACAATTCGAACGTCCATTGTGGAAAAGATTCGACGTGTATCGATTCGAGGAACTCGACGTCTTCGGTGTGCGGGTCTGTGTATTCGCGTAGTGTCGAGAAGTACTCGTCGTGGGTCAGAAGTTTCAGAGACGCAAGGTTATTATTCGATGTCTTCGAAACTCCCGGTCGGTTATGCGCAAAGTACAGCTCGTGTGGAGGTAGGTCTCGAGGAGGAGTAGGCGATTTCTTCCTAGCTCGTTTTGTAGTGCCCTTCTTCGGTCGACCTCGTCGAGGCTTCCCTGACGGCGTCGCGGGTTCGTCGGGAACATTATCTGAATCTTCGCCCTCCTCGTCTTCTTCTTCGTCCTCACTAGATTCGAAGATCTCTCGGGCAATCTCTTCATCCACCTCTTCATCGCTCCCGTTCTCTCCCACGACTTGTTCAATTAAGGCTCTAGCGCTCTTCTTCCTCGCGGATCGATCATTACGTTTCCATCTGGGTATCTGCGCCGTGCTGCCATTGGTTTTTGGTGTGGCTACCTCAGCGCCATTCCTTCTACGACTTTTAGGCGTTGACACTTCGAAATTCTTAGGGGCTATAGCGGTTGGGGGCTGCTTCTTTTTGCTCGGCGTTGGTTTCACGGGCGAAGCTGAATCATCTTCGTCTGACGGAAAGTCGTATTCAGAATGGTGACCACTTGTAATGATATTGGAATTCGACTTGGCGACTTCTCTACCACTTCTTCGTTTCGTCGGTAAAGTTTGGACAGGTTCGTCTTCATCGTGTGTTCGTTTTCGTGAACCCCTAGAATTACGCGCAGGTGCTGCAGCTGACCTCTTAGTTCGTACCATCATGTACGACCACTTAACTTTCGCACTGCTATTTTACGGCATTGTAGAATAGTTGTAGAATAGTAGAGACTCTAAGCGATAGCGACAAATAAACTTAATAGGCTAAAAGTCCAGTATCAAGTGGCAGGTGCAGCTTAGAACTCTCAGGAAGGTTGTTTTATTCACGGTCGCGACTGATCACCGCGTCTAGGCATCCTGGATATTTTTAATGGGTCAATTAGCGCAACCTTGCAGCTACTTGCAGGGTCCTTACAGGGGATAAACGCCCCTAACTCGCCGCCGGTAGTAGCCGCATGCTTACCTAATAACGACTTAATTTAAGACAGCGAGAATCAAGATTTTCATTTCTTCTAGCTAAGACAGCTATAGCTCTTGCTACTCAGATACTGTAATTATACCAAAATGACGGCTAGAGAATATTCGCTCATATAATTATAATCAAGGTCTCATTTAATTTTCTCCCAGTCGGTCAAGTTTCCGTGAAGAGAGACACACCAATTTTCAATTTATGGAGGCTCATCCGCTATCATGAACCTCAACTTATCCGGGACAGTCAACGTCTTCAAGCTTTTAGCAAAACCTTCACTCTGTCTTCCTCATGCGACAGTTTCTACATTTAATGAGATACCAAGTCCATTTGAAAAAGTCTTCGAGGCTCAAGGTAGGAAAGTGGATATTAGGGCAGTAGTACTAGACAAAGATGACTGTTTTGCTTACCCTAATACCAACAAGATTTACCCCGCTTACACTGTAAGGGTCCACCACATACTATGTTTCTAATCATTTTGCGAAAACTGTATCTAACAGATGCTTACCTTGAAATAGGAGCGGTTACGGCTGTTACAGAAAGAATATCCTGACCGTCGCCTTCTAATCGTCTCCAATACTGCCGGGGCGACCTCTTACGATCGCAATGGCCGCCTAGCAAAGGAACTTGAAGCGTCAACCGGGATTTCGGTTCTAGCTCATAAAGTGAAGAAGCCAGGATGCGGCGATGAGATCATGGCATATTTCAAAGCTCATCCCGAAGTTGGAGTAACTCATCCCAGTCAGATCGCGGTTGTCGGGGACCGTCTAATGACCGACATGATGCTGGCAAATATGATGGGTAGCTGGGGTCTATGGATCAAAGATGGTGTTAAGCCATTGAGCGAGAAAAGTGTAGTATGCAATCCTCGTCGATATATTTTTCACGTCTACCTACTAATTTTGCCCGTCAGTTTTCTAAACTCGAACAACGCCTTGAGCCATTCCTTGTAACACGTGGTTATCGCGCCTTTGATCCTCAAAGTCCATTTGAGTAACCCTATTGTATTGATAGTTAGGGCAGAGTCACTAAGTGTAGCCACAGGATCTCAAAAATTTTGCATTAAAAAAACATCTAAAATACCTCGAAAAGAATGAGAAAAACAATGTAGCATAAAAATAGCATAACCACTCACAATTCTCCAATGCTGTCTTCTTCAATAAATACTGAAGTGATTAGCTGGCTATGTTTGCCATGGATGAATTATAGATACCTACTCAGAACATATCTAGAAAAGTAAGTCAAGCCTGGTTGTCGGTATTATGATTATGATCCCATATCACGTCTCTGACTAAAAACTGTTTGATTGTAGATATCGAAATTGAATTTACAACACATCCATGCATACCAGGTACCTATGTAGTCAGTTGTCAAGGATTGCTGTTGCAGTGATGGCCTATTCAAGTGAACAGGATCTTTAACAACGTTTAGAAGTGTCTCGAGTAAGTAATCCATCTCTAACTACCTACCTAGTATGTGTGTATATTATAATTATTTAGTACCTGCTGGAAGTATTAGGTAGATACCAGCACCTATCCTGCCTAGATGCCGCGCCCAACTCATTTACCTGATTCATTACACCGTACTACATAAATTGGAGGAAAGAGGTGACTTGCAAAGATAGCAAGTTAATACTAATCTATTTACCTAGTGTATTGATGTATGTACTAGCATGTACGTATCTACCTAGTCTTGGGTACACACGAACACATGGATGGCATACGCACATCTGCGGTAGGTAGGTAGGTAGGCAGTGAATACACCCTTTCTTCCTGGTTATATTGGAAACTGTTCTTTCCTGAACCACTCTTGTTGAGTCCATTTCAACAAGAAACGGGAAATTACGGTCCAACCATCAGATCCAACCCCCAATCGTTTTTGCCCTTGAGAATTTAAGCTTATCATGCGTGAGGTTAAGTGGATCATATTAGCTGCCTAATAGAGAACTTTGGAAATTTCTTTCACTTCGGATGAAAGAGCGTTTGTTTTTACTAGAGAATAACTGCTAGTTTAGACACAGTAATCCTATGACCACCGATTAGACCCGCGTACCTGCACACAACTGGTCTATGTAGCTGCCCCCTACTGTATGTTGGTTCACGAGCATCCCCGTAATTACGGGTCTGTACAGTTCAAAACTGTACTTAATTACTTTACGTAAGAACATTATTGGCCGCAGGTGCTGTCGAATTCGATCGAGGGAAGTGACTCCATGCTAGACTTGGGGGGTACTGATGATGGTGGCATTGGATGGATGAGCTAGTTATATCGAAGTTTTCCTACTAGGCTATTCCCACATAATGTGAAGGGTGGTTCTAGGCACTAGTAAATCCTACTCA
This sequence comes from Annulohypoxylon stygium, assembly GCA_003314315.1. Classification (NCBI taxonomy): domain Eukaryota; kingdom Fungi; phylum Ascomycota; class Sordariomycetes; order Xylariales; family Hypoxylaceae; genus Annulohypoxylon; species Annulohypoxylon stygium. The sequence goes on from QLPL01000020.1 coordinate 454,169, forward strand.
TCTGCCATCCGATGTCGATATAATTTTCTCATGACTCCTCACCAGCGGAAACAGTGGTCTAATTCATAGGTACTTGGTATTGAACGCAAAGTTGCTTTCGAGGTCGTAAGTCAAACTACATAAACCCCCAACTAGGACTTTTTATCCTTCAAAGCTTTTTCTTTCCTACCAAGTTTACTTATTCATCTTCACCTTCTTATTCTCTCTACCTTAATTATTATCTTTACTGCTTACCCGTCTTGAAATATTCGATCCTCAATCATTGCTACACCCGTCTAGTATTGCTAGCAACACTCTTTCTACCAGTCATTCTAATCAATCATCACCATGGTTGGCAGAGTCTGGTCTGACTTCGAAGAGAGGTACTTCTGGCGGAAGGCCGTCGCTCACTCTTCAAAGCGAGCTGGTATCGACAGGACCAATTCCGAGAAGACATGGGATCAGCTTGCCATCGATATGCACCGTTACATGGAACGGCATGACCATGTTCGTCGTAACTACACTAGCACAATGCTCTGTAAGTAATCCTCGTCCCGTAGCATCCCTCTGACCGAAAACGTCGTTTTCCCCAATTCGAGATTTCATCCTCTCGAATATTGCTAATCGGGTTTCGATCAGTTGAGCATTATTTCCAAAATATCGAAGGCGAACGTAGGTCGCCTAACGCGGCTGCGTACGTCAACGAATATCTACAAAAACTCGGTATGTAACCGCATATCCCCCATCATTCTTGATAAAGTCTAGACTAACGAGTACTTTGAGGTCCCAACCGTCAAGTCAGCAATCCCGCGGCACCCCGCCCTCGTCGGGAGAGAAGGTTCCGTGCTCGTAGCGCGCGTTGGTCTCAGAGTCCTACTCGTAGCATGGCAGATGAGCGAGAGGACGAGGAAAATGACACCTCGTCTGACGATCCCTCGCTTCCATCTCTGCGCGAGATGAACTTGCCTGACCCCCGATCTCTTCGGTCCCCTCACCCGGGTCTATCTGAGCATAGGCGTCTTCGGGAAAGTTCAGCGCAGTCCCCTCCTCGATCGCTCCGCCGCCTTAGGCCTATTCTCCCCAGCCTCGCCTCACCGGCTAATTCTGTGCTATCGCACTCACCGTTGACATCCCCTTATGACTCTCCACTTTACACCAATCAACTAGAAGTTCCGCGAAGTTGGGATGTAGCTAGCCCGCCTTTACTATCACCCTATGGTACTCCCATATACCATCAAAATCATCAGCTTCGGACACCTCTAACGTCCGGATCTGATCAAAGCCGGCTTGATGCGGCTATCTGGGGCTATGAGATGGGAAGACGCTCAGCAAATCATCACCCGTCTCCTTCAATACCGCCCCTACCCCAGACAAGCCCCACCGGATACACAGCTCAGCAGCAGTATCCTGAGAACTTGGACTTAGGGACATTATTGTCCGAGACAACGCTGCTTGCGTCAGAGGCATTCTCGCAGGCAGCGACTCTTGGTCGGGAATCCGGCCAGAGTTCATTCGCTAGTGGGCAACACCCACGGAATGAAATGTCCTCCAATTATCAATTTCAGGACTATTCCAGCCCCAATCCAATATCTAGCACTTTCTCGCCTATACCGACTCAATCACCTACTCTCACTCAAGTTCCCACTAACCAGTCCGAGGAGAGTGACCTCTTCGTAAGGGATACTGAGAATGAAAACGATGATGACAAGTCTTATGTCGACGACGCAGGCGATGAGAACGGCGAAGGATCCGAGGAAGGTGAAATCAGACAGGACAAGGACGTTCACACCATGACTTATCGAGAATTTCGTGACCGAGTGTCTACGAACTGGGGTGCAAATGTTGACGACACCAACTACGGCGACCTAGATGGAGTTCAGTATCCCTCTGGGCTAGATCTTGGCAACTAATATATGCTGCCATGACGCTGTACTCCCGGTGATTTACTAAGAACCCCGCCAAACCGGAGGCAGCTGATGAAATGGGGGATCTGTGAGAGTTCATGATATTATAGCTCTACTGCTGAGCTAAGTCTAGAAAAATGCGTCATTCACACTGAAAAATCACTGAAGATAGTTTGCGTCTGTACTACTAATACACAAAAATTCCACAATGATCATGACTTGGTGAAAAGAGGTGATTCAACTTTGGTGAAGATACAGCTAATTTTAACCCATGGGTGCCCTAGGGAATAGGTGGCTTAGGTATGGCGTAGTTATCGATAGTAGGGTTACCACCCGCTAAAATGGCGCATTCTTCCCCTCACAATCTTCCCACCAGCTTGCATTTCCCCTGTAAACAACTCTCATACCAAAGACAATATTGTTACTAACCTGTCGTATTCAAAGACAAGAGATTGGAGGACAGTTTGAATCAAAAGTGGCTTGTTATCCCTCAAGAATTCAGCTATGGGAATCGGCCTTGAAATTCCCGTCTTTGGCGCTGCTGCTGCGTTGAAAGCAGTTGAATTAGGTGCGTCGCGTATCGAGCTAAACGCGAAGGGTTCGTATCCCGATGGAGGCCTAACCCCTTCCCTTGACGACCTCAAACATATGGCACAACTCTCGATTCCTGTACGCATCATGATAAGACCGCGAGGCCCGCTGCCTGAGAAAGATACTCGTGATTTTATTTACTCTGATGATGAGTTCAAGCAGATGGAAGCCGACATCCAAAGATTCAAGGAATCAGGCTTACTCAGCGAAGAACGCGGTGACGGGTTCGTGTTTGGGATCCTCAAAGAAGATTCCCCGCTAAATGATCACTGCTGGGTTGATGAAGAGAGGTGTTGGGTTGACAAGGATCGATGTTCTCGTCTTGTTGAGGCGGCTCGCCCTTTCAAAGTTGTCTTCCATCGAGCCTTCGACGAAATAGTGAGTTGCGATGACGATGGATCTGATATTGATTCCCGCTACGCATGGGAAACCGGACTTAATCACCTAGCAGCTTGTGGTTTCAACGCTATACTCACATCGGGTGGCGTTGGCCGTGCCGCCGATAACATTGCTATGTTAGACAAAATTATCACGAAAGCCGAAATTCTAGGTATCGAGATTATCGTCGGTGGTGGTGTTAGAAAACACAATGTCGGAGAGCTTTCACAACGATTGAAGTTGAATGAGAGGGGACAGTCAATTTTTGTCCATTCAGCTTGTCTCTCGAAGACGGAATCAGAAGACGTCGATGCTGATGAAGTCACTAATATCTTGTCGCAACTGAAATGAAATAGTAGGTAGGTAAGTAAATTCATTATTCTTATTTCATGAAATCTATTCTAACCAATAGTTACTAGGTATATAGCATGACCAACTCCCGAGAAAAGATGTCCATCCAGTTCATAAGACGCCGTATTGCTTCGTAAATCGTACTCCTACGCCCATGTTCATTAGAAACCCTTTATCCTTAAGAAGACGGACTGCCCCGCAGCGTCTCTGGCAATAGCTTCGACTTTGACGCGATGAGGCCAGCCAGCTCCACCATCGGGACACTGCGTAAAATCTCGGAAACATGTACCACACTCTGCAACTCCTTCAGCGCCCATGCCCTAATATCGACAGCGACAAGACTATCAACTCCGTATGTGTTGATCGGCCGGGCGCTATCCAAATCCTCAAGCTCCATCATCAAGCTCTTCGCAAGCTTGCCCATCAGCGCCGAACAAACAGCACCCCTCGCGTCGTCTAAGCTCGGCGCGGCTCCTAATATACTCGCGAAATCCGTCGCCGCCACAGTCTTCGTGCGCTCCTTCGAACCGGAAGCACTCTGTAATTGCGTATCATACGTGCTGAGCGGAGCGAAACGTGCGTCTGAGAACCAGTATGGGTCGTTATCACCGTTGGCCTTGACCAATCCTCCGCTAGCGAGACCAAGCACTGGTTGTGCCTGAACTTCGCCTGCCATCGCGGCCTCTACTACTGCGAGGAATTGCTTCGCCTTAAGCTGTGGCGCGCCAGCGCGCACAATTTCTGGCACCTTTCCTTGCTCGGAGACGAATCCGATCTCGCCCATCCAGCCGAGGTCGATGCTTGTACCTTTCAAACCCTGGGCGCGACGGTAATGTACCACAGCATCTTGGTAGGTATTGCCTTTTATTTGTTAGCCTTGGGTCCGTATCATGCCTGTTAATATTGATGACTTACCGGCATTGTAGTTGCTCTGCGCAATCGAGCCAATTTGTCCCGCTGCTGACGACATAGTAATGAAGAAATCGAGATCCTTAGGCAACATGCTGTGCATATTCCACGTCACCTTATACTTAGGTCTCAATGCTGCCCACCAAGCGTCGTATCCCATAGTCTCGAACATCGAATCCTATAATTTCATATTAGCATTTTTTCCGCCCGAGTACCGCGTCAACTAATTCTTACCGAGACGTTCATGGCCATAATTATCGCACCGCGAATTGGCGGGAAGCCCTCTCTTGCTATTTCTTGAAGAACTTCCTGGCATTGCTCTTCAGAGCCGACATCCGCGGCAAATGCCTTTGCCTTAACACCGATCTCAGCGAGGTCCTTGAGCAGTTGCTGAGCTCGGGGGTCCTTGGCGCCGGATCGAGACGTAGCAACCAAATTACGCGCTCCTTTAGCGGCCATCCACCGCATCAGCGATCGACCAAGACCGCCCATTCCACCTGGGATGATATAAGTAGCATCAGGGCGAAGTTGGATCTCGACAGGCTTTGGATGCGTTGTCTATGTTCTGATTAGCACTTAATACCAGAAAGTATTCCTTTAACGTTCGACCTACAGGTACTTTGTCGTCGTCAACAACTTGAAGAACGACCTTACCTCCGTGTTTCCTCGCCTGCAACATTCGGAATGCCTCTGAAATCTCCGAGAACTTGAAAGTGTGCAATGGCTTCACAAGCCTGATGATGCTTTGCTTGTAGTATCGAAAGGTATCGGCCATTACTTTACTGAATAACGGACGATTCGTTCGGTACATCGTTAGCAGATTTACACCGGCGAAAATCGCGTTGTTGGCGAAAGGCACCATATCCAGACCCGTATTGCTCCCTAGTTCGTAGTATTAGTTATGAAACATTGGGATCTCTTCAGTTTCGGAGGGTTTACTTACTAATATCTTTCATTCCGAGCTCAATGAATCGACCGAATGGCGCAATACAATGCCAAGTTTCCCTTAGCAACTCACCAGTCAACGAATTAAGAATAACTTGAGCGCCTAGGCCATTTGTTATACGCTTGATGCCTTGCACGAAACCATTGTCTTTGTTGCTGAAGATGTGGTCTCCTGGCATGTGATAGTGCTCAACAAGGAATTGCTTCTCTGCTTCCGAAGAGACCGTGGCGATGATCTCAGCGTGAACATACTGAGCCGCATTGATAGCAGCTTGGCCTAAGCAGTCCGCTGCCGAGTGGATCAAAACCGTCTCCCCTGGTTGAAGCCTAGCAACGTTGAAGATGCTATAGACCGCGGTTCCGTAGGAGATCATCATGGTTGCGCCCTCTTCGAAGGACATTGTGTTGGGGAGCCTTTGGAACATATCTTGGGTATTGCGGATGAAAGTCTTGTACCAACCCAGAGCACATGTCGCCACTCGGTCTCCTACGTTGAACTCAGTGACGCCTTTACCAATTCTGGTTACGACGCCGCTGCATTCGAGGCCGAGGTTAGGGTCCCACAATTGACCTAATACTACAGCCATATCATATGGATCGAGTCCGACGGCCTTAACCTCGATTTCTACTTCTAGATCTCCCAGTGGATTGAAGTAATCGTCATCATCGTTGAAGTAGAAGCTATCGAGTTCACCCGTAGCTTTTAGGTCGAGCTTGAGTGGTCGACCAGGCTGTTTAATTGGCTGCATCGTCAACCGATCCTCGCGATGCTCATCTGGACTCAAAATTCTACTAAGGGTCTCATCGGGGCTTATGCGCAGAATGCTAAGAGCACCGTTTCGTACGGCGAACTCGTGATCGGCATTGTACTCCTCGCCTTGGAGACGGAGGACCTTCAATGTCGTCTCGGCTACTTGCGGTTGGTCGCAAGGGACATCTGGGTCAAGGTCTAATGTCGTGAACTTGACTTCTGGGGCTTCCCCGCGGATCGTTCGCGCGAATCCTGCGATCATGTTCAGTTCTGGCTCCCGCATGTCTATAGATGTGCCGCCTCTAGTCAGCCATAAGGTGCCTTCGGAGTGGAGGACCATGTGCTTCAGAGCGTCGTATTCATCCGCCTTAATCGAGCTTAAGAGAGGCTTCTCAAGCTCGAATGTTGCGATACATCGCGTTCCTGTCAGGTCAGCTTTGGTAATGTCAAGTAGTGGTGTCTGCTTGACAAAAGCTCCGTTAGCTGCGAGTCTACTTGAGAGTTCATAGATCATCAACTTCGACTGGGTGCTTTGTGTCGATGATGTGACGATGACCACCTTATTTGGTAATTCATCCTTGGTCTCGTAAGGGACACTCGCAGCCATGATCGAGGAGGAATGTCCTGCATCCTCGCGATCGCGGAAGCACCAGTCGACGCCGGAGAATCCTTGCGCACGTAGGCGGGTATCCCATTGCTTTTCTGAGAGCTCGGGACCCCATTGTCGGCCGTCATCCTCGCCTAGCCACCAACCAGAGAGGACACCGAATACGACAGATCGTCTCGCGATCTTGTTTGTTAGTTCTGTAACAATAAGATGTCCACCCGGCTTGAGCAGTTTCCTGCAGTTCGCCAAGGTTGTCCCAATTGACGACGTCGCGTGAAGAACCTGGAAGGCAATAACAAGGTCATAAGATCCTTCCTCCAGCCCCTGTTGCGATGGATCTTTCTCGATATCCAAGACCTTAAACTCCATCATCGCACTATAGTCCTTGAACTCTTCGCTAGCCGCTTCGAAAAAGACACCACTAATGTCTGTATATGTATACTTCTGCAACCGTCCCGCGAAGTTTGGTCCAAGGCTGGAAAGAATTCGACTTGTGGCGCTTCCCGTACCAGCACCTACCTCAAGGATGCGGAGTGGTCTCTTATGCGATAAACGCTTGATATACTCACACTGGATAGCGGGAGTGCGTTCGTCCGAAAGACCATAACGGTACATATTATTGAGCAGGTTATCACGGCTCATAACCTCCCATGCTTCTACCTCGCCTAGCATCATGCTGGAGATATTATCGTTAATGCGACACATCATCTCTCCTTCAAGGCTTGCTTTAGACACTCGCGCCAAGACCTCATTCTCAACGGCCTCACTCGCAGTCATCCATTCGGGAGACTGACAAGGCAGCTTTCCGGCGTCGGCGAGTTCGCACTGTCGCTTCATGTAATTGTAATAGACCCGATAATGAGGCGCCATCTTCTCGAGATCTCCTAGCGTGAAACGGAAGATGGCTCTCTTGCACACGATGTACGCGGCCCACTCTAGGTCATAGACAACGGAGTAGTCGGTCTGAGGCGCGCTAGTACACGTCTTCTTAAGGAGCTCTACAGTAGCATCAGTTGAGTTTTCTACGTCGATATCCCATGTCGTGTAAGCTCCCAGCTTTTTCAGGGCCTGGATCTGGGTCTCGGCATCTTGAGCAGGGTCCGCCTCAGTAGTAAAATCTGTCGACTTTAAGCCTTCGAAAATGATTAGCGGCTCTTCCCATTTCTCATCGGAGATAACGACTGTCCCGTTTGTTCCGTCGAAACGTCTCTCCTTGATATCTGCGAAACCCTTGAGGCGAGTCCCTTCCAGTGTAGGCAGCTTAGCTGAGATTTGGATTCTCTCGATGTATTTGGCGACTGTTGGCTTGGCTACTCCATCGCAGGCCATCAACATTTGGAATGCGCTATCGAGTGTTGTCGGATGAATTATGTGCTGCGACTCGACATTTTTGGGCATAAGCGACTTCGTGTCAGGGATCTCTATCGTGCTGCTGATAACTGTGCCTCCAGCCCGTGGATCTACTAGCGTTTGATACGCGGAGCCCCATTGCATCCCGAGCTTGGCGAACTGTTGTTCTTTTAGCTAAATCCAGAAGAACTCCATTTCGAAACTTACCTTCTCATAAAAGTCTGCCGCGCTACGGTCCTCTAACGGAAGGCCTGTTATACGCGAGTATTCGGCGCGATAACTCTCGGCTATCGAGATATCTTCATCAGTGAAGCCTGCGGGTTTCTCTTCGACTGCATATTTTAACTTGATAAGACCTGTGCTATGTTGCGTCCATTCGCCTTCACGATTGCGGCTTGATAGAGTGAACTCTTTCCAGTATGTTGTTAATGATCTCGAGGCCAATCGCCAAGGGCGTAATTGCAGCTTGGTCTCAACAGGACTGTCTTCAGCTTCGCTTAGAACAAGGGGTGCTCCGGGGAAAACATCTCGTAACTGGAAAGCTTCTATTGTCTTGGCGGGCTCGGAGGTCTGGCGAATAGCTTCAATCACCATAGCCAATACACCCGAAAAGGAGAGGATCGGCTTGCCCTGGACCATGTAATGCCTAAGCCAGGGGATCTCCGAGATGCGGAGGTAGTTGCGCCAACAGGGCTCGTTGTCATTGGAGAACTCGTATCGCACGCCGAGAAGGTCATGTTTTGGCAACTTTCGGTTCCGGTAGGCCACTGATAGGGCTGTCTCGTACCAATATTTCGAGTTGTGGTTCCACGCAAATGGTGGCATGTCAACCAAGTGGGTAGGAAGCTCCTCTGTGGGGTCGAGGTGATTCGCTTTAGTGACGTCAACCGAAAATCCCCTTTGATAAAGCGCGCCGACGGCGGTGAGAGTGGTGTGGATCGCGTCTTGTTTTCGGGTCAAGAGACTGAGCGCATGGACGTCCTGCTTCTTTCCCTCTTGCGCTTGCAGGATTTGCTTGATTGGTCCTTGCAATGCGCCATGAGGACCGACCTCTACCATCACGATCGACTTCTCGGCGAAATCCGGACAACCCAGAATTGCCTTCACTGCGTGATCGAATTTGACAGAGCAGACCATGTTGTCTACCCAATACTGTGGTGACCTCAATGCCTCATCGCTAATTTCCTGTCCAGTGACGGACGAGAACATACGAACTCCGGTGCTTCTGCTTTCGTCTGCCTGGATGCCTTCGAGGGATTGGAGATACGGTGCAGCGAGTTCTTGCATGAAAGGACTGTGGTAAGCTGTCTTGACGAGAAGTTTCCTGCACCAAGCCTGAGCGCCTATCAGCTTCTCAACCTCATTGATTGCATCTACGCTACCAGATATAGTGACACTCTTAGGACTATTAATGCAAGCAACCACTGGCTTTGGAGTTATGGAAACCTTGTCGATATAAGCCCGAGCTTCATCTTCGCCCATCGCAGCAGCAAGCATAGCTCCTGGTGTTGATAACCCGGCAGACAGGCGTCCTCTGTAGTATGCAATTGTCCAGGCGGATTGGCGCGAAATGGCACCCTTAGCATAGGCTGCTCCTATCTCACCACTGGAGTGACCAACGGTGACGGATGGGAGCAACCCCCACTCCTTGAGGAGATCTACCAAGGCGACTTGAACTGCAGTACAGGCCGGCTGGCTGATCTGAGGCTCGTTGACGTGCGACTCTTTTTCCGAAGCCTCGAGCTCTTCTAGAAGGTCCCATTCGCATCCTAGTGATTTGAGATGAGCAGTCGCCTCTATCAAGCTGTTGTTGTAGGTTCTGTAAGCGCGTAGCTCACGGCCCATTCCAAACCATTGTGCGCCTTGACCAGTGAACACGAATAGCGCAGAAAGATTCTGGGTCGGTCTCAAAGGCTTGTTTGCGATATCGAGAGCTTTGATCGCTTCTTCTATGTTAGAGGCAACAATGAACGACGACCATGAGAGCTTGCTGCGCCGGGCAGAGAGCGTATACGCTAGTCGTTTCAAGAACGTCAACTCGTACACCGGCGACTTTGGCTGTTCTTTCAGATATGACTGTAGGCTCGTGGCAGTTCGACTGATCCCACTCTGTTCATGCGAAGACCAGACCAACAATTGAGGAGTGGCAGGACTTTCGTCAAAGTCAGTGAACTCGGAAACAGAAGAGGCTCTTCCGTTCACACTAGCGTTATCAGAACCGCCATCTGAGCTCATAAACGAAGTGTCAGTGATTGGTGACATCAATGCGCTGGTAACACGTTCTATCCTGCGACCAGGCACTGAGGTTGCGGTGTTATGTCGGCCCGCAAGTCCGCGATCCTGGAGGTAGTGAAAAGCATCATCCAGGATGCAGTGAGCGTTGGTTCCACCGTACCCGAATGAGTTGATGCTAGCTCTGCGCAGTCCGTCTGTTGGCCACGGAAGAAGCTCTGTAGGAACCTAAAAAAATTTGTTAGAAGTGATATGGTTAATAAATAGGTTATAAAAACTTACTGCCAGGTTCCACTTCTCTAACTCGAGTTTGGGATTTGCTTTCTCGAACCATATGTTCGGGGGGATCTGCCCTTTTTCAAGAGCATATATGGATTTCACGAGACCGGCTATACCAGCGCCAGCTTCCAAATGTCCGATGTTAGACTTCACAGAGCCGATGTACAAGGGATCGTTGGGCTTCCTGGTATTCCCGAAGACGGCTCCGATTGCAGATGCTTCTAACGGATCTCCAGCGGGTGTACCGGGCCCATGTGCCTCGAAAAATCCAGTTTGGGCAGGGCTCAATCCAGCATTCATATACGCCGCTCTGATTAAAGCTTCTTGAGCCTCAGATGAAGGAAGATTAATTCCTGTCCAGGCATCGGATCAGTACGTCCTATCCATCCTAGTATTATGTAAGCAGACTGACCTGGCGTTCTTCCATCTTGTGTAACCGAGGTACCCCTGATAACCGCACGAATAACATCTTGGTCTCTAAGAGCATCAGCTAGAGATTTTACTACTATAACTGAAACTCCTTCTCCTCGAGAACTATGGATGTATTTGTTAGTTATTTTTTTTTGGCTGTTTGAGAATTTCTTCAAAGCCGTATTTCAATTAGGAAGTTAAGGAGCAGAACACGTGATGACTAAGCATACTGAATAATTGAATAGGGGTAGTGAAATACATACTATCCATTTGCTCTATGGTCAAATGCCATTGACTTTCCATCTAGACTTAGAAAGCTTAGAGTGCTTAAGTGATTTGATGTATGGGGCATTAAAATCAAATTAGTAGCACCAACAAGAGCCTAGAATCGTCAGTAAAGCTAGACTTGAAGATCAAATTTGTGACAGCATACCGCTTTAGTCTCTCCTGTACGGATGCTTTGACAAGCCAGATGTAAAGCCACGAGGGACGAAGAGCAAGCGGTATCCAAGCTAATACTGGGCCCCTTGATATCAAAATACCATGATATCCTATTAGCAATCATAGCAGTGCCCATACTACCATTGGCTTCATATCGACTGAAATCCTATTAATAACAATACTCAAAATAGATACTGCAGAATACTAACGGGTAGTCATCTGGGTCGATGGCTCGGATAGCAGCATAATCCCTAACACAACAAGCCATATAACAACCCATTGCTGACCCTGAAATGTCTTCGATTCTGGCGCCAGCTATGATTTATCTTTAGTATAGTCAACTAGGCTGTGGTAACTCAGGTACATACCAGATTCTAACGCCTCATAAGACAGCTCCAATGCCATTCTCTGTTGGGGGTCCATAGCATGGGCTTCTTGTGCTGTTATCTTGAAAAAGGGAGCATCAAAGGCCGAAACATCATCTTTCAAAAAGTGACCGCTCCTAGAGCTTGTGCTACCTTGATGATCAGCACTAGGGTGATAGAAAGCATCAATATTGTAGCGGTTCTCTGGGACTTCAGTTCGTGCGCTCTTCTTCGCAGTTACCAAGTCCCAAAGCCTTCCTGGAGTTGTGGCATCACCGGGAAACCTGCCCGAGATGCCCACAATTGCAATAGGCATGGAGGCATCTTGACTAAGAGCCGTGAGGATATCTCGATCTTCACTATAAGACATATTGGCTTTCAGTCTGATATCATGGGTATAAAGATATAAAGGGTAATAAAAAGTGGTATTAGCTTCGAAGAAGAGTAGTGTACAGGTTTATGCCAAAGCCTCGAGAACTCGAGATATCATCTGGAAACGTGGGATATCCCTCTCTATTATGTCCATACTTCGTGGACAAGATTATTAGGGAAAATATGAGCCCCGCCCCCATGTAACAGCAATACCGACTATCATAGATCATATGAGATACTAATAAGCCTTCGGTTAGTCTTACCAGAGTTGTGTACTGTCGTAGGACCCAGAGCCCCAGTCTAGCGTCGATACTCGGTTCTGGGGATACTAGGCCAACTTCTCTTTATAGAAGTCACAACTTCCATAAAAGCCCCACGAGTTTAGTAGGCAGGGATCTTTCGCGTGGCGTAGACCTAGCTTGGTATTATATAACGTCTGCAATATGCATGCAGGTATCACTACATATAATAGGGTATATCAAATACTGTTGGTAGCTGAACTTGACTTTCCCAAGCCAGCATCTGCTCCACCAGACTATTGTCATTCTTGCATTTGGTTGCTATATTAACAAGTGAATTTATAACGATATGACAATACAAGTTATCTGTCTCTGGACCGGATACCGCGGACGGGGTAGATCATGACAAGTGTTCTTAGACTATGCAGAGACTGGGAGTCGAATTGACTAGAACAAGCCATTGGAAAAGGGAAATTATCTGGAGGAGAATTCCGCTGTGGTGCTTCTAAAATTCTCTAAGAGGCTCGCCACTAGTCGCAAAGATTTCCCAAATGTTACTACTGCTGTATGCAGTAGAGGGAAGGATTTTGGTCTAACAACATTTAGTATACGGACAGTCTGCAAGGCAGTGGAGAGAAACTGCAAGCTGCAAGGCGAGGACTATTCCATAGGCTGAAAGCAACGGACGATATTCCTTCATCTGGGCCCTTGTAATTCCTTTAGCGTCATACGTGTATGTTTTCGCGTGTACAAATCACCCCATTGATCAACCAGAGGTCTTGATAGCGTCCCAGTTTGAGGCAAGATTCTAATAGGGAGCCGTTCAAGTTCTATACTGGGACGCGTCCTGCCAAGACACGTGCGAGGTTGGAATATGTGGAAGTCGTAATATCCTAATCTACCCTAGTAACTGTGGGACTTTCTAGCTTGCAAGTTGCAAATGAAGCTTAGTAATGACGCTTTCGTAACTAAACAGACGCTTGAAATGCAGCCAGGGAAGGATTTGACCAATTTAGGACGCGATGAACGAGACGATTATTTGCACTTGTAGGCTTTTGCTTACCGCCCCGTCACGAACGGGATTAGCCTGTGATACTAACCAGATATGGGTACGTTGCACTCGCTAATCCATGTCCCAGAGCCAGAGTTTGCGGTTCACGCGGGTACAGGCATTGTCACGATGAACTTGAGGAGGTTTTTTGCGAAAAAGCTGTTACGCTGGTCTTTAGCTGTCGTTCTGACGAGATATTCAGCCGCCATCTTGAATCATTGTGTAACTACAGACCTGAAAAAGCACTATCTAGAGGATCTTTCGAATCTTATTGGTCAACATTTCAGTTGGTGTGTCCCATGAATAGTATGCTAGTAAGTCTGGGATTGTTATGATTGGCTTGCTGGTATTGTGGTGTGTGTGCCGCGCCGCCGGTTCGCAGGTCGGACACAAGAACCGTAAGCACTTAAAAGAAAATTGCAACGTTAGGTGATGGATGATATAAGAGTATAATAATAATAATAATAGTTCTATGTTGGTTCAGTCTATCTGAGGATGCGACAGAGAATGCAAAATATACGCGATATGCATGTGATTACGGATATGGGAACCTGGTAGATGGGGCAGATACTCGAAAATGAAAATGAGATAAATTTTTATAGCTACCCCTCACGCATTCTGACATTTATATGTAGTGTCCCGCGCGTTAGGAACCGATAATATTACAGGGTTAGCACGGAGACGCCACGGTGCGCCACTCCTTCTCGCATACCCGTTGGAAGGACAGGACCACAGGGTTTTTTCCCCAAAGCACCGGACGGGTTGATACCTATCATCGGCCGAACGAATCACGGTAGACCTCTTCTGGTTCTTGTGTAGGGCTTCCCGTCTGTGCACGGTGGTCCTGTAGAAAGATTGGCATGGGTTGAATGTGACGTACATGCGGGCAAGGTCAAGGTGCCTGGCCAATTGTCATCCACACCCATGCAGAACGTGGCAGAAATGATACATCACATTGCAAGGTACCGGGAAGACCCAGATCAAATTTGTCCAACGTATCCAGTATCTGCTGTTAGCCATATTCGAACGTATAATATGACTAATTTATCTAAGATGCCTTGAAATACTGTGATGCCGACGGCAATCTACAGCCTCGGGCCGCATTTTAACAACCCGAATACACTGTATCTGTCGTGTCAATGTCTCCACTATCATGAGATAGGCGGGCTTCCTATTATGCTCGACGATCACCCATGACGGTTAGCTCAATTGAGCGGTGGTCGATCATTTCCAATAAGCACGATTACTATCGGCAAATTGATGGTGTATCGATATGCTGCATTTCTACGGATCTGGATCTTTTACTTTTACTATGATACAATATCTAAACAACATGTACGCATCACCGAGGATGCCACCGAGAATGAGCCTCAACATCATCAGACATCATCATATCAGCTGACCGCATAATATGTGCCGTCTTCTACGGTACACGGCGTGAAATCAGGCTTCAAAGTGCTTATTCTCCCGTGTCTGACGACATGATGCTAGATATCCATGACATATCTACGTTGTCCTCTGCATAAAAAAGAAATAAGAGGCTTTTCAAGAATTTTAGCTCTATCGTGTAAACTTTCCACGAATGTTTCCAAAACCTGAGGGATTTCAGCGATGTGAATAATGTTTTCGAACATTATTAGGTAGATACCGCTCCCAAACAGTCTACTGCAACACTACAACACTCATAATTACTTACCTACCAAGTACCTAGTATCAACCTGAACGTCGACCAGTTAGAAAAATGACTGTTAGGTATCTTGCCGATAAAGGTATAATAACTTGAGGGTTCAGCTTTTTGCTAAGTTCCAATATCTATTGACCTTATTATACAATGTAACAATTGTTAACATTTTCAAAGTTCTGCTATATCCGATCTTCGATCAATCCAACCCCGAAATCTACGGGAATCTCCTAAGATACCTAGTATCCATGGATATCGGAATACTTCCAAAACGTGCTAGCTATTCCGCTATAGCTATAGCGAGCTATGGCGGGGTAGAGCTGATCTCTGCTAACTATGGTGCAATTCCGAGCTTCCTAAATAGTACAAGTGTGGTGGCAGTGCCCGATAATTGCTTCAAATTCCTTAGTCATCGTTGATAAGGAGACGTCGGATATCGGAGTGGCATTTCAGGGGTGAATAATATCTAGATAGGCTTTGAATCGAATTGATTTTTACATTTCTTTCATTTCCTCGCCCAGCTGTTCCACCTGAGAACATATCCAAAATGTACGAAAAGGGGCAACTTCTGCCTCACCCGCAGGCAACAGCTTCGGCTTCTCGGCAGAGGCCGCTATGGGCATCGCTGGCACAGATCGCGGCTGTCTGTTTGCTCCTCAAAATCTCCGTGTTTGATATCTTTATCGCTCCCCGCTTGAAGAATGATGAATTGGAGATCTTGGCAAAATGTCCACAGGTTGAGCCTCTTTTCCCCGAGGGCAACCCCGTACTTTCTAAGATGGACGAGTACATCACTTCGTCTAAATTTCTCAATGAAACAGTATCTCACATGGCCGGTGCAATCCAAATCCCCTCAGAATCTTACGATGACCTTGGCCCTATTGGAGAAGACAAGAGATGGGATACGATGTTCGACGTCGCTGCCTACTTAGAGAAGACGTTCCCGCTCACTCATAGCACTCTGACTCTTGAAAAAGTCAACACACACGGCCTACTATTTACTTGGCAAGGGTCTAATCAGAAGCTCAAGCCCACCGTCTTTATGGCACACCAAGATGTAGTGCCTGTCGCGGAATCCACTATTGGTCAATGGACACACCCTCCGTATAGCGGCTTTTTCGACGGCCGTTTCATTTGGGGCCGGGGCTCTTCCGACTGCAAGAATAATCTTATTGGAATTATGGAGGCCGTTGAGCTTCTTATAGACGCCGGCTACCACCCAACAAGAACTTTGATCTTGTCTTTCGGATTTGACGAAGAAATATCGGGAGCTCAGGGAGCCGGAAGCCTTGCCGAAGTATTAATTAGCCGCTATGGGAAGGATGGTGCAGCAGTCATCGTGGATGAGGGGTCTGGTGGATCAACCGCTTGGGGTTCTACATTTGCCCTCCCTGCAGTTGGCGAAAAGGGTTACATAGACGCAGAAATCATAGTCCGTATGCCCGGCGGTCATTCTTCTATCCCCCCGGCCCACAACGGGATAGGAGTCACTTCTGAATTAATTTCACTGATTGAGGCGAATCCCTACGAACCAAGACTACACTCGAACAATCCCTTCCTTGGTCTTCTCCAATGCGGCGCTGCTCACAGCCCAGAGTTTCCCAGCAAACTCAAGAAGTTACTTCCCTCGCATGCTAGCCAGACTTGTTCCAAGAAGGATAAACTTGCTTTGGAAGCAGCTAAGATAAGTGATGCTGTCAAATATCTCTTTACAACATCAGGTACGTAATATTCTATCTTCTCTACTCCCCAACCC
>QLPL01000020.1:470805-541205 GCA_003314315.1 Annulohypoxylon stygium
CTTTAAATTAGTAAAGCCCCTGAGATTTCTGCTATAAGAAACGCTACTGACTCACATTCCTCAAGTGGCACCCGATGTAATTAGTGGAGGTGTTAAGGCCAATGCACTACCTGAACGTGTCGCGGTTCTTGTCAACCACCGTGTCAATATTGGCGAACGTCCAGCTGACGTCCAGGCGAAATTAACAAAATTAGCCCAGCAAGTTGCTAGCAAGTATAATCTTACGGTAAACGCGTTCAGTGATGAGCCGGAAACTCCACGATCCATTACTCTCCGTACGCGTCAGCTGTTAGAAACCGCACCAGTTACACCAACTTCTGTCGACGGTGTGACTCCATATGGCATACTTTCTGGAACTGCGCGAGCCGTATATGGTGAAACACTTCTGATGGCACCAGGACTGACAACTGGAAATACCGACACAAGGTACTATTGGGATTTAACAAAACATATTTTCCGTTATGGCCCTGGCTGGGACCCTGAGTCCGAGGGCCTAGAGGGAATCCACACTGTTGACGAGAAACTCAGTATCTCTGCTCATATTAAAGGTGTTCAGTGGTACAGCTTTTTCATTCGAAACATGGACCAGGCAGATTTGGAATAGATGATAATGAAGTACATCTGATTTGATCGAAAATATTTGATGCCTACCTTGGCACCTACCTACATATCTGGTTTCTGCTTCAAAAAGTCATGGTAATATCAGGTTTCACCAACATTGACTATTCGAAACTCAGTTTTCCAAGCCTCCAATACCATTTGGCCTGGATTTCCTTGTTCGTCAATCTGTGTGATTCCGTAAAGATCAAATTTCAGTGGTCCACAGGCGTAGATCTCGCCATTGGTATCGATATCATGCTCGAAATCTATGTATCCCGCTCCTAAGCATAGAGAGTCAGGCCAGTCTAAGACTTGCGTCCATTCACTGCCAACACTTGGGACCATTAAGATTCCATATTCAAGCCTGATCCTGTAGATACCTTTGGCGAGAGCTTTGTCGGCGATAGTGCCGAATTCACAAAATTGAGAGCAAGAATCGCAAGTATCCGACTCCTCAGAGAACGGGGCTAAACATGCTGGACATACGTCATCGTAGCATATGGGACATCGCGGGCCATCTGCAGAATATTTTACCAGAAGCGAGACTCTCTCGGCAGCTTCAATGAAACAATGTCCGCAACCAAAGAAAATGCCCCTAGCGCCTACTTCTGCAATCTGCCTATATCTTGCTCGTGACATGATAAATTGGTGGTGCTTCTGAGAATTGATAGCGTTGGTAGTGATAGGGTTGATTCGATAATATGGAACGGAACTTGACAACAATATCTATAGCTTTTATATCTTACCTAAATTTGCTTTGAGTATGAAACTGATCATAATACTATGCAAGAGTCTAAAATGATTTCATACAAAGGCTTTATCTTTCCTTGCCTAGCTTGTCTAATAACAACGAAATTATTCTCTCGGAATTTCGAGGTGAAAGAAGAATAAAGGGGTTGATCCCAATCTAGTAATTCTTCACATAGTTTGGTGAAGAAGGACGTTGTTGAGTTTTAAGACTTGTATATCACAGGGTATCAATTCACAGTTTTCATTATCCCGTTGTAACTTGTACTAGGTCTAGAGGTATTCAATCGTCTACACAACTAGGTAGATATACCTCATCAATCTCTATGAGACTCAAGCGTCGTTACTTCATCGGAATTTGCATGCTTTCCGCGGCATATACATTATCAAGACCATGATATTTCAATATTATTTTCATAAACCTACCTACCTAGGTACCCACTGACCATGCAACTATCATAACATCGACCTATACCTACCTGGTGCCTACCGTATTTATACTTACCTACCTATCATCATATTTCTCACTCAGAATTATTTCTTAACTCGCCGTTCCGAGAAGTACCTGTCTCGAACCGACTGGCTCATCTTCCCTGCTAGAGACGCTTGAACAACTCTTGCCTCAGGCTGAAGACCGAGACATTTAAGTAAATCATATGCATCAAAAAAGGTAGGGTCTTGTTCTGCTATAGCGAAGTCTAAAGTCAGTTTCTCGATTTCCTGCTCCGTGCAATTTGCTGCAAATTCTCAAAGACGTAACATTATTCTTGCTTGGCTGATGACTTCAGCAGGGTCAACTGTGGCGGCTGGCTGTCGAAACTCGATCGTTCTCTTGTTTCTTTCGAAATCACCGTACGAATCGAATTAATAGGCCGATCGATATGTAGATTGCAATAAGTTGAAAATGGTGAATGGCTGTCTTACCTGGAGTATCTCCCTGACCGCCTCCTTCATCGGGACTGGCGTGAAGTCTTCCAACACCAGTGGTAACCCGTACCGAAAAGCAACCCTGTCAATCATTGACCCCAACGGCAGTGGGTCTACGACACAGGCTGGAGTATGAGGTCGACGAGGAAACTCATTCCTTCCTCCGGTTTTCGCGTCCCTATCTCTTGATCTTCCTCTGAAGAGCGAAAACATAGAATCGAGGAACCCTCGTTTTTTTTGTTCAATTCCGGAAACTAAGGTGATATTCTGATCGGGTGGAGACATCGTGTCATCATCGTCGAAAAAATGGCTTCTCTTGACTCCTAAGCTTACCATAGAGTATAAACGGGGACTGGGACAAAACAAGTTTTTCCGCCTGTGCATTGGATGACACTGTGCTAGAACTGGGTCTGCTGCGTAAAGAAAAGCTGCTATTTTACGAAGCGGTTTAAATGGTAACCAGTTATTTCCCTGTCCCACGTGGATATGAAGTCCGCAGTCCTCATCGGGAGAGATAATAAACGTGCTGTGTAAGTACTCACACACTCGACGGACTTGATCAAAGCCCTCAGCGTTACTCCATAGTGCTGGTGATATGACTTCTACACCACACCACCCCGTACCTGGAATGGTGGTATTTGAAGACTCCCCTGGTCCGAGCGACCCATCTTCCTTTACGTCCCATTGACGATAGTTGTGTAAGTGAGCCTAATCTCTACCAGAATCGGTGTCGTTGTTTACGTTCTTTTTCTCATTCACCGATAACACTGTGCCCTCAGGAGCGCCTGTAAACAAGCCTTGTATCCGTTCTTTTAGATATTGCATCAATACATACCTGCTAAAGACTTCATCGACAACAAATGGAGTGCCAGGGTGTGACTCAAACCCTCGGGGTCGAGCTGTCGGATCCGCGTTACTAAGGCGCCAGAAGATGTAAAATTCCATCTCGACGCCGAAACTTAGCATTCTTTCTTTGGGTGCCATTGTGATGTCTGCAGAGGTTTATTTGTGATGTTGACAACTTCTTCCAAATCCAAATCATCGGCACAAAGACTTCTCTTAAATAAGTCACCTTAACTCAAATTGTCCAATGACAAGACCGTTGTTTTCATTCACATTGTACACACTGATGGTGTAAATGCACAATCTTGGGTGATAGCTAAGCCGCTATTTCGAAAACCTATCAACATTCGTCGTGTTGGCGGACTTATTAGCAAATTCTCGAGGGTAACTGGTAGTAGAGTTTTGTACGGAGTCAGTTCATCATGTGTAAGCTCTAAGAACTGGTTATGGGTAGGAAATTGGCCAGAAGTCCTGACAATTTCATACTGGCAACATACGAGAAGTACCATCATTTTGATCGCCGTATAAATTCGTTGGCATATACCAATACCTACCACAGCATTGTCATACGTATAGGGTATATTATAGCACCATTGGGGTGCGACTGTGTTGTTACCTATCGAGAAGAGCTGGGAACTACTATTGATCCCTTGTTTGCGAGTAAGTGGTCTAAATATTCCTTATGGTAGTTAGAAAAGGTAGTTTCAGTCTCACGTTTTCCGGATGTTGAGAGGAATTGAATCTTACCGCCTGTCTCAATTCAATCCATCCTCAACATCCCCCTTAAAAAAGATCCGTTGATGGTAGGACCAGTTCACCTTCAGTATCTCTTCGCCACATCCGTGTCCGTTCCATCATATCAACTGCCAATGCCCATCTCTGACCCATTGCCTTGAGTCGCCCGAATCGCCTTGGACAATTCTCATACAAGCGGATAAAATTCAACGTAGAACAGGTGGCCGCGGAAGGTGGAATAGAAGTCCCCACCACTCACACTGATCACCGTGGGTTTCACGTAACTCATAGGTGTAGTTCGGGCACCATCTCGTTTTTGCCGTATCGGAGTCGCACACAGTTTGCCATACGTTCTAGATCGGTGTGTTAGCATTTGTGACGAGAAACCCTTTGGAAGCATATTTGGGAAATAATAGTATCGCAGAGATATGCCAGGGATACTTGTTACAGAGTATTACTTACCCATGCGTATCTGTTTAATGGGCCTCGGCCGCACTGCATGCAGTAGAAGTTCCAGGCGATAGCGTGACACATGATGGGATTTCGGTCGATTTGGATGGGATATACTAGTAGGAATAGATTTCCCTTAAGGTTCGAGTCAATTGTCTCCGAAAAAGAGCTCAGGAAGTTTCAAAAATAATAATGGTTGACCAGTACGATCATGATCAGGCCAGGTAAATTTTACAGTGGGCAAACAAATTCCCACCAAATTTTGTGTGAATTTTTTTTGGATCATTATTCAATCTGATAATGGCAACAACAGAATTGTGGGAGTATCAACATGACTCACATGCGTTCAATAATGATTTTGATCCCGTACTACCTACACTGATAAATTCGATTCGAATGTTAGTAATAGGTTAACGAGACAGATAGTTAAAGTCAAGCCGGGATGTTGAGCCTGACATCAATTCGTCATGTTGTCCTACGGAGATCGTGGCATCAGATTTTCATATATGCCGGGGACACTCATGTTATAATGCATAGATAAAGCGAGCTGATAGACTCAGATAGAGAACAAGATCTTTATTAGGTATGAATCGTAAAGCCTTTGACTGTCTATCGAGTGACGAGAGTCGCAATATTCAAAGAAGACTAACGGAATGGATGCATACCTTGAATTTCGGATAGAACCAGCCCCCCATGGACCCGATTTTTACAAAACGATTCTAAATCGTGGTGGCCTCGGGACGTTTAATGCCTAAGTGTTCTTCATTCGAAATCGCATTGCCACGTTTTCCGGATCCCGGTCGACTTCGGCTCCGGTCACGATCCCGATCCGGCATTACGGACTGGGTTTATTTCACAAATTTGCAAAGGCGAAAATAGGGAGAGAAAAGCATTGCTCTAACTGTGGGATATCAAAGAAAGCGTTTAGATTAGCTAATAAATTCGTCGAACTCGCTTATGTAATATGCCACATGGCCACGTAGTGTCATATTATGTAGTGAATTCCAGCGGGCAGCATGATCCTGACCTTGCAGCTCACAGCTTTAGCTTCAGCGCACACCGCCGCTAAAGGATGTATTATGTCCAATCAAAAATCAAGACGTAGCCCTGGAGGTATTCAGTGTTTCAAGGTTCAGGGATGCTAACAGTACCAGCTCCCTGGAATATTTCCCCAGGTGCTCATTTGTTAGAGACTACGCTAAATCCTATTTAGCGGACCTCTTCCGCAAAATGTATCACCTAAAGAATTAGTAGTGCGTACGTGCCTTGGTCCACTAACTTAGAATCACTATTCAGCTTCCCATTCAGTAAGCTACTCACACAGGACTTAAGTACGTGTACCTACTTGCTTATCTTCATATACATTAAGTTCTAATGAAATTAATTCACAGACCCGTACGTGAACTGATACTATACTAATCGTTGTAATAAGCTGGGTTAGGTAAATCATTTCTGTGGAGCCATTGATCACTTGACGCTACCTTTGCGGTAAGCGTTAAGCGTTAATTCTGGGACAAGTGAGTACTCAAGGGAGATTATTTTCAACGCTTTGTTTGACAAGAAAGAAGTAGAAATAAAAAGACAAGCACATTCCATTCGTCTAATATCTAGGTATATAAGCGTCATTCTTGATCGATACCGCATCCATGAAATGATATATATTTTATGGTTTGACGAACGAGGTTTAATGTCCAAGGTCAGAGCACCTTACAGCTGTTTCCCCTGAACTTTACCGACGTTACTGTACTTACAACATATAGAGCATGCAACTCACTATTTAATGCAAGAGCTTAAACTACGTAAGAGGCCATTCTGACCCGCCCAGTACCTGAAGCCTCTTGTATATTAAATGTACAACACTGTAGATGCCTTTCCTACTGCTCAATTTTCCATATAACCATTTATGTCCATACATGCCTCACAGGTTTCTAGGAATTTCTAATGTTAGTAGTCGAAGATGCAGGCAGGGAATAGAAGCAATACAGCATAATATTAATAGTGAAACCTCTCGCGGGTCCAAACTGCGCATTAATACCTGTTGACCAGCTCAGCTCTCCTTGGACGTCTATAGCAGAATGATACCCAGAAAGTAATATAGCTACAAGTAAGTACATATTGGGCTGCTTAGGTGAGCCCTGGAATACTTATCGCCTAGTAGATTTCCTTGCCCTCTTCCAAGTACTCTCAGCTACTAGGTAAGCTTAGATGTACATACATCTAATACCTGTGTGACCATATTTACACATGCATACGCACCTGAACGTTCAAGAATACAAGGGGCATGCGCCACTAAACGTGCTAAATATGGGTGTCCGGGGCTTCCAAGTTGGAGCAAAATCCCCCCAAATCTCCACCATTAACCCATTTACCATCCCAATCCAGGACCCTTGACCCTGCCCCTACCCTTCTGCCCTTCACCTACCGCCCTACGACCTCCACATCTACGTTGGTAGGTACTAGGTACTCTCTACGTATTCTACCCCTCATCACTCACCACCCATTCTCCATTCTCCGAAGCACAACCTTGAAACCTTGAACCACCTCTAACCATCTCACTTCAACCACCACAGCTTCGAATACCGTCCGCAAATACGATACCCATCGCAAGAATTATGAAGTTGAATGCGATAGTCTTTGGTGTACTACAATCATCATAGACATATCTCATTCTTCTTTACCTTCTTCTTTCGTTTTTCTCATCTTCTAAGCCCCGAATTACCTGCGTTATCTTTCCCGTGCCTCTTCCGATCGGGCATAAGCCTTATCACTTCCAACTTCCTTCTAAAGATCTTGGTGGAGGCATATTCGATAAGCAGATTCATATTCTATTACTTCTATTCATCTTCCGTACATCTCGCCAGTTCGTTATTTGGCTTAGTACTGGATCGGATCCAAACCCAAACGACGTCATCGCCGTCCAGCAAGGCCTTGACGTTGGTTTCTTTAGGACTAGGCAGTGCATATTCACGCACACATTCTACACATCCAAGTCCTCAACATCTCCCATACCACCCATCTCTTTTTTTCATCATACAACTGTCTGCAGTTCTAGTCCCGACTGATCGAACATCGGCTATTCCGCATTAACATTAGAGCATATTCAACACCTCATTCGGATACCCGGCTCGGACTACTTCTCAAACTGCTCTCGCGTGATCGGCAAGCACGTGAAAGCTTTAAAAGGATTTATTCTTTCGAACATCAAATTCGACAGCTTAACTTCAGCAGCTTGCCCATTTATCTTCTTCATCGGCATAAAAACCTGAGTCATGTCCGCTCAGCGTTCCGGCATGGCGGACTGGCAGGAACCGCAAAATTCCGGAAGCCAAATGGGTGAGATCGGTGGTCTAATGGAAGGCGCAATCGTCTTTGAGCAGAATGAGCGTCGCGAATCGGTAGTTGATTTAAAGGACGATGATATGCAGGATGTCGAAATGGAGGACTATCCTGTCACAATGACTCCCGGCGGCCAAACAGATATGGTCTCATTTACACCTGGTTCAAGAGCTTTTGCAAGACCCGTTACACGATCTATCAGCAAGCTCTCATCAGTCGAACCTTTGGAGGCTCTGTCCTACACTACCACGTCGCTTCGAGCAAGATTGCAGAAGTCTTCTAAGAAGCCTATACCCTCTCTAAACCTTTCAAAGCTCGAAGAGTCGAAAGATATCAAGCTCGATGATGAGGATGATATCGTCGAGAGAAGTGAGGATGGCGATCAGAGCTCACCTTCGATGGAGAGATTGCTTAAGGAGCACCGGGATATCGGACAGCTTAGAATGCCAATCCGCAGATCCAGCCGCATCGGCGATCACCAAGCCATCGCTAATTCTACTTCCATGACCTTAACCAGAGCGAAGTCAAAGAGGATTGCTGGGAAAAGAACCAGGGCGAACACTGTTCATCGGTACCCTCGTCGCTCTTCTCGGTTATGGAAGCCTCTCACGGAGTTTCCGCATTATGCTCGACTTCCTCCCGAACTCCAGATGATGATCTGGGAGGCTGCAATAGAACCACGACTGCTCTATATATGCAATCGTTCTTCAATCGAGCATGCCGGAGCGGCATTTGGGGCTCAGAATACCCCCCCGAAATGGTTTAATACATGCCATTTATCGCGATATATCGCTGGACTTCACTACCAGAAGCGATTCGGAATTCATGACTCGTTCATACCTAACATGAATATCAATCCCAAAACGATTCAGGATTTCAACACGAATGATATCGTGATCTTCGAACCTTGCCACGGTGCTTGCCGCGGCTGTCATTGTGCTCGACACCAGTACTGTGAGGACGATCGATCCGCCGTTAGATTCTTGGCCGTGCAAACGGAGGCACCCCAGCTGGCGAACGCGACGGAGCCTTGTTGGCAAACCATCACAAGATCGTGGCCTAACGTCGAGACGCTTTACTTAATGAGGGTTCCTCTCACAGGTGTCAACAAGCAAGAGAAGGCCATGATTCGCGTTCGTACTAACGCTCATGAAGAGGGACTCTTGCAACGATTTGATCAGTGGAAGCAAGGCCTAGGACAGGATGTGAAGGTGAACCGGCTAGAGTTTGTTGAAGTCGTTCAAAAGGAAAATACAACGACAAACCCCAAAGACCAATATCGATCAGTTCATGACCGACTAACCGGATTCCCCGAGGATGTCATCCTGGGCTAATCCTTGAACCAATCTACACGGGTATCAATGCTGCGAAATGCCATATTTCAGTATTCCAGCATCTAAATCTTTGCAAAGAGTGCTTCAGACACCTTTTGGACTTTGCTAAATCTCAACCAATCAACTTCGGGCAACAACAAAGACGCCCAGAGTTCAGGGACAGATAAAGCTTCATACTCTATTTTAGCACTGGCCGCCCAGATACGGAAATTGCTTTGCCATACCGCTATACCAATCTCCATTATCACTCACTCCCACTACTTATTCAGGTATGCTGCCCCAATTTTCTCATTGTTTATGTCTTTACTAATTTCCAGTAGATACTATAATGGCAATCTCGTCTTATGGGGTTAAACATTTGGCCATTTTTGATGGGCCTCCGATCAAAATGAACCCTAGATCGTCGTATTAACGAAGATTGATGCCAGATAGTCTCTAATTTACGGAGATTCCTCATTTTGGAAAGCAGCTAGGCTGTTCCATTAAATATTAGCAATCAAGACCCTGGTGCGAAATCAATGACTTTGGTCATATCCGACTCTAGTTAGGCTAAAGCACGATCTTTATCTGATCTTCGTCGCCAAAGCAGCCTCGACTCCTGAAATCACTCTCTATAATGAGCTGATGGATGAGAATACTTTCGGACTTCTACATAAAGGGCTTGAGAAAACAATGAAAGCTTCTAGCTGAACTAGGACTTGACGCCAACTAGTCTCCGGCTTGTTATCGACGTTTGAAACAACACTACGCCAAAGGGCACGCTGGATTCGGACATCGTCTACCTGACAGATCAATCCTAAAAAGTCCGCTACTTGCGACTCGCTCGATACTTTTGCCAATAGCTATAAGAACACTATTCGCATGCAGGATACTTCGCCTTCGCTATTTGGCCATCGGGGTTACAGCAAATGAGAAAAACACCGGTGAGACGCCCTCGGCAATGATTACCACCATACAAGTCATTCCCAAGATGCGACTAGGATTCGGGAAACATTTTATGTTTCTTTCAATACTTCTATTTCGGTAGATTCTACGTCGTATTTTATCGCTTGTGGGATCATTGCTTGGGTAATACAACAAGCTCTTGGACTCGGTTCGGAAGACAAACCGACACCGGGGTCTTTGGCTATTTGCTAGACAGTAACATGGAATTTTTTGGAACGGACGATGCAATCGGGCTGTGCACCACATACTATAGTGCCTTACCTAGGTACTAATTGCAAAATCAATCTTGGAATGGTTTTCTCTGAGTGATATAAATGTCTTGTGGTTAATACTCTCAAAACTAACATAAAAAGTGATGACGCATACTCCGCCGGGCACTGTAATGTCGACTCTACTACCTATCTACGGTCAGATTTCAGGCTCTAAAGTCACTGTAGCTAAACACCATCCGAACCGTAAACCCATACTACATACGAGACTACGGCGATCTATGATGACTAGTAGATCTAATGTGTTTTCTTGACGTAGATAGATATTTGTACGAGTGAGACTCTAGACCATCTTAATTATTGCTACCATAACTCACCCACACAGGGATTGAATTAAGGAGTGGCCCCTTTGATGACTAATCAAGACTCTAGTGGGGCTCGCAACGGAAATATGGTCAACTTTGGAGATCAGTCACCGCCCGGGTAGAGACGGATTTTCTTTAGTGCTTGTATATAGGATAAAGGCACTTAAATAGCTCTGATGGGTTGTTTTGTTGCGTATAGATATTTCTTGGTCTTGGTTGGACGCATTATTGGAATTTGGGGGCCGGTGTCGAGGTTTTTTTTGTTTTCTTTTTCTCTTGCTTGTTCATGAGACAGGTTTTTTTTGGTTAGGGATATATATCGTGTTGGACGAAATTTCGTTAGGATTATCGGTGGATTTTCGGTCGTGGAAGTGGGATATAGGTTTGTTAGTAGTCTGAGGACGGAGGTATTCGAGATATTTTCGAGGGAGAGGAATGGTTGGCACGTTGGAGGTTTCTCGGTTACTGTAACGTAGAATATGAGTTAGACATGGATATATCAAAGAACTCAGATTAGGAATTATGCAGACCGGGGAATACTTAACAACCT
The DNA here is from genome assembly GCA_003314315.1 of Annulohypoxylon stygium. Lineage (NCBI taxonomy): Eukaryota > Fungi > Ascomycota > Sordariomycetes > Xylariales > Hypoxylaceae > Annulohypoxylon > Annulohypoxylon stygium. The sequence goes on from QLPL01000020.1 coordinate 481,847, forward strand.
ATAATCCAATGTTTGAGTGTTGAACTTGATGATATCAGGTTGGGCGTGTCTCTGATCGATTTTGGCGGCTACCCACATAAGATACAACCCCTCGGGCCCCGATGCTTACTCGGATGTTGGAATTATAATTATGGTTTCTCGACAAACAGAGTTATAGATATCTGACATGAGCAAGGGTGATCTGGGTTAGAGTGGCGAAGCTGAGAGTCCGAGCATGGTAGGTAGTAGGGTGGCATAAATGGATGGCTGCGAATTCTGTCAATACCGAAAAGAAGTTAGCAGGAGGTAAATCATTTGGGTTATATGGTTGCCTGGAGTTTTGAAGGTAAGCATTTCGGTCTAATTGTGGCCCACAGGAAATGAAATGCCAGAGAAAGCCCCGATTGCAACGAAGAATACCGGGGAGGTTGCTAGTTTAGAAATCGAGGGCTGAAATGTATCGATCTCATCTTTCGAGCCGATTGTCGTGTGAAAGGTATTTTGAATTGTTGAATTAACACGATAATGAATTATTCGACAATAGAATGGCAATATTTAACTAATGTGACGGCTATTGTTTTCATTTAAGTGACATATTTCTGTTAATTTTAAGAGAAACTATCACGGCGGTATAGCCTTCATCGAATTTCTCGAGTATACTGATCTATGGGAACTTACATACATAAACATAAATATAAACATAGAAAAATATAACATCTTTACAAAGAGATTTGTTTTGATATAAGGTAGGTAGGTCTGAAGGTAGTAGGGGATACGCAAGGATTGGCAGGTTGGCTTTGCTGTAGGTACTAGTTAGGTACATTACAGTCCTGTATTCGCGATGGAATACAATAAAACGTACCCACAACACATATATGTGCGCTAATTATTGATAATATTATGGACTTTTGAGTATTTTGGTTGTATGGATTATGTGGCTATATAAGTTGGTTCTATTAAGGATTGACTCCATTCCCGGAATTCAGATGTACAAACATAGCCCACGTTGTGTCAAGGAGCGTTGTAAAATCCCCTCCACCCCTTCAAATACTTCAAAAAATCCCATCCTATTAACAGTACGATTATTTGACACACGGGTATCCATGAAAAGAGACTAATTGGCTAACTACATCAAGAGTTATGTCTAGTAACGTAGAAAGGCTTGTTCGTGATATTATTTCCGTCCAGTAGCTATGCTATAACGGAATTGTCTATTTCAAATATTTCTTGACGAGGCATCAAGTCAATAAGGGGTCTGATGTGTTGCCATTCTTGGATGGACTCACGGGTGGTCCCTTCTCCGCGACGCCATCGTATTCAAAGCTCGAGTTAGTGGGCGCCTCCCTTTCCCTTTCGGGATTCTCTTGTTGTTGTTGCAACGTATAGGAAGCAGACTTGTTCTTTCTGTGCCAGTGGACCTCGACACAGTCGCGGACGAACAGAACGAAGTGTACCAATCTTAAGACGAGTCAGTTGCTAGAAAAATGAAGAGAATAAATGACGGGAAGCTCACGAGATGATCATGCCAAGAACACTAGCCATGATGTTCAAGCCTAGCCATAGGTTTCCATTGGCAACGTACCCGGGAACGGGTGTCCCATCCCTCCCGTCGTAATAGTCGTGCCATGAATAGGAGTCGAATGCGAAACAAATTAGGATAGCCGACATAACGATGCCTCCTAAGGAGAGGACAAGTTCGAATCCGAGAGAAATTTGCGGGCGGATTCCGGTCTTTCTCGTCATGACACACATCACAACATACTCGGCGAAGTCGTATACGAGTATTGCCGCGGCCTGATATTACTTATCTTTAGCTTTCGCTCCACCAGCGATAGTTGATACTGTGACGGAAGGTAACCTATCTTACCAGAGGAGTGGCAAGGAGCGGGTAACCACTGAAGCCCTTGGGAGCTGCGAATCCAGCTAGGCCTATACCGAGGAAAGGAAGGCAGAGCGTAGTTGATATGATGCGTAAAGCAAATCTAGCATTGTCCCATATTGCCTGGTTTCGTAGTTTAGGTATCGTGTGAGGAGCGTCCGGAACAGCATATTCGGTATCCGCGATGGACGCAGGTCTATTCGAAGCTGGAGGAGACATCGTGAAATTTCCAAAGTTGTTATGGATGTATGGAAGCTGTAAACACTTGGATGATTGTTACACACTCTGATATACCACTTCATTCAACCTCACATTCTGCAGTCTCTTTAATGTATGCATCTTTTTCTTGCTGCCTGAATACCTCAGACGATGGAGCAACATTGAAAATACCCAACTGGGTAGTCTCCAATACGAGTTCCCCAGCGTTTGAGATCTGCACCGAAAGGATTCTTTGGGTTATACAAAGTCTGTTTTCGATCTCGAGCCTCCCCATTACGATGGAGATCTATTGTTATGATTGGTAACATGTCCGCCCGCACCTACTCTGAACCCGGCAGTTTGAATTTCCAGCCATGTGAGACCTATCAAGTAGAAGTCTGACGAGAGCATTTGGAGAGCCTTGGCTTGTAGATCGTGGTTCAGGCAACGAAATAAACTGAAAGCTAACTCGAGACCCCTGGATAATGGACGTGCTGTTCTATGCATTGCCTGCATGACAGGGTAGCCGTGGCGGCAGTGTTTTGCCCCACACTCCATTTGGTGATATTATCTTATGGCGTCAGGAAATGAGGCCATGGCTTGGGATATATATCGCCATTTAGCAAAATGTTACGAGATAAGCGCAAGACAAATTTTGGTGAATTTTATTAATGGTAGCGAGACAGAATGATATAGAGAAATAAATGCATTTTTTTTCTTTTTTTAGAAAAAGTCCCGTTTGTGAACTGGGAATTAGTGGTATAATGAAAAGTGTGTGGGCTGGAAAGGAAGCAAAGTGCTTATTTTGATCTTACAGTGGACCAGACCAGCTCACGGCTCTCGATTTAGCGACCGGGGGCTACGTTAATGGATACCATTATCTCCATATTCACGGGCTTACGGTCTGGAAAAATTGGTTATTTTAGCTGTTGAGACGGTGAAGCCGGCATTTAATATCGGTGCCTGGAGAGAAAATCCAGGGATTAATTGCGGTAGTGAAGTCGGTGCCCCGTCGATTCCTTCTTTTAGAATCGTATTGATTTGAGTTTGGAGAGAAATCGATCGGTCTTGCTATGCGAATTTCGGTCGCAGCTTTCAAAAATTTGGAAACATGTGGATTAAGTACAAACAAGATTAGTCGAAGTTTAAACATTGAATTTCGTTAAGCGCAAGACTAAAAAAGGATATAAAAATATAAAATAAATAGAAAAAAAATAATTCTGGAATCAATATTTGCAAAAGTAAATGCCTCCACACCGGATTGAACGATGGACCTCAGCATAAGCTTGTAAATTGGCTTACAAGTGCTGCGCTCTACCACTGAGCTATAAAGGCTTGAATGCAGCTGCAATTGCTGGCATTCACTCGACAGATGCTGGACAGTTGCTAAAACGGCACTAAGTATTGTGCCCATCAAGGTGCCTGTGGAGACGGTCAGAAAGTTAAGGGTTCCACACCACTTCTACATACAATTATTGCGATAGTAGGCAGTCGAACCTATTATTACTTCATAGGCAAAGGTTCAAACGAATTACGTTATTTTAAAATGAGTAGCCTCTATATTATTTAGCTATTGGTCTGGATGTTGAAGTTAGGGCTAGTCACATTTGACAAGATCATAAGTAGTACTTGGTACTGCAGGATTGAGTAACCCAGGTAACTCTTCTCGTCATTATCTATCTAACTGCGTATTCAAGTACGTTCAGAGCAATTACAAGTATAGCAATAACTAGAGCTGGAGATAGTGACGGGGGATTCCATGGAAAGGATTACCTAGGATGGGTGCGTCCGAAGAATTTGGCTTTCGGATACACAAGATGCGTTATAGCTTGATCTTGCCAGGATGAACGATTCGTACCCTCGTCAAGGTTTTCCTGCAGGGAGAGAATCCGTGAAAGCTATAGTTGGGTAGAAGACCGCGTGCGGAAATGTTGAATGGGTCTTTCGACGAATCTGTTCTATTTCAGCATAGAGTCGGAAACGCATCGCCGCGGCGATGCTATACAAGATCAAATTCGTTTCGGGTATCAAGGCAATGTGCATCGCACTTCTTGTGCGACTTCAGTCGAGCAGGTGAAAACGTATCGCAAACCTCAGTGCCTTCCTCACATCAAAGCAATGCCGGTTACTCGGATTATACAAGGTCCTTCGTCTTCTTAGACGTTCGCTCGTATACGAAGACGTAGCAATCTTGTCGCATCGGTCGCTTCAACCGACGGACTGTCCATACCAACGTGCTCATTTGAATATACGACGACCACCAGCTTTCACGGAAAACCGTTCGGTTCCATTCTGTACCTGTTGATTCCAAATCATCAAGCTGCCAAACGATCCGTTATGCTCAGCGGCTACTTTGTAGCGTCTGTATGCTTCACGGAGGTGGTCGGGTCGTAAAGGTGCCTCTCTGCGGTACTGTGATAGCTCGCCTGTAGGTTCCAGTTCGTCGTTGGGTAGTTCGGTTTGTTTCTCGCCTAGAGCCACCCATTCCTCTTGGATCTCGAGTGCGCTTTCGATAAGATCGCCGGCGTATTGCTTCAGAACGGATTGCATCATCTGATGAACGTTGACTGGGCAGGATTGTGATGTAACGCTGTTGATGTGCTATAGAAATGATTAGTCGTACTGCGCCTGAAGAAATTAGCAACGCAGGGCATGTGATAAAACTTACTCGCTTGACATCTTGAGGTCTGAATGTTGAACGATGCCATGTCTCGTAACGGGCGAATTGGACAGGATCGAACTGTTCTTTCAAGAAGGCATTGAGTTCCAGCTGCTCCTTGATTTGTTGTGCCGTACGAGCATTGGAGACACTGGCCATGTTCTCGGGAATTTCAAATTCCTCCTCCTTATCCTTTTCTCCCTCGCCGTCTTCGCCGGCGTCGAGGCCACTGGCGATGCTCCGCGCGGTACGCCCGCGACCTCCTGCGACGCTAGGTGATCCGTGTCGCATGGCTTCGGCAGCGGCTTCGCTTGCGCGCTCTGCTTTCGACTTCCTACCTCGTTTCTTCCTACCAGGCGCGCCGCTCGCTTGGCTTCCGCTAACAAAACTCATGTTATCCACACTAGGAGATCTCTTGAATGAGGGAGAGTAGTTTCGGCCTTGGGCTTGCGATTCGTCAGGTGGGAATGATGTTTGTCGGAGCGGATGCGCTGAACTGGTAGAAGCCGTTGACATGATAGATGCTTTACGTCGCTTCATCGAGGGTGCTTGCGCTGATAGATCAACGCTGGTAGAAGCGCGCTTCTTCGATGGCAAAGGTGCGCTAGAATATGGAGGAGAACCCGCGGGCGAGTAGGCGTGTGGAGGAGAAGCCATTTTGTTCAATGCGCCTTAGTTTAGTAAAGTGCACTTGAAATAGTTGACGGCGCGACGGATTCAAGCTAACGCGTTGCTAGGGGACGGATCGGAGTTGGTTCAAATGAATATGGAAGACGACGGATTTGATGATTGAAAGTATCTCAGATTCGAGATAATCGTGTCGTGAGAACCGATGGTTGGAAGAAGTAAAGAGATGATTAAATGAATTCGTCGGAACTTGAACTTGAAAGTGCTCGGTAAGGAAAGTTATTACAATTACAGTGTTGGGTGACGAGCACGGAAAGAGCTTAAGCCACAAGGTCAGGTACAACAAAGTAAATGTCAGCCACAAAAAGAGCCACATAGTATATGGTACATAGGTACTTTAATGTACCTTCGTACCATACTTACTGTTCGCCCTGCACTGTCCTCACACTCTATTTAGTGGAACTGGAGGGGCAATTACCCCGCGGACTTTCAGAACACCGCAGAAAACCCTATCAGACCGATAACGGCAGATTGAAGAGTTACATAATACTCGATACGTGCAAGCTTAATTAAATTTTACTAAATTTTACGAACTAATTGAGCTGAAAGTGACTCGAAGTTTACCGCATTTTTGGTGATGTGGTTTCTGATTTGCATTGTTCAAGATTCCTAATATTCCTACATAAGCACGCTGGTTTTTCCCCGAGTACATGTGCCTCAAAGGATCGATCTCATTGGGAAATACAAGCTTTGTTTTTCCGCTCCGCCTATTGAGAATCGTAGATCGCGAGTTCAAGTTCCAGGTTACTCATATTATCTCATAACTCATATTTCGTAACTCGACCTACATAGTAGAACAATTAATCCATTCAACTTCCACAAAATCACCGAGCGAAGAACCCCTCCAACCACAACCTGTTGCTTAAAGCCATATCTATGCATTCTATATCCGAAACTCCAATCATTCCCTTGCATTAATTAAACTTGCAGCCATATGGAAAGCAAAATGGCGCACTTCACCGAATCAAAACAGAATAATCGAGACTTAGCGGTTCCCTCTTCCAGCAATTCTACCACTGGTGTTTCCGACGTCGACGACATTGTTAATGGCAACGACAAGCAAGCGCGCGATGGAAGTAAAGATTCAAGAAGTGCTAGAAGGAGACAGAGAAAGAGGAGAGCAAAAGACGGTGGGATCTCCGAAATAAACGGTCACAACAACTTATCGCAGAGGAGAAACAGCATAAGCAAGGCCGCTAGAGATCCTAGGGATGAGCCTCCGAAGAAAAAAATTAAGAAGGTTAAGCCGGAAGTATCCGAAGGCACCGAAACAAGGTCTCCTAGCCCCGTCATTGACTTTGATGGCTTAAGCCGCCCGAGTACGTAAGCAAAAATGTCTGATAAGATGCCCTCGCTGACATAATTCAGGTCGTGGAACTCGAGAACGACTGGAGGAGAGCTCCGAACAAGCAGCTCAGAGACTTGAGAAAATGAAAGCGGCTGTCAGAACTATTCTGGAATGTGTTGGCGAAGACCCGGATAGAGAGGGCGTACTTGATACACCCGCGAGATACGCGAAGGCAATGTTGTTCTTCACCAAGGGGTACCAACAGAATGTCAAAGACATTGTCAACAACGCCATCTTTCACGAAAATCACAATGAGATGGTCATCGTCAAGGATATTGAGATTTTCAGCCTTTGCGAACACCACTTGGTTCCCTTCAACGGAAAGGTTAGTCTAAATCAAATCAGGTTACAACATCTCGCCTCATTCTAACCTCACATCAGATGCACATTGGATACATTCCAAAAAATAATGTCATAGGTATATCGAAGTTACCACGTATCGCTGAGATGTTCAGCCGTCGGCTGCAAGTTCAAGAGCGATTGACGAGAGAGGTTGCCAATGCCATTATGGAGGTACTGAAACCTCAGGGGGTTGCTGTTGTCATGGAGTCGAGCCATCTTTGCATGGTTATGCGAGGAGTCGAAAAGACCACCACAAGCACCATCACCAGCTGCGTGCTTGGCTGTTTCGAAAAGAAAGAGAAGACGAGGAACGAGTTTCTGAGTCTGGTTGGGCTGAACAGAGGATACAGGTAAATATCAACGAGGTCGACATGACATTAACGTATATATACGAGCATGCATATCAGGCGTTATGGGTCTAGAGTACGGGATCTCAACATCAAACTCGTCTTGGGAACGGAAGGGTAATCGCATTTAACATTAGAGGGACAGCAAGCTCAACGCCTCCAGAAAAGGGTAGCATACGGTGTTCGGGGGTAAAATCAATCTTCAACATCAACTTTATATATCATCAACTGCATAATACACCTACGGAACAATACCCTGAGATATATCAGTAGCTGTTATCATATATTCGTCTCAAGCGTGCCATTTTTCATGCGACACGTGTATTGGCTAGCCAAGAACCTCCCATATGGATACTCAACCATGCCAACATCAGGGTCTTTTTGCTAGTTCTCACTTCCCCACACCTTACATCCCAGAAACGTGCCGACAACACAAAGTTACTCTCCGAAGTAAGTTCTCGAGATGGATATATATAATTGGGAGGTCCGCGGATGAATGTCGCATACTTGTTCGCATACTTATCGAGGCATACAATTTGTAAGCGAAAGTTGACAATATCTACTACCCTGAGGGACACCACCAGGAAATTGTTTCGGATATTTATAAGCAACGGTGCATCTGTAGAGTCATACCGGTTTGACCAGGAACATCGGACACGAACGCGGTCCCGTATATCCGGATGGACAGCGCTGCTCCTACATTATCATTTCTATCTAGCGATACCTCCATGGAGGTCCGACGTGATGACAAATGAGCATGGGGTTCGGCCCGGCGCAAAATGCCGATATGTCCATGTCCAGTATGACAGTTACGTGTGATGCAAGGGGCTTGCGTGCTTCATTATCGAAGTGGGACGATTCTACCGACATATAAACTCGTCAGTGTCGCATCCTTCAATACAGCTCATTCGTCACATCACATCACATTATATATCCGGTTATCTCCGAATCAACATATCACCATCACTCACAAATACACACAGAATCTCAGACAATATGAGTACTATCAACAAAGTTGCAGTCGCCGGGGTAAGAAAACACTCTCTCTCATCAAGTCGAAGGAACCAGAACTCAATAGTCACATAGGCCAGCGGTCTTCTAGGCCTGCCCGTAGTAAACCAACTCCTCTCAGACGGCTTCAAAGTAACCGTGCTCGCCCGCAAGGGCACAAGCCACACCTTCCCCTCCGGCGCCACAGTCGCCGAAGTAGACTACGACTCGCCCTCCAGCCTAATCAAAGCGCTCACGGGCCAAGACGCCGTGGTCTCCGTCATCGGGTTCGCAGGCCTGTCGCTCCAACTCCCCCTCGTCGAGGCCGCGGTCAAAGCAGGCGTAAAGCGCTTCCTGCCCTCGGAGTTCGGCGGCGACGCGGAGAACGACCAGGTCTCGCAGCTGCCGATGTTCCATATTAAGAAGACGACGAAGGAGCTCCTGAAGAAGGAGGCCGCGGCGGGGAGGATCTCGTACACGTTGATTGCGAATGGGCCGTTCTTTGATACCGCGATGTCGTATGGCATGTTCGTCGATCTGAAGGGGAAGACGATCAGGCTTTGGGATGGGGGTGAGAGACGCTATAGCACGACGCTGCTACCCTCTGTCGCGAAGGCGGTGTCGGGGGTCCTGAAGCACCCCAAGGAGACGAAGAACCGCGTTGTTTTTATCCGGAGCGCGGCTTTGACGCAGAAGGAGGTTTTGGAGAGGGCGAAGAAGGCGGTTGGGGGGGATGGGTGGACGATTGAGACCCCGTCTGTGACTGAACATCTTAAGGAGGCGTACAAGAGCCTTGAGAAGACGGGGGAGATCGATAGGCTGGCTTTCATCACAGCGGCGATTTGGGGTGAGGGGTACGGAAGTGATTTCCAGAATCTGGATAACGAATTGCTTGGTATCAAGGATTTAAGCGATGCCGAGATCCAGGAAGTTATTGAGAGCTTTGCGAAATAGATTTGCGCTTGTTAGGCGGTCAGAGCAATGCTTGCGTAAGGGGTGAAGTCTTGTTACCTACGAGGTATTCAAGAACAGATAGCGCAGCGAAGTTCAATCACGATCACATAAAATATTCAAAGCCTAATAAACAAGCTTGGCCAAATTGTAAACAGCGAAGAATTGGGTAATGTGATTCATGGGCTACCTAGTCTATCTCCTGATAGATTTTAGTTCAACGATGAGTATCCCCTTTCCTCACAATGCCTCTAGTGGAGTATCCTTCCAGCAACTTCTCAGCACAAGTCCAATAGTTTCATGATGAACACCTCTGTAACAACCAGAAAGCCTTCTTCGTAATGTTTTCTGGTGTTCTAAGCTATTTCATCTTCCGGGAAAACAGTTTTCTTCAATGAAGCCCCAGTAATCCACGTAGGTATGGAACTATAACATCGAAAATGACCCTGAGGATAATACCGGCGAGGGCGCTTATAACAAAAGCTTTGACGAAGAAAACACACATTTCTTTCCAATCATACCTCCTTGGAGGTGGTTCGCCGAAATAATTCATCCTATGGTGGACTTGTCGAGCAATTTCCTTTCTGTGCTCCTTAGACAATTCCATGGTTGCGGTGGTGGGCTATTCAGTTTTCCGTAAATATCGAATATAATTCTTGTGGGTTAGGCGACGTATTTTGTGGTATTCAGGAGGGGTATGTATCCTTTAAAGGTAAACATCGCATTCAAACTCATGGTAGACTCACTGCAGCTTTATATCTACCTAGCATCTAGGTAGGTAGTCATAGGCGTAGAAAACGGGAGAAAGATCATGGATAGGAAGAAAAACATCTGGCTCAGGATCTATGATATGTGACCTGTCAAGTATAACTGAAACGAATAGTTTCCATTTTTCGTGTATTTGACAAAGCCTGACGTACCTACTTACCTTCATTTTGTTTCACCCGCACTGGAGATTTGACCAGGTAGTCGGCCATTGAAGAATATTGAATCGTATTTTTGATTTAAGACATATACATAAAGATATAGTATTGACAAGTAGCTTGCAGGCCTTATATGAGGTGGGGTTATCTGTCACTTTTTCACTCAGAAACCTCCAAAGCTTCCATGAGCTTTGCTTTGTCTCTAGGCTTGCAGAATATGCGGTATGGCTTCGGTACCATTATCAGATCCTTAGGATTCTTCATATCCACGCTAGGATCGCATCGTATTTCTTCAGGGGCCTCTAGGCGGAAGCTGCTCAATAATCTCATGAATATGATGTATAACTCGCGAGTGGCAAGTAAGTGAGCTGCGCACATCCGGTATCCTAGTCCAAATGTGAAGATGGGTGCATCGGGCTTTTCTAGCCATCGTTCGGGATTAAATTCATCGGGGTTGGTCCATAAATTCGGGTCTATAGTAGGAAACTTCATAAGCTGATACTGATCTAAAGGGATGAAAAATTGATCAGTCATCTTACCATGATTACATGCCCATGCATTCAAGTATACCGTACTTCCAGAAGGGATCGTAACACCATCATATTGAATGTCCCTGATTGTCTCTCTCGGCAATGATAGGGGAACCACAGAGTAAATCCGTAGTGCCTCTTTCACGAGAGCAAGCACATATGCGCATTTCTGATCATCGGCCGCGTCACAAAGCGGGTCGTTAGACCCCTGAAATCGTTGAATTTCCTCGTATGCCTTGTCTTGTACGTGTGGATTCTGGGCGAAATAGGCAAGTGACCATTGCACTGTAGTTGCTACCGTTTCGAACCCGCCAGACGTTATGGACAAGCTAAACGAAGCAAGTTCGACTTCGCTCAGCTCAACCTCCTTGTATTTTATTACGCTTGCTTGAATGCAAGGCTTGTTAGTACCCTTCGCTACCTTCTCTGCGAGATCCTTATTCAACTTGGAAAAATATACATCACGGCGGCGCCGCAAATCTCGTGCTTGGGCAGATGCCTTATTCCTGGGGTTTAGACGTAGAAGTGGGATGTGGTCTTGAGGGTTGCCGACGGTGGATCGAGTCTTGTTCAATTGCTCCTCAACATCGACAATTTCTTTAAATAGTTCGTCTTCGATTGACTCAATTCGGACGCCCCAGTTGATTGTCATCACCAGCGACAAGCTAAGTCGTTGAATCATGGGAAGCGGGTCAATAGCAAGCATTCCAGCCTTGCCATGATTGAAAAGGTCCTGAAGGAATGCCTTCGTCTCAAGATCTAGATACGGAATATATGTTTGAATTGCTGGGCGGTTGAGTGCCACGGCTGCCGCCTTCTTTTTCTTCTTCAAGCTTTCATCATAGGGTGAAGTGCCGATCGTCAAGCCGGCAGTGGTCGATGCCACCTATCACATTGAGCGAATGTCAGCAAGCGCTCTCCACAGAACCTGAGTCGTAAATGTTACCTTATGAAACGTATAAGTTATCGGCCGGGAACTTAAAGCTTGTGAATTGGAGCTAAATATTGTTTTCGCAGCTTGAGCACCATTCACCACCACGACGCGGTTATTCCCCAGCATAACCTGGTAGACGTCGCCGTACTCCTTCGCCCATTCCTGATATTTCGCTGGCGCATTGGACCGTATCTCAGTAAGATTTCCTACAACCGGCCATCCCCTCGGACCTTTCAAGCCCGGAATTCTCGAACGACCCCGGACAATCTCATTGCCAATAAGGTACAGGGCCGCTGCGATGAGTGTGCCGACAATGAAAGATCGTAGTAAGCTTTCGGCAAGCTTATGTAAGATAATTACGGCAATTGACTCCATAGCTGCCCTTTGTTCGATGACCGGAGGATGATTTGAGGCTTCCGAATCAAAAGGTAAATATGAAGGTGTGATTCTCCATTTTCCGTAGAACTGGAGAAGATATAAACATGGTTCCCGCAGATCCCGACAGTAACCTCCGACCCCTCCTTTCTCTACCAAGGTAATGTTGCAAAATCCTTTGCGAATGGGGGTGACGGGGTAAGTTAGTGTATTCCGTATTCCGTATTGCCACCATACACGAGCACATGACGCAGGACATATGCATAAGTAGCGATTACTGGGGTACTAACATGCCGGAAATAAGTTCGCTGCCATTATTTCATCGTTACGCTTAATAAGTGTCAATTGTCGCTGTTTCTTTTAATATTTCTTGTTAATTCTTTGAACGAAATTTCCACTTCGGATGCTTTGTTGGGTTCGCGATGAGCTCCTGCATCTCTCTAACAAATGGACGGTCGGGTCCTATAAACTTGAGGCCATGATCAAGGCAGAGTTTAGCATACGCCGTCGCATTCTTCACATCACCGACTCCTATGTACTCGATTGCTGCTCTATAGTATGCTTCGTTCACGCGGGTTAAAATGCCCTCCTCTTCGTATAGCGATACCAGAAGCTCTGCTTTTTCCGGCGACGCTTCTGATGTTGCTGAGTGATCGTCCAATTCGTTTCGAAGCGCGATTATCTGCTGGACCCGAGAGTCAGACTCGGCTATTGACGGTGCATCCATTGAGCAACGTTGACAGGTGCAACAAAATCCCCATTCTTTGGATAACTTTTCTTGTCTTACAGAATGTATCTGAAGAGGACTGTATATCTTATTAATAATGATATTCCTATGATTGGTTGATCGGCAGATGAGCCCAAAAGTGGCTAAGTGGCAACTCACTCATAGTAAGCTATTGTGAGTTCTTCTCCAACAGCGATTTCTCGCACGGCGACTACCTTTTGGCGGAAATCCAAATGGTCAAAGTAATAGGCGCAATTTGGCCGACAATCGTGATTGATTCGCGACACTAAGTTGGAATTAGTTGCGAATGTTAAGATGAAGGCCGGTCGGGCTTTTCTCAACAATTAGGTACTCACCTTCAGTGAACAGGGAATAGAAGGCGTTATCCCCATCATGATAACCGGTCCGAAATGAGTTGGTCTGAAGAATTCTATAAATCTTGTCGCCGTAATCGCTTGGGGCGCTGTGCGTCGATAGGTTAAGCAAGCTCTGCCTGTGATGAAACGGCAAATCGTCGACTGCGCGAATGAGCAGTTCCGACACAGTTTTCCTTCCCAACTTTTGAATTGCGTTCTCATTCACCATCAGGCCAGGTATGCGGGCCATGATAAGTTCACCTGCCTTAATCGTCCTTGTCGCAACCAAGCCAACATCTTTGCCCGGAATCTGGGTTTCTCTATAAGGAGTTGACTTGGGCTCCGGCTCTAATTTTTCGTTACCAACTTCGAAGGCCGGCCTCGACGCAATTATGGAGATGCTTTTCCCGGTGGTGACTACAGACACCCCCTCGCCATAGTTGAATGATGGGTTGGTGAAGACGCAAAATTTATCAATCCTGGACCCACGACAAAAACTACTTGATCGCCATGTTTTCGGCGATGGTATATTTTGATCTGAAGAGTTTTTAACTTTTGTAAGTACGGTTTCTGAAGGTATGCAGCTATCTAGCTGAAGCGTAAGAAGAGGATTGGGGTTTGCGCATATTTGTTGTGTTTGGTGGTGCTCAGATAGGCTAGCGAGCGCCAATGTGAACTGAAGAAAAAGCAAGAATCGAGACATAATCCGCTATCATGAGTGGAAATATGAGATAAAGCTCTTCAATAACAGAAGCCATCGCCATTGTGACACAACAGATAACATATACTCTGACGAACGCGCCTACCTTCTTCATAAGTCCTTAAAAGATGATGCTTCCGAAATTCCTTGGCGGAGCCAAGCCTCCGAAGTTAAGGGGATTCCGCGTCGGAAAGACGGGAGGGACGGCAAGATTTCTCCAGAAATTGGAAGGATCCACACTGAAGAGCCACCTGTAATTAGTACTATCGTCACTCCGGCTCGCTTAACGAATGTAGAAAACACGTGCATCTACTCATATAGATGAGTCTTTTTCCACGGATAATAGCAACGGACACGATGAACCTTCCCGGCTATTCACATGATCTACAAGATCAGATAATCGTCAATGCAAATTACGTCTAGCTTATATCCAAGTGTAATTCATTTCCTAAGTGGTACCTAGATACGGGCTGAAGATATTTATTTTCCCGTACTGCTGATTGAGACCGGAGTTGGAGGTATGAATGGGGTTGGGGTTATAGTTGGATGGATAGAAAGAGAAGACATCTAGTCACAAAACAACGAATATCTCATCCTGTAATTTCAACTCTGAAAGGTATCTACTCTGGTTATGTTTCTGCTCATCTCATCAACTAAATCCGCGCTCAAGAGCTTTCGGACACAACATTGAACCTACAAACGACTCAGCATTCTTAGCATGTTTAAATTGTGGGGTGTCACATAAGATAAGCTATAAGATTATGCAGGTGCAATGAGGGGTCAGTGGGGTGTGCCTGTCAGCACTTCTCGACCCTGTTTTAGAACTAAACACACCTTTTAGCTTCCCAACCGCGTCTCATTCTATCAAAACACCAACAACATGTCTATTTTCATCAGGACCCAACAGCTTTAATTGAAGATCCAAGACATTTGGGATTTGACACAAAACGACAATACCCCTCATCAGGTCGAACGAGATATTACTGTGATAGTTGGATCGTGTGTACTACCTATAGAACGGTTGATGACTCTTGATCGTGACAAATTGCTCACAGGACTGAGCACTATCCTCTTACTAAAAATGACTTTTAATCAACCAAAGCTTACCTTGAATTGCCTATCAGGTTTCTGAGCATGTTTTCTCATCTATTCTTAGGGTCCTTCTAGGTGGCTCCCGGTTCTGTTTCCGTTACACAGGTATTCGATGGTTACATCATCTCGCTATTAACCCCCTATTTCTTCGTTGTTATAACAAACATTACTAAAATATCTCTCTTTCACAAGACATCTCCTTCTTCTTGTTTAATTGTTTGTTACTGACACAATCTATTTACATCCTGTCTGATATTCGAAAACTGCTCCATCTTGACTCTCCCCTTTCGCATACGAGGGAAGGGAAACTTAGACTGTTGAGACACCACGCCATGTGAGTTATCTAGAATCATGTGTCTTGCCGGGATGCCATCATGTTCTATCTAAGGTTGCCGCCACTAGAATTAGACACTGATAGCACCTACTAAACTTGGCTCTAGGTACCTAGGGCCGCTAGCCAATTGAACATCGCGGTTGCGACACACTGCGGGGTTCTAAATCCGACTCGCTAAAACTTATCATTTAGAGATCGAAAAGGGGGCAGACGAAAACTAAGACGCCAGGACCGCAGACCACGTTCGTACGTTGGGGATCCGAGCATACATGCTTTTTCATTTACTTCTCCGCGCACACCTTGACAAAACGTGGACGCGATAACTGACCGCGCATTGCAACCCTCTATAGCGCCTCTGTAGCGTCACCCGTCGTCGAGGTATGGATCAGGTATATATAGGTCGCATTCCCACGGCGAGCAAGAGTCCGTCACATTTGGCTTTCGGTCCATCAAAGTAAGTAGATTATTCCGATCTCTTGGAACTCTCGGCTTAGCCAGCCATGTTTTCCTTCATTTTTGTTGTGATGGCATCTGCCATCCCGATGCTTCAAGCGAGACCCTTCGCTAAGACAGTCGCTAATAGTACGAAAGCTAATTTTGGACCCCTCACTTTCAACCATGATGGTACATTCCAAATAGCTGTTTTCGAAGACTTACATTTTGGTGAAAGTAATTAGTCCTAACCAGAGGAGATAATGTTGACCGTCTTAAGCTAACTTACTTGAACTAGACGCATGGGATCAATGGGGACCACAACAGGATATCAATTCCGTTAAGGTCATCAATGAAATCTTAGATGCAGAATCTCCGGGGCTTGTTGTCCTGAATGGTGATTTAATTACTGGCGAAAACACCTTCTTGGAGAATAGCACGACCTATGTTGACCAGATCGTCACACCTCTCGTAAATAGGGGTCTGACGTGGGCATCAACATACGGCAACCATGATCACCAGTACAACATCACCGGCGATACCATCCTCGCCCGTGAGAAGCTGTGGCCTAACAGTCGAACACAAAAAATGGTGAACACCGAAAATTCTGGCGTATCGAATTACTACCTCCCGGTTTATGATACCGGTTGCAGTCATGACGGTTGCGTCCCAGAACTGCTGCTCTGGTTCTTCGATAGCAAGGGCGGATTCAAGTATCAGAAAAAAAACTCGACAGGAAGCCTAATTGGAAATCCTGACTGGGTTGATAACACCGTCGTAGACTGGTTCCTTAAGAAGAACAAGGAACTGGTTAGCAAGTACAATAAGCAGATTCCCTCGCTAGCATTCGTTCACATCCCGACATATGCCTCTTACGTACTCCAGAAACAGGGTATCGACGCTCACTTACAGCCCGGGATAAACGATGACAACCCACTGGCTACCCAGGGTCAAGGATGGTGTGCAGATGGTCGAAATGATGGTACTTGCGCCTACGGAGGGAACGATATCCCATTTATGCAAGCCATCTCCAGTACTCCGGGACTGATAGCCTCCTTCTCTGGACACGATCACGGGGACTCGTGGTGTGACAGGTGGGATAAACAGCTCCCCGACATGACAGTAGCGCCGAAAAACAATGTTATACTTTGCTTCAGCCAACATACGGGATACGGCGGTTACGGAAATTGGGAACGAGGATCTCGCCAGATTCTTGTGTCCAAGTCGAAGTTGAAGGAATCAGCAGTAGATACCTGGATCCGCCTCGAATCTAAGAGTGTAGCCGGGAGGGTCACTTTGAACAGTACGTTTGGACACGATCAGTACCCTGCGACGAACAACACGAAAACCTACTGCCCTACTTGCGACTATTCGACATAATAAAAAGGGGTACACTAGGATCATATAGGTACCTAATGTATATGACTTGTCGTCGCGACAACCCAGGATATAGCAAGATAATTACAGGATATAATTAATATTTATTACCACCACCTAAAACCGAGATTGTTCTTACACTTACAAAAGAGAATATGCGATTTAGTATACCACAATTGGCTGTTGATTACGAGTAACGTTACGATATCTAGAACGTCGTTCGGGCCATTCTTAGGTAAGCACAATATGAGATACCTATTCCCTGGAAACCCCCAGAGTTACCTTTCTCATACTCCACCCCAAAGGCGTAGGCCATAGGACAGTCACCTGTATACGGAATAGTGTATGGGGAATACAACATGAATAAAGTCACATTTTCATGCAAGATTCCTGGTTATCAATGTTCTACCGACGACCTCGGGGTAAGCCAGGTCTTGTGTCACCCTCTCCTTCTTCCCTATATCCACGCTTGTCACGTAAATATAAGATTTCCTACCTAGTAGTTATCAAAAACACTGTCAATACCCAACATCACCACCATCACCGCTAATACTATATGACATTTTACCCTTTTGCCTAGTATGGAGAAATACGCAACGTACCCGAGCCTGCGGGGCAAGACGGTACTAATCACGGGCGGGGCCGAGGGCATCGGCGCATCATCGGTCGAGCTGTTCTGCCGCCAAGGCTCCGACGTCGTGTTCCTGGACTACTCATCCAGCTCCGCGCAAAAGCTGCTTGATAAAGTCAAAAGCATCCCAGACGCCACTACACCCTCATTCCTCCACTGCGATGTCACGGACCTGGCCCGGCTCAAAGAATGCGCCGACCAAGTCATCGCAGAGCACGGCGGCGTCGATGTCCTGCTGAATAACGCGGCAAGCGCGGGCGCGCTCACACGCGTTCCGACCGCAAAAGTCACGCCGGAGAGCTGGGACGCGGATGTGAATGTGAACCTGCGACACCAGTTCTTCCTAACGCAAGCCGTCGCCCCCTCCATGCAGAGCCGCGGGGCCGGGAGCATCATCAACATGGGCTCGATCACGTGGCGCATCCCAGCAACAGGCGTCCCTATCTACGCGATGTGCAAAGCGGCGGTCGTCGGCATGACGCGCACGCACAGCAAGGAGTTCGGGAAGGACGGGGTGCGTGTAAATAGCGTCGTGCCGGGGGCTATTGCCACGCAGAGGCAGATTGATGAGGTGCTGAGTGAGGAGTACCGCGCTGAGGTTTTCGCGGCGCAGAGCTTTAAGAGGGATTTAATGCCGGAGGAGGTCGCGAGGTTGATTCTGTTCTTGGCCGCGGATGACTCGAGCGCGATTACTGGGAGCAGTTATGTGATTGATGGGGGCTGGGTTAGCGATATCTAGAGGTTCGTGTAGGGTATCAAAGACACTCTATATGCGAACAGACGCCTACCTGTTACTAGGGGAGAAAGCTTTCAAGTAAGCGTACCTAACGGTAGTGATAGGTACTAGGTAATTATAGGATATGCCATCTCGCTATAGCATTTTTATCATTGTAATTGTAGCGACTTGGGGAATTTGAATACGCTAAAGCCACAGGTACCTTAGGGAACTTTTATAGTGAGTAGGTAGTTTTCCAGAATTCTAGCTAACCTCACTAACGGTTCGACAACAGTCCGGCAACGGCTCAGCAGTGGCTAATGGGTCGTTCAACGCAACAATCTTTTACACCAACTTAGGTAGGTATATCATTCGAATAAGCATTCAAAGCGCTTCCACTGGACCACTACGAATCATACCTACCAGAGAAACCTAGTTTCTCCTCCTTCTCGTTCACCCCTTTTGAAATGACTTGCAACCATCACTGAGCCTCAATAAGTTCGATGACCTTATGGTCAACCCAAGCCGCAATCGTACGCTCCGCGAAGGCGTCTACCCTTTCCTTAGGCTGTAAATCGTACCCGCATACCGGCCAGATAATGTTCGTCATGTACGAGCGTTTATACTCGATCATGAGTTCCTCGTCGTCGCGGTCCATCTTCGGGCCCCCAAGACGATGAAGGGTTTCGAGGTAGTGGTCCAACACTTCCATCTCATGGGCGCGACGGTCCTCGATATTCAAGATGCTGGATATGAAGTAGGCGAGGTCATGGAAGCATGAGCCGAAATGAATAGCCGACCAGTCCAGGAACCGCGTCTTTCCTTCCGCCGTGAAGTAGACGTTGCCCAGGTGTGTGTCGCCGTGCAGTAGCGTGCGAAACCTGGTGTTACGCCGAGCGTAGTACTTCTCTTGCGCCCTCCTAACGCGCGCACCGTCCATCAAGTGCTCCGGTAGCTTAGGTCTTCCAGGTTCCCGAACTACGGTACTCCACGGCTGGGTAATGAACGTCATGGCCGCGTCGTAATCATTAGTGATCCCTATCGCCGTCATTAGTCTCGTGAAGTCTCTCTCCGAACCCGGTCGGGCTATTCCGCCTCCAACCTACAAGGATAATCATCCTGACTCTGGCCCCAGAACTGGGCATGCAGGCCGGCTATCTGCGCGGCACCCTCCAGCGCCTTCTCGACGGAATAAGAGGCGGCTTCGGATGGAAAGGTGCAGCCTTCCCGCGTGAGATCGGACATAATAGCGATACCCTGTCTATCGCTCGTACCGCCCCACCAACCTCTCGGGTAGCCCATGTGCTTAATTCTTGGCGCAATTTTGGCAAAGAAGCTCGCCTCGCGCTGCGCCAAGCTCAGAGTCCATGGTTGGGATTCCACCATCGCAGGGTCGAACACGCCCTTCACGCAGATATCCGTCGGTCGGGAGAGAGGATCAGCTGTCTCCTCTGCATACTCGATGGAGAAGAACAGCTTGCTGCCGGTCCCGAATATGGTTCGTGTCAATGAGGCCGACTTGATCTTGTGACCTAACTTGGACTCTAGCCATTGGGCTGTCACCTCAGCTGGAATGGCTGGTAGTATCTCAATCGGCAACTCGGTCTCGGACGCCATTGCAAGACTCTTCAATGAGTAGAAAAGGAGATACTGTTGCCCGCAAAATCAAAGCGGCTGACCTACCTTGAAATAGCCAAGTCGAGGACAGTTGATAGGTATAACTCCGTCAGTTATCCGCGGACTTCCTTACGACATAAGCTCGCTATATAGTAGCTAAGCTGATTAACAACTACGTTGCGCTCTGCGAGCCTCGCATAGCCAAGCTTTAGATGCTGAGAAGCAAGCGTATTACGTGCCCCACATGTAAGCCCAACAGCTTCATGAATTCACATTCTCGCCATATCACTGGACGGTAGAACCCTGCGGGTGGGTTATAATTGTCACCCTATTAATAGACCTATACGCCGAACTAGATCGGAATTTCAACCGGCAGGTCACACTTTGCGTCTCTGTATCATGTAAGCGAAGGTAGGTAGTCATCAAAAGCTACTGTAGGGTATGATTACTATCATGAAGTTTACGCGAATGGTCGAATATTATTAGGGGCAGGTATCATGTGAATTGTGCACATATCATAAAAGCAATCTTGATGAGATACAGGGTTCAAAATCTCACCAACCAATATCCTGGGTAGCGTGTAGCGGAAAGCTACCATGTAGGTCAGGCTCGATTGTATACCTAGTGTTCAGCAATGCTCGTAGTTGATAGCGTGCCTAGATACTTAGAAGGAATCTCTATAATTCTAACTTCAAGTACAACTCATCGCATTTACCTTCAAAGGGTTTAGTCAACTTTTCACTCGTCATAATCTAACATACAGGCGACTTGGCTCGAACTCATGTCTGTCATGAATACCTAGAAGTATTTTTTAGACACCAAATTCTCATATTAGGGGTTTATGTGAAGCAAGCATATAAAATATACTTGCTAATAGAATATTACAATATACCTGTAGGTAGGTGGAAATTAGTCAACATTACAACGTCTTCCACTAAGGACACCCAGCCACGGTGTTTGCTAAAAGCTTCTAAATTTCATAAAAATTGGAGAGGGTCCCAGGTCGGTAAGTAGTACCTAAACAATGCAAAATGCCACGCTGCAGTTGAGCTATGAGTCATATGCGGTTCCCCGTCGATATCATTGTTATCTTTAATAGGCGGTTGGGTGGTGCTGGAATACCGTGACACCTATCGTAGCTTCTGTCGTTGATCCTTCGGCGCGTATGAAGGGGATAGAGGAGGTAAGTTGATATTTCTCAATTGATGCTGACGTTGGTGTATTAGTAAGGTAGACGCATTTTACTTGCCAAGAGCAATGTTGGATTCGAAACAATGTTAATAAAATGGTCCTTTCCATCAGTGACGGAGGATGTAGCCCTTGAAACATCCTGTGTGCCCCTGAATCTAGATACCAGGTAGATATGCACCTGCATATAGGGATCTGGTTCAATTGTTAGAATGGAGTATAATACTCTTCTCGCTGCCATGTGGTCAATCCATAGAATACTATAATTTTTAAAATATGAAGATTGAGATAAATCATAAAAGGATAGTGCGTTTCGGATCAACATGGGCGAGTTATTCGCAAGATGCGCACGCGTCACCAATAGCTCAGCGGCGTCTCTGAAGCAGGTAATATAGAGCGCAAATAAGCTGGGTGAGATAAGCCGCCTATTTCGTCACCTCCTCTATGGGACAGTCAATTCTGGGGAAAGGTGACGGCAGCTATCTTGTCCGACAGACGATGCGGGGGTCATCTTAGACCTGGGCGGTAATTCGACCCGCGGTCAGCTTGGCCGATGCTATCGCTAAAACGAGCGAGACGTCGTACGAGGAAATACAGGTATAGATAGGTAGGTAAGCTCGCTCGGCGATCCGTGATGAGCGACGGTGCTCGGGATGCGTTAAACCGCGATGGCTAGGACTCATGACGCGTTCCGGTGTTCGTCTGCTCATTCCGGTTTCTTTAGGATACCAATTATGTAGCATCCATGGATACTCTATATCGAAATATCTACTCAATCTCCGATTATAGCTGATGGTTTAAGCGATACAACTCGCCGCTTACCGGTGGCCGATAGCGCCTAACGATGGCATTTTTTGGTTGACTATCTTTTTTTCTTGCTTTCGCGTTATGGGTTGGGAGCTGCGCAGCGCATAGCTTTTATGTTATCCAGTCGAAAGCTGGATGAGCCTTAGCTACCCGAGAATCTCGACGTATGAGGAATCCCGGCGCTAGATCTGAGTCCTAACGGACCGAGATATGCAGTGTAGCGACGAAACGCGTGTCTCGAGCTCGGGTGTTTTCGTTTTTGAGGAAACGGTTAGCGGTAATCGATGAATACTGATAATGATGACGATGATGGTGATAATGATTACACAAAAGACATAATACAGGAGCTGTGCAATCTTGGCCGGTAGTCCCCAGCGGCGATTATCCCTGCTCCACCACGGGAAGATCTCCCAAATGGCGCAGCCAATCGATGATGCCTGTAGGCGCCAAATCTGGAATGTTGCGAGACTTTTTGCACGATCCCTGAAGCCTGAAGCCCCCTAATACGGAGGAATCTGCAACCTAAAGTCCGGCGTGGGTTTTACCAATCATTATCGTGATGTTATCGTGCTACCTACCTACCTAGTACCCATGCGCGAGCTGGACCTGGATCTTGCCTGACGTTTCTCGGGACCGACGAAAAGTTGGACCTAAGCACTTTCCCATGTCGCATGTCTCACGCGTCAGCCCATTCGAGGAAACCCCCAGTCACAGGATGACGACCCGCAGGAGCCGCTGGAGAGTTAATATAATGATGGGTTATGGAGGCGTTCCCGTCTCGATTCGCAAACCAAACTGATCGACATCCAAACTCCCTAATACTAATCGCCATCGACCGTATATCTCTATAGAACATCATGGGTAACGCGCGATCAAAGGCCATGCCCATCGTCCTCTGTGGCAAAGCCGAAGTTGTCGGCAAGCAAGTCCTCGAAGGGTTAAAGCCCGACATCGAAGGTCAGTAGCATAAAAAAAAGCAATACCTACCTACCTAAATATATGTGAGAGCCAATGAGAAGGGAGATCCTCCGAGGACAATCTGGAAATTCAGCCACTTCATCTATTCGAAATCGAAAGTAATTACTCTTTATATATGACCTGCGACCTAATCCGGACTTCGTAGTGATCCTATTCTGCCAAGGCAGTGACCCCACAGCCGCCGAGGTGCCCTATAGTGAGTGCTCACCACCATCCCGAATTGGAGCTTCATGTCCACATTTACGCCACCACGCGGCCTGCTACATATAATAGCTACATACAACTACATATTTTGTTGCATATCATGCACAATTTTTGCCACCTCAACTCCGCTCCAAGAACTCCTATGCATGAGAAACAGACTAACGAGCCGTGTCTCAGTTCTCCGTGGCGTCGCGCCTCCAACACAAAGCAGCTACATCGGATCGGGGGTGTATACGAGGCCACCGAAAGCGGTGATCATGGGCGCGGCCTGGGATGCGAACGCCGTGGCTCAGGTGAAGGCCGCGATCCAGAGCGCCGGGCTACCGGCCGGCACCGCCCCTATCATTCTACGCAACGACACCAGTGTGGTGACGCCGAAACCGCCCGCCCGCGAATATGGAGAACAGTTGATACATCGAATACGATTAGTATTGGGCAAGTTAGAGCGCGGTGAAAAGCTCGATGGACCGGAGGAAGGTGTTGTGGTATGATATGCCCTTTCATAATCCACGTCTAGTTCGAAAATCCTTTACTAAGTGCAGACATTACAGTGGTATTAATAAATCCAAGCCTAAAACCCGTTATTTACGAACCTCGAGCTTCCCCTCGAATATTACGTATACCACAAGAGACACGGTTGAGGGATGAATACGCCTAAGGACGAAGCGAAGAGCAATAATTGAAAGTGAGGTTTTTGTTCATTAGGTATCTCCGGGTATAGTGCTGCGTACAGCGGCTACAGGTTGTGTACAGTAGTGGTAAAAAGAAATTGTAATTGGGAAGAGGGTAATAAAAGGCAATCGAGTGCAAATGCAGCAGACCCGCCAACCAACCAAAATATGGCCATCCATTCGTTCGTCTCATCTATGCTCCGTCCAACCTTATGCCTGCCCCCCCCTTAGATATCTAATGCAGTGTGCCCGACGCCTCGCCTTATTCCTCATGACGTAAAGAAAAATGTGGTAACTTGTGTATTCACCGAATAGTAGAGCGTATGTGTGTAACTTAGCCTTGAAAGAAATAGAAGAAGGGGGTTGTGAATAACCGGCGTTGAACTCTCGCCATATGGGAAAGGGGGTATCTACCAAGAATCAACCTATTACAACCTCTTGCGTAACCAGTCCGAAAATCCACCTCGCCTGCGCAACCGACGAGCACTGGAAACACCATTTGCGTACATTGCCTCCACTGCCTCCACCTTGAGGTGCGACTCCTGTCTGTCCACTCTCGTCCTTCACTTCCTCCCATACGTTGATGAGGACACCTCTGCTGCCCAACTGGCTAAAGCATTGACTTCCCAATACGACATCTAGGACTACCACTGGTTTATCGGCATCCTTCTTGGGGATTGTCGTAACTATGATTCGTTTTTCCATCCCTTGGTACTTCCTCAGGTTTTGCCTTGTACCTCGGTCCGGTCTTGTCACTTCGAGGAAGCAGTTGCCGTGGTCCTCCCACTTGCTAGCAGTGATCAGTAGATGGAGTCGAATCTTGAGGTTGTTTGTTGTAAGGCTCATTTTAGAGCTGCCGCTATTTGCCGCGCTGACTGAAGGCGAGCGTGGAGGCGTGGCTGATGACGAAGAAGTATAGAGAGATGCATCTCTACTTCCAAAGCGGCTTTGCCTGTCTACGGAAGACATAGCAATGTTGAAAGACTGGTTTCCACCGCCCATCAACTTTCGTAAAAAGGATGAGGCTGAAATACCCGAAGATTGGGATGTGCTGCCGGCTGATTGCGATGGAGCGCGTGCTGAGGCGCGATAGCTGTTTTTCCGGCCAAACCAGCTCCGGCGTTGACTACTGCCATCGCCCTCTACTTCTTGATTTTGATATTGTCCGAAAGCCCTGACGCGAGTTTCCTCCTCGAGTGCCTTGTACTTTGCGTTATCCATACGGGCCCGGTGAACTGCCATATAGAGGGACTCGCAGTCGGGTATAGATTGAACTCGGAACCGGAAGAAGGAAGTTTCATACTTGACTACTTTGGCGTAGAGCCTGGAATAGCTTAGGACGGGAGATCGTATCTCTAAGTCGACAACTGTACTATTTCGAAGCATGACTAGAGGGGTGAGATCTAGAGCGATTAAAGGTGGCTCTTCTTGTCCTGGACCGCCGGAGGAGTGGGCTCTTCGATACGGATACGCCTCAATGAGACCTGGCGTTGTAACGATAGAGCACAAGTCGGGCCAAAGATCCTGCCAACGTCCATGCTTATTATCCCAATAAGAAATAGAGGCGACGGATTTGATGACATAATCAGGTTGCTTGATTTCTGATTTAGAAACGTCTTCTCGAGTTGTTGACACTGAGACGGGGACGCTGGCGACGCTCTCTGAATAAATTGATGCAGCAGGGATCTTGGTGTCTTTCTTAATGCTAATGGCAGGTATCGTATCGGGTATGTCCACAGCCTCCAATTCATCATCAGATGATTCGTCAGAAACAGAATGTTCATCCTCAGATCCGGATATTGGCGACGTGGAGCCTTCGGAAGAGACATCTGATGGGTGGTATTCGTGCTTTAGTGGGGAAGAAGTCCGGCGCTTGAGACGAGTCGTACTCTTATCGGCCGGAGGTGAAAGCACGGGTGCTTTCTTGGAGCTGAAACTTCGATGGACCGGGGGGGGAGGCGCACCATCGTCGCGGTATGGGGTGCTATTAGGAGGTGATTTCTTGAACGCTAGATCATCGTGGTCTCCGAACGAATACGAATAGGCTTCATCCGCATCGTCTAATATGTGTTCAGATTTGAGATAGGAATCTTGGGTTGGCGTCCTCTCAGGAGATGGCGTTGAAGCTTCGGTTTGATAGGCGGAAGTTGGCGTGGCGGGAGGGCTTCGTTTGGGAGGAGGAAAGGTAGGCGTGGTCGGTTCCTCAGAGCTTTCAACTGGTTTTGTAGGAGTTCCAGTGAGAACAAGCTTCCGTCCCAGCTTGCTTTCGCCCAATGGAATCTCGTTGGCTGCTGATCTTGGTGACGGTACCATTGGTCGTGATGTTGAGGGTGTTGGCTCTTTGATCGCAGGTGGGATTGGTGTATGTCCTAACATGTTCAACCAATCTAAAACCTGTTCTTCATTGTCAGTCGTCAAGGATAGAAGCTCGAACCATTCGTCCCTGGTGCCTCTGATCATCACGACTAGCTGGTGTTTGTGGTCTCCAGCTCGAGCTGAAAACCGACCTCCAAGGACGGGAGCAAACAGCAGCCACGAGCGCCCACCATTGCCGGTTTCTCTGATAAGTAGATCTCCTGGGTCAGATTTGAATACTTGATTGTCTCGGATAATGAGCTCCACTTGACACTCCAGCCGTTGTCCATTCGAATGTCGTAGATCTAAATCGAACGTGTCTTTAGCGTAGACTTGTCGGAAGCGGTCTACCTTAACATTCTCGAGAGCTTCTAAAGTTCCTATGTCGCGAGTTCGAGATGTGTCACTGTTCTTTGCATCTTCGTCAACGACCCTGGCATTTTCCTCTTTATGTCGCCGTTTGGCCTTTTCTTGTAGTGCTTCCCATTTGGGAACAAGAGCTTCGAGTTCCTTCGTCCCTGCAATTGTAGAATAGCCCTATTTCAATCAGCACGATGATCATGTGGATGGAATGATAGTTTTACAAACCTTGATGAATTTAAATATCCACTTTACACGGACAAGAGGGCGCTTTAGCAGGTGGGCAACATCGATACGCTCTCCATCATCGTTCAAAATATCGCCTTGCTCGTTGCGAGGCATTGCGTTGATAAGAGAGTCGCCATCATCAAATGATTTGGGTGCCAGGTTGACAATGATGCCTTGGAAACCAAGGCGCCAAACATCAAGATAATTATTGTAAATAGAATGAACTGACTCGAGCCATCCAGTGAGTCTATGAAGATCAGTAAGTGGGGGACACAGGCGATGGTGGCTTCTTATACTGTCTAGAGAAATGCCCATGTTGACGACAGCATTATCTAGAGTATCCTCCTTGTATTTCTGTGGAGATGACCCAAATAAATCTTTTCGTGCTCTACTGTTTTTGTTGACGAACTGTGTTAAGAGGACTGGAATGACTCCGTCGACAAGGGTCTTCAGTTCGCGCAGGTAAAGGTCCTCGTCATCTTCAAATTCCAGTAGCAGCTCATCTAAAGTGGCGTTATTGATGCGCGTAGATGGTCGCCTCACACAGCGCGCTGAGCGACGGCTTCTAGTTCTAGGAGGACCTGAAGCATCATCGGGTAGGGAAAGGACGGATACTAAATCCGAATGCTTCGTGAGTCGTCTCTTGAGGCCAGGTCTTTGGCTTCTTTTACGAGAGAGTGCTGAACTTCTCGTTAGATGAGTGCTTTCTGTTATAGTTGATTGTGATACCACGGAAGATAGTTCTGAAGGGAAAGCGCTGCGTGATTCTTCAGATATGATTGTTGACAATTCGTGGAACCCATTGGTAGGGGGTTTTCGTTTACTCTGAACAGGCGATGGCGCTGTTTGTGTCAATTCAGAGGACTCTGATGAATCATAGTAGTCTGGAGATGAGCTCCTTCTTGTGCCAGAAGAACGATGTTTGTCACGGTGCTCATTTTCACGCTCCTCATCTAGATCTACCACTTCAGGGCAACTTGGGTACTCTAAAGGCGGGGGGCTATGACCAGTCGACTCCCCTCGGAATGCATCCATTAATTTCTCTTTGAATCCCTTTTTGCTACTACCCTTAGATGGGGTAGATGAGAGTCGCGTGGCCCGACTCCTTTTCAGACCAGCTGGGGTGGGAGTGGTGGATTCGGCTCGGTTCAGCACCTCAACTTCAGGCTTCTCGGTCTCCTTTGACTCGGCACTCCCTTCGCTTTTGCTAAGATCGGAAGGACTTGTGACGTGAGCAGGCTTAGGCTTAGGTTTTGGCTTTGATGGAGTAGAGTGCCGTGTATTGCTTTCATCCACCCATT
Source organism: Annulohypoxylon stygium (assembly GCA_003314315.1). Classification (NCBI taxonomy): domain Eukaryota; kingdom Fungi; phylum Ascomycota; class Sordariomycetes; order Xylariales; family Hypoxylaceae; genus Annulohypoxylon; species Annulohypoxylon stygium. Next base: position 510,062 of record QLPL01000020.1, read on the forward strand.
CATCCTCATTATTTCGACTATGCTCGGGTTCAGGTATAGACGACGCATCAACAAAAGGGTCAAGCGTGGCTTTCAACCACGTCTCGATGTTGGGTGGTTGATTAGCAACAGGTTTAGGATGCTCGACCTTTTCTGTGAGGATCTTCTTGCCCTCCGTCAACGCTTTTTTCAGGACGTTAGTAGCGCCCTTGAAACTAGGTTGTCGTTTAGTTTTCGGTCTAGAATCTCGCTTCTTCGAGCCAGTGCCCAAATCAAGCTCGCTGAATGCGGAGTATCCGACTGGTATATCTGCTAGAGTCTGTTGCAGATCGCTGAATGGCATGTCTGACACAGAGTCGCTTGACCAGGATTCGCTGTCGGATACCTCCTCTGTCATCACAGAAGCAGTATCTTCATCATCTTTAGGAATAGGCCTTTCGATATGCTTGTCTTTCTTCGGTGGGATCTTCGAACTTGTTCTTGTTGGTATCCGAAGCCCTTCCGGTTTCAAGTCTTCTACAATATCCATATCTGATGGCGACGGATCCCTATGGATACTAGTTCCGCGAGTGCTTAGTCTTCTAGAGGATTGCCTTGAAGAGGCGCGAACAGTAGTCGCCCCATCTGAGTCTTGATGATGGGAAGATACCCTAGCTTGATATCTCGAGGTCGATGGGTGCCGTGATTTGTTCTTATAGCCGTCATCGTGATATACCTGGTTTCGTGATGCTTTAGGTTTGAGGCTATTATTGCCTTCCAGGCTTTGCTTCTTTCGCGGCATGGGCCCTTCTGTCGTGCGAGTAGAATCCGACATTGCGCTTGCCGTACCGTTATCACTAGGGCCTGGTCTGATACGGATACCATCGTCCTCGTAAGCTTTTGGTGTTCGCGGTTTTGAAGGGCCGGGGGTCGTGAGAGACGACTCTGTCATTTCACTTGCTGTGTCCTTCTCACTTGGGATAGGCCTGACGCGAATGCCATCATTCTCAGGTTCCCTCGACTTCCTCGAGCCATTCGACTTTACCGTAATCCGCGCAGAGGATCTTCCACTAGCATTATCCCCTTCAGACGGGATAGGTCTAACTCGAATTCCGTCCCCGCCGCCGGATGATTTGGGCCGCCTTGGTATGCTATGCCGATTACTAGAAACTTCACTGGGAATCTCAACTTTGCTTGCCCAGTCCTTGACCTTTTTAGATACGGAGGGATTAGCAGCTGTGCGTGCTAGGAAATCTTTCGGTAAGGGGGAACCGTTGCTCTCGTTTGGCTTTGTTTTTGGTGATCGACTCCTCGATGAGCTGTTTTTCTTGTTCTTCATCCAATTTGTGTCACTAACAACACGCTTCTTAGGCGGGTTCGATAGTCTGAGGTCTTCCTGACTGCCTTTGCTAGAATCGCCACCATCGGTCTTACGTCCAGTAATAATTTTAGGCGCGGGTTTCTTCTGCCGCGCCTTAATCCTCATCCGGTCCTCTTCGGTCACACTTGCATCATCCACCTGTATGTTCATTTCACTGGGTTCCGATGGGGTAGCAAAAGGGTCGGCGTTTGCCATGGCTGCGAGATTTGCCTTTTGCCATTTTTTAACTCGGTCATGAACGCCACCAGGGGCTTGGACTCGCATGACAGCCGCCTGGCGCATCTCATGCTTTACCATCTCTAAACTCAATCGCCTCGCTTGGGCTGCTTCCCGTGCCGCTTGTCTATCGGCTGCGACTCGGGCGGGAGATGGTCGACCCAACAGGAAATCACTGAGAAGTGTGGGGTGTGACCTCGTGGTGGCGGATCGAGGGCGCGCAGCGCCGGGCCTTGGTTTGACATTGCCATCTTTGCTAGGTGTGTCGACTTTCTGAACTGGCGTTGATCCCGTAGAAGCACTGGGTGTATGTTTCTTCGTAGGAGAACCGGTTTGGGTTGTCTGAGGATCCGACGGATCATCTTCATCGTTAGATTTGGGGGCAGTCATGATCTGCTGGATGAAATGATGTTAGTAACAACAGCATTCCAGTACTTGATAAGATGTTTCACTACGGCATTGAGAGACATCGTAGGTGAATTCCTCAACGGTGAGGAGTCGTGCTAATGAGGCCAATGCTTAAGCAGTAGCCAGCTACATGTCAAAGAGGTACACTAAAACCCACACCAGGCTATGCAAACCACATTCTCGCACCGTGTCGATCTCTCGAAAATATTATAAAAAAACCCAATTCCTCACCTAAGTTGATCAGGGTCATGGCCCCCGACTTCATGCTGACGTTGAGATACCAGCCCGACGTAAGCGACGTGCATCCAAGGCTCGTCGTTAGCGGGTGGGAGAGTCCAATTGACAGTTTATAATGTGGCAACAAATCCGGAGTTGCATTTCCGTCTACGCCGTAACATAATACGAAGGCACGACTATGAGTGTTCCTCTGCTGACGTATTGAACGACAATTGTATAGTTTGAATAGTTTCAATGTTATAAAAGAAAGTGGGTAAGAAAGTTGGTAACCTTCGAAGTTGGTGGTAGTCTGATAGGTACTAGGCAAGTAAGTACGCGAGGTATGAAGGTAAAGGGAAGTTTGTGTGAAAGTATCTGGTATCTAGTATCAACGAACGGTGTCGGTGCCGATTGAATTGCGGTGCGTTGCGTTGCGTGGGAAACTCGGGCGCGAGGGAGAAAAAGATTGATTGAGATGGAAAGTTCCAAGTTGAGTTGTTGCGTTGGCTGAATGGCTTGAAGGTACCTCTTCTGTACCTTCTGTACCCATAGCAACCAATAGTTGAAGGTGATGGAGCTAAGACATAAACAATGCCATTGCCATTGCCATTTACAGGCTGAGTAGCAGCCTTCCCCCTGTTAACCACAACTTTTTCAGCGTGCCCAGGTGGTAGGAGCATGGCAACCATGGAACTCAAACATGGCACTAAAAAAAGGCTGGGCCGTCTTGGGTAGCTCCTACAGCTTTTTAGGTGGGTCTACTCGTACCTAGCGGGTACTTCAGTGGATTGGTGGGGTCAGTAGCCCGGCTCTCAACTTGGAACTTGCAGCTTTTTGCAGCTGATGATGGCATTACCCCTGTAGTTCCCGAAACCCAATCTCACCAATAATCGCACTAGCCGCTACTCCGTGCCCCTCCATCCGCTGAACTTTGTAATATGTTGCATCATGTGGCAGCGGCTTCTCATTGCCCTCGTAAGCTTCAAGGTACAAACAAACATTCAAATATTAGAGTCTTGTAGCGCCCATTATTTCTCACCTCCACCATATATCTTTATGCTTAAGGCAGTAACCTTCTATCTCGCATCTTACCTCTCCGAAGAATGAATTCTAGAGAAATTGAAGAAAAAAATCATCCCATTTATTCTTCATTCTCTTCTCCAGTAAGTACGGACCATAGAAACTAACAAAAGTAGGCAACCTTGGCACTTTGGAATCCGCCGAATTCTACATCCCACCACGTACCAAATTGGAGATTCGATGACGTCCATCCTTTCAGGGATACATTTCCTTGGTTCGTTCCAACTTGCGATAATTGATGGTGGTAAGATAATGCCAGCAGCGTGACCAAGGAGCGCCAACAGCTAATTGTCGGTATTAATATCTCAAATATTTCAATCACAATTATACCCGACATGTACGAAGTAGCTTCACCTCATTAGGCTTGCCATACATTTCGACTCAGTGCATACGAATGTATAATACACCAAATAAAGGAGGGTACAAGAATTGCTTACAGAATTGCTTACCATTTCATGATAGCTGATCAACTTGATACCTACTAGAGGTACCTTAAGGCTACGATTATATACTTCGCGCTCAACAGCAACAATTATTTATCACAAATACATTTTATTTTTTACATGGTCAATAGTTATAATTCTCGCCCGAACTCGGAACACGTTACACGCAAATTCAAGATCTCGCAGCTGTGATTGGCCGAAGTCTCCCACAATAAGATCAATAGAAACCTGCAAGACATGGGCTTACATAATCGAATCATAGCAAAGCCACATATATCCAATATATCCATTCTAGGATGAATTGGATCTCATAAGGCGCCCCGGATGTCTCTTAGCCGATCATAGTTAACCGGGACCAGATCCTTAGTGGGTGTTATCTAGGACGCCCGTATATGTCACACGTACCTAGAACAGAAATCTAACAAATGAGTTCAACCGCAGATTTCATGGCTACCTAGGTCCTAGGTAGACGGGCAGTTTCAATCTGACAGTCTCGTGTTCTAGTTACCCACGAGTAAAGCTTATACAATCGCAACTTTACTGATTGCGTAGATCTTGAAATGAAATATCGAATAAACGAGTAAACACGCGAGAATAGTATCAAATTGTAGGTCTTCATAGTTTCGCCTTATCACCGCCTTGTTTCTCCTTCCAGTCCTTAAACCGTCTCGCTCCTTCAGCCTTCCGTTTCTCTTCAACAGCTCGCATGTCGCCGGGGTTCACCGCGTCTTTTCCGTTAGCATCTAACAAGGCCACGCTTTCACGGTACATCTCTGTCTTCAGAAGCGAGTAAGCCCCGGTGGCCCCCTTCTTAACCAGCGCTCGTTCCTTAATCAAGTTCAGTGCAGCGTCGAGTTCGCCGATAGCATCGACGAGACCGGCTTCTAGAGCGGCCTTCGCGTCAAAACGGCGTGCTTCTAGGACCATGTCCCGGTACACGTGGGGCGCCGCCTTCATCCTGAATATCGAGCTCATGGGAGGCAGCAACGGCGCCCCGAACTCTAGCTCATTAACACATAGGTACCCCTTCGACCCCGTGAAGACTCGGTAGTCGTGGTGCATGGCGAGCATGAAGCCGCCGGCGAAACCGTGACCGTTAATCAGGGCGACCGTCGGCATGGGATATGTTAGGAACCTCCGGAACACCGGGTATAGGCTGTTCTGGAAGAACCCTGGCGACGAGACGGCAAGTTGGAGGTCAAGCCCATTGGAATAGAATTTCGAAATCGAAGATGTCGTTACAACGACTCCTGGAGGGTATCCGAATTCAATAATATCGAGAGCGGTGATGAGCGCCGTGTTGAAGGCAGGCGTCATCCTGTTGTCTGGGGGGGACGTCCATGTGAGGACATACACTTTCGGCTCGGGAGTTGTGCAGACGATGCTGCCTCCTTGATGGGACTTGAGAGAAGGAATGGGAACCGTAAACAGCTCTTTTGACGCCATTTTGAGTTGTTATAGAAACTAAATATCATTCGCTAGATTATTTCCCCATCAAAGTGGTTTTAATGAAATTGGATTCTTTTTTCTTTCGATATGAAAATGTTCAGTTCGGTTGTTCTTGTAATCAACGAGTCGCTGTCTCATGTCAGAGCATGATAAAAGTGGGTCACTTCCAGAAGCCTCGGCTTTTCCTAATAAGGTAAATACCTTCAATGCTACATATCCTTATACCCACTATAAATCCCCTATATAACGAAAGATTAGCCTCAATAGTAGCATAGCAAAATGCTAGAAAGTGAGGTTATTCCCAAATATTTCCCATTCAATTAATCATAGACAAGGATACTCAATGGAAGCTGCTTATCAAGTCTCCATTCATACGGCAACAAGCTCATACACTCATACAACCGATGCCAATACTATATCTAGTGTAGGAATGGAAATATCCATGGATCATGATTACTTCTAAAGATTCAGGTTACGGTTTAAGAAGATAGTCACAGAAACGCGTAGTATTTAGCACAAGAATCTCACGCTTGATGGAAAGCAGCATTAATGCACCCCTCATTCTTATTCCTCTTCCTCTAACAATAGCAGTCAAGTCGAAAGTTACCTATTGAAAGGTCACCATGACTGCCGTACTGAGCACAATCCCGGAAATCTAAGTCCAGGACCATAAAAGTGTCAGAAAGGTACTATGGACCCGGTACAGACTTTTCTAAGCAAATATCCAATCAGACAAAGTCAGATTGGAGGCTCCTCCTAAATTTTCAGGTGAAGCAGAAGAGCTGAGAACGTCTCCTTGATGCCTTGTCTGTAGTAGCCATAGCTACAAACCTTTCCTCCATGCTCACCATGTTGTCGTGTCTTCCGGAATATCGAGTCACTTCTTCGTGGACATGTGTAGGAGTAGCAGGTTCCTTTCTCTTAGCAAGAACCAGCTTCGCGCCCTCTTGGAAGACTCTCTCTACATTGTATCCAGTCTTTGCAGAGCATTCGATATATTTCGTAGACTTCATGATCGTAACGTCCGTGTCGGATTGATTCTGAGTGTTTTAGGCTAGGTTAGTTTCTACTCGTGCACTGGACTCAATAGAAGGTAATGGAGAGGTGTGACTTACGGCTGGTACACGTGTTGACGAAAACAAGTGAGGATCGATTGCAGGCGCTCGCATACCGGAGCCAAAGCAAGTATCCTTCTTGAGTCCAAGAAGAATGGTTGGTACGTCAGGACAATTCGCCTCGATGCTGCTGATCCACTTTGAAAATAACCTTAATGTTAGCAATGGCCTTGTATCTATTTCGGGTTTGTAGCTTAATCAAGATTGACGTACCTTGCCCTGACCTTCAATAAAACCCACCGTATCATCTAAAGAGAAGCAGAGAAACACTGCATCAAATGCCAAATATGATGATAGTGACTTCAGCTGGTTGAGTTCGATATCGCCAGATGTATCCTAGAGTTCCAGAGATATGTTCTCTCCATCCACCTGAATAGTCTTCATGTAAGATTCATACTTTGTCTTCTTGATTCCCTATGGAATGCATCTGTTAGTGGGCTGGTATCTTCGTCCACTTGAAGCTGTGATCACCTACGTCCATGAAGTTTCCAGTATAAGAGCGCCTATTGGGATGTTGTGTTAGTAATTATCAAGCTAGCGAAACGCCTAGTTACGTCTCCGAATAGAATAGGATGGTCCGCTCACATCAAGAGGGTGGATTTGCCGCAACCTGAATTGCCAACGAAAACGAATCGCATTGACGGAGCAAGTCCATCATTCTTGAGAGGGGCTAGAAGAGGGGCCAGAGAAGACTGGCTTGAATTTTGCATTGTCGATTGTGCCGTGGTGCTTCCATCACTTGTAATCACCATACGATGGTATATAGCGGAAAAGTGATTGGCAATTCCGTGACCAGATGCGACAATACTGTTTCTTTTACTGCCGATAGCAGAACGAATGGAGGCGACAGACAATCGGCGCTGCTTCTTTATGTCATCTTGACTGTCCTGATTCACGGCAGCATCCGGGTTTTGCTGTTATGAATTCATGTTAGCTGTCTCTATCTTTAAATGATTCAAGTTGCGAGTAAAATAACGACAAGCGTGTTTTCTTACCATATGCGAAGGAGCGTGAAACTGAGACGGCGGTAGAGCTCGTTCTCGTGCCATAGGCGTAGACTGGTTGTTCAACCATCGTTGAACATACGAACCAGATGGTTTGAATGCAGAGAGTCTGGCGAGCGACGAATTCCGAGAAGTAGAGTCTCGTAGATTGTTGAGAGATGTTCCTGAATCCATGACTGCAAGGTGCCGTCTTAGCGGAAAAGCACGGCCTGCGAATGCGAATTGTGAGTTGTGTGCAGTTTTGGGTTAAGGTGAAAAAAGATGTGCAAGTAACGAGAAGGATTTGTTCGAATAGAATTCAAAATAGACCAACTGCTTTAGGACGATTGGATATTTTGTGGGGGTCCAAGTGTTGTCGATTTATCCAAATGACAAAAACTAGAAAGAGCGGCTTAGACACTGCCTGTCGTTTATGTACTATGTACATATTTTCTCTGCCTGGGAGTCATAACGAAGTCGTGGATCACAGGTCTAGTCCAAGTACCCAGGTATTCGTTCATCAAACAAAACTAATTAATTTTGACCGTAGGAATACATGAACATCATTTGACATTCAATGATTGTATCATAGGCAATCGTTCGGTCGTGTGTTAGGAAAAAATAATGCTGTTTTGTATTGGTTAGCTGTATGTACCCATTCAGACATTTGTCATTTGTATCCCTCACTCAAGTACCTACACAGGCCTGAGATATGGATTTCCAATTTTATTTGCTACAACAGCAATGTATCTATATATCAACAACACTGGCTCAGAATCATCTGCTTAACAGTCCAATAGCACTTTTGCCCATTCATTCAATTACTTTACTCTGGCGAGGAATTGTCGTTGAATTGACGTTGGATTTATCTCCGGAGCTGCCGCCGAAGTGGACCGAAGCGGGTCTACGGGACTGATAAGATTCCCAGGCTCCACGGGGAAGGTGGTGGGTCTCTCTGATCCGAGCTGCTATTGCCGCCAGAAGGTCACAAAGAAAGCGGGGCAGCGGTGGGACTAAGCATGCAGATGCGTGACTGCATCCATCCATGGATGGTCAGGGGTCAAGAAGGTTACTAATTCCATAGAAAGTTTAATGTCTTATTAAGCCGGGAAATATTTCTAGGTTGATTATCAATCGTACCTTAGCTTCCACCTTAACTATAATCCTTCGTGGCCCCTCTGTTTTGGGTCTAAGGTTGCTCAAATCGTGCGTGAATAACAATTATTCTTAGACAGGTCGCAGCAGACTTTTTAGCCAAGATGTCTGATATCCATCTATACACCGCGCAGACGCCCAACGGCATCAAGATTTCGATCCTGCTGGAGGAGCTGGGGCTACCTTACAAGGCACGTTTGATAATATTGCTGCTCCGATGAGGACGGGATGGCGTCTAGATCTATAATATGCATAGCTGACTATCACAGGTCACTGCTATCGAGATTAGCAAGAACACCCAGAAGGAACCGTGGTTCTTAGAGATCAACCCGAACGGCCGTATTCCCGCGCTGACAGACACTTTCACTGATGGCAAGCCGATTAGACTGTTTGAGAGCGGCTCGATCATGCAGTACCTAACTGACAGATATGATACCGAGCACAAAGTGTCATATCCCATAGGGTCTAGAGAGTACTATGAAGTGAACAGCTGGGTAAGGAATTGACCCCCATTCACGTTTGAATCATACAAAGCTGGCTTCTCACGCAACATCCATAGCTTATGTGGCAAATGGGGGGGCTTGGTCCAATGCAGGGGTAAGTAAACACGCAACCAAGGAAAGGCCGCGAACACTAATTTGAGTAGGCAGCTGAACCACTTCAACCGTACGTACTGAGCTCATCTTTCGACGTGTAGGTAATGATATGAAAGCTCATTGTGAATAGGATACGCCCCGGAAAAGATTGAATACGGCATCAATCGTTATAAGAACGAGACCCGGCGTCTATACCGGACTATGGACACCCAGCTTAAGTCTTCGACATCCGGCTACTTAGTCGGGGATCGCTGTACTAGCGCGGACATCGCAAGCTGGGGATGGGTTGCAGCAGCTAGTATGTTTGATACAATCCAATGAATCATTAGTCTGACTGTCGGCTGACACTCGTACGTAAAGAGTGGGCTGGAGTCGATATTTCCGAGTTCCCGGCGCTGGATCAATGGGTTCAGCGGATGCTCAAGCGACCAGGCGTTGAGAAGGGCCGCCATGTACCCTCGAAGCATAATTATGAAGACCTCCAGCACCTTACCGAGGAAAAGATAGAGGAGAAGGCTTCAGGTGCTAGAAAGTGGATTCAAGAGTCGATGAAGGAGGAAGCAAAGTAATGACCACACTTTGATGCTTGGCCTCGTCACAATGCCTCTTAAGATTGAGTACAAGCTCATGTGTGAATATGTGCAGATATATGGTCAGATTTTTGAGCATGTGTTTGAGGAAATATTGAAGAGTAAATATGAATGCGAGTGCCGTTTACTTGTTGACTATTGTGAAGCCGTAGTATTCTCTGATGGCATAACAATTAAAAAGAATAAGTTTGACGTACGAGGGACATACGTAACCAGAGACCAGAGCTTATGTAATCGAGATCGTGTCCGTCGAGTTCACGTGACACGTAGGTACACTGATACGAATTAGTGGTCCAAGCGTTTTTTCTAGGTCAACGGTACTCCACCTTGTTTTAGCTTAGTACGCTTGTCCGTCTCCAAAATAATTCAACCTAAGACTGATCTCTTCAATTCAACTTTTTCCATTTCCACAACGTCTAGATTTATCGCACCACGCAAGCTTGTGAGTTTTGCGAACCTATCAAGATGTCGTGGAGAAACCAAGGAATTACGGGTTCGAATAACATCCCGCTCGGTAAAAGCCGACGATTTCGAGGCGAAGGAGAGGAGAGTCGCGAAAGCGAGACAGATGGTTTCGGTCTCCCAAGTGGCGATCGCGACTTAAAGCGCGGTCGCAGCCCCGAACCTAGTAAGTCATCTGCAAAACATCATCGCTTATCCTTCAAAATCTTCATGAAATAAACTAATATAATATTCTTCAGGAACCGATGCTGATGGCCCTCGCCGTCGTAAGAAGCGTAACCGTTGGGGCGATGCCTCCGAAAACAAAGCCGCCGGCTTGATGGGCCTCCCAACCGCCATCGTAGCGAACATGACCAGCGAACAGCTAGAGGCTTACACCTTGCATCTCAGAATCGAAGAGATTAGCCAAAAGTTGCGAATCAACGATGTTGTTCCTGCTGATGGTGACAGGTAAGTCAAATATCTATGCATCCCGACAACTTCAACATGGGCGCAAAATCGACTGACTAGTTTTCTTTCGCACACAGATCACCCTCGCCCCCTCCACAGTACGACAACCATGGTCGTCGTGTTAACACTAGGGAATATCGCTACCGAAAGCGTCTCGAGGATGAGAGGCACAAACTCGTCGAGAAGGCGATGAAGACGATCCCTAACTATCACCCTCCGCAGGATTATCGACGACCTACTAAGACCCAAGAAAAGGTCTATGTGCCCGTCAACGATTACCCAGAAATTAACTTCAGTGAGATTGCTAACCCTCTAACCTTTCTAACCGTGTTTATGCCCCTTCTTGTTCGGAATATTACCAGGAATGCATTCATATCTCGATGGATGACATGTCAATTTTTGGCTTCATCTAACTCTTCCCCTTCCCCATGCTCTAACCGTTCCTTGACATATACTAACACCTAGGTCTTTTACTTAAGTTGGATTACTTATTGGCCCTCGTGGCAATACATTGAAGAAGATGGAATCGGAATCTGGAGCCAAGATCGCCATTCGCGGAAAAGGATCCGTGAAAGAAGGCAAGGGTCGGTCCGACGCAGCCCACGCCAGCAACCAGGAGGAAGATTTGCACTGTTTGATCATGGCAGATACCGAGGAAAAGGTCAACAAAGCCAAGAAACTGATCCACAATGTTATCGAAACTGTAAGTTGCCTATATACCGTTAATTCAAAGAATATATTCTAACATCAATACTGCAGGCCGCCTCCATCCCCGAGGGTCAAAATGAGCTCAAGCGAAACCAACTCCGAGAACTCGCCACACTCAACGGTACTTTGCGCGACGACGAAAACCAAGCATGCCAGAACTGTGGGCAGATCGGTCACCGCAAATATGATTGTCCCGAAAAGCAGAATTTCACTGCCAACATCATTTGCCGTGTCTGCGGCAACGCCGGCCACATGGCCCGAGATTGCCCTGATCGGCAGAAGGGTGCGAACTGGCGAAGCGACGGTCCCCCACGTGCTGCTGGACGTATCGGCGCTGGAGACGCCGTTGATCGCGAATATGAGGTACGTGTCCATCTTGAGAATCATTTGAAGTGTTAATATCTAATCCCATATTTAGCAATTCATGCAAGAGCTCGGAGGAGGCCCTAGCGGACCCCCAGCTCGCATCGAAGCAGGTCCTGGTTCCTACAGCAATGGCACCGGTGACGCGAAGCCCTGGCAGCGCGGTCCGACAGGTGCTGCAGCTCCTTGGCGCTCTCGTAACAATGACCAGGGCAACGAAGGCGGTGGCTCTGCGGCTCCTTGGCGCGACCGCCATCGTGGTAATGATAATCACGGAGGTGATTACTATGGCGGCCAGAATCAAAATTTCAACGGTGGCTCCTCGGCGCCCGGATCTGCACCTTGGCATCAAACCTCTGCCGGACAGCAGTCGTATGCAAACTACCCTGGTTACTCGGGCTACGGCGCGGCACCCGGCATGGGACCGCCTCCGGGTCTCGCACCTCCTGGAGGCTCCCTTGGTGCACCTCCTGGTCTACCGCCTGGTAATATTAATGCCCTTATCCAGCAGTACGCTAACGGAGCTGCACCTCCTCCGCCGCCGCCTCCTGCTGGCGAAGCCCCTCCCCCTCCTCCCGGCGACCAACCACCTCCTCCTCCCCCTGGTGCATGAGCGTGGGAAGTGTGCGGACCGACCGACATGTCTCAATACTAACTTGCCAGGTCTGGCCGCGTCGTATACAACCCCACTGGCCTCCCATCGCTAACGATTTGACCGTTGCAATAGTGATTCTGACCATGATACTAACTCTTTTCGTATGCAATGCTTCAGATAAGTAACAGTTTCTGGCACAAATTTGGGGGATACGAATTTGTGGTTCTGAGATCACAATGGGAGGATTATACATGTACCATAGGATTACTAATTGACAGAGCAACATGGATGCTTGATTGACACTGGACTCCTTTTTTTGATTTCTTTTTTCTTCCGTGACCCTTGACGCGTAATCTAGAATATTATCTTTCGTATTACCTACCTAATAGTTTCTAAGCTCTTGAGGTTTTCGCTTTCAATTGTAATGGCTCTAATGCTGACATTGACCCTACCTAGAAGCCTATGATGTACGTAATCATAGGCATAAGCGGCATAAGATCCTTATGTAGGTACGCATATGCATAATTATGCATGTATTTATGGCATAAGTACCTCGGCACTTACATAATAGTGCATTAGCGGGAACGGCTTCCTTGGAGCTTGGGCCACTTCCCTCACGTAACTCCCCAACTCTAACCCGATTGTCAGTTGCGTCAGGGTCGGAATTCGCGACCTTTCAAGGCAGTCACCTGCTAAAGACGGCCTAAAATAACGTTCTCATACGACTTCTTCTACACTTGCATTTGATATCCTAACAACTTTCTAGGAATAAAACATCAATATAGCTTCAATTTCATCCAGCATTGACCTAATTCACCCTATATCTCTGCATATGTCTTAGTCTCATCGTGCTCGCATCTCTTGGGATGTTCATCGTCCCCACCTAGAGCTTCTCTAACTCTTCCGTCGCCGGCTCTCGTCCACTCGTGTTCCATCTCACATTTTACCTGCAGCCCTACGGTATTGGTTATCCCCGACCCCTACAGCTATATTGACAGCAAACCCAACGAGGCCAGCCAATCATGGCTGTGTCAAATCCAGTTGCATTCAAGCCATTCGCGGTAACATTCTGGACCACAGTTACCTACATTGCTCTCCTCGTTCCTTTACTCGTAATTCACGAAACAGTACCACCTCCCCCGAGCAACCCGACGCTGTACTCCGGCCTAAACCTCACCAAGTCATGGCTTGACTTGACCGTAATTTCGCGCGATTACCACCCATTTAATAGCCGAAAGAATGACGAGATACATGATTGGCTGTTGTTGGAATTGGTTGAGATTAAGAAGCGCAACGGAGCCAACGACTCGAGCGTGGTTGTACTAGCGGATAATGTTTCCAATATCACAACTGCTAACTCCATATTTGGAGCAACCAGTCCGGTCGGTACGTACTTCGAGGGCACAAACGTGATAGTGTACATTCGCGGAAAGGATGATCCAAGCGGGCGCTGGTGGGAGGACGGCACAGTATACTCTGACAAAATCGTGGGGAAGGGGGGAGTGTTGATGAATGCCCATTACGATTCGTAGGTCTCATCTGAACGTTGGAATATTATATTTTGCTGCTAATGATGGTGTAGCGTTTCGTCTGGATACGGTGCAACTGATGATGGCATGGGTTGCGCCACTCTGGTGGCTCTTGTCGACTATTTTTCCCGACCAGAAAACCAGCCTCAGAGAGGCATTGTTGCCTTGTTCAACAACAACGAGGAAGATGGACTGTGGGGCGCGCAAGCATTTGCCCACAATCCTCTATTACCTTTCTGTCATACCTTCTTGAATCTTGAAGGCGCCGGTGCCGGTGGTCGAGCTATGCTGTTTCGTTCTACCGACACCCAAGTGACTAGCGCATATAAAGGCACTAAGAATCCGTTCGGCACCGTCATCTCATCCGACGCATTTGGTCTGGGGGCTATTAGAAGCAATACCGACTATATAGTCTTCAATGGGGTCTTCGGCTTACGAGGATTAGACGTAGCATTTTATCGACCTCGTGCTAGATACCATACCAACCAAGACGATGCCAAGCATGCATCCAAAGCCAGCCTCTGGCATATGCTGAGCAGTTCTCTATACACAATGCAAGGATTGTCAGGCGATACTGGCCAAACCTTCATTGGAGAACGTGCAGATGGTGATCGCAAAAAGGTTTGGAATGGTAGAGGAACTGACGGTGTCTGGTTCGATTTGTTTGGAAAAGCGTTCGCTCTTTTCGACCTTCGAACCTTGTTTGCTTGGTCGTTAACTTTGCTCATCGCTACGCCGCTGATACTCGTTGGACTAACATACGTCCTAATACGCAAAGACAAATACTACTTCTTCTCATCAAGCCGAACCGCTTATGAAGGGTCCGAACTAGACCCCGTCGTGCTAGGTGGTCGAAAGGGCCTTTTCAGGTTTCCATTAGCCCTTATCATTGCGGGAGCATTAGTCGTGGGATCTGCGTACCTCGTCACCAAGATCAATGCATTGGTCGTATACAGTAACGAATATACTGTGTAAGTATCGAATGAATATTTTGTTAGATCTGGTACTAATGATGAATCGTAGGTGGGCGATGATGATATCTCTCTTCTATTTCGTCTTCTGGACCATCATGGCAGGGGCAAATTTTGCTCGGCCTAGTGCCCTCCACCGAGGCTACTCTATTTTCTGGCTATTTACCATTGCGTGGGGAGTTCTAGTCGCGGATACTGTGTTTGAGGACCGCTTTAGAATTGCGGGCGGATACATATTCGTGTTCTTCCATTCTGCTGCATTCCTCGCTTCTTTCATCTCACTCTGCGAATTATTCGCCTTACCTACTAAGGCATCGTTCGCACAATGGGTACATGACGAGCACGAAATCAGAGACCACCTTGCTGCAGTTCCTCATTCAGATGACCTAGTTTCGCCAAGTCGCGATGAACTTGATGCCGAGGACGAGGATGACGGTGATGACGGTGATGACGAAGTCGAATCTCAATCACCGGCAACAGAAACGACACCTCTTGTTGGTGGAGGATCTGAAGAAACCCGCCAAACTACGTTTGCTACCACGTACCGGCGTTCCATATCAGCAATAGTGAATAAAGCAACACTAGATGAGGGTGCCAAAAACCGGCCGTACGCATACGAGCAGAAGTGGTCAGCAAATCTTCCCAGCTGGGTGTGGGCCATCCAATTCCTTCTCCTAGGTCCATTCTTCATCACTTTGGCTGGCCAGAACGGTCTCACGTTGGTTTCCGCCGTTTCGCAGACAGGTTCTGATGGGTCAAGCCTTCTGGCCCCGTATCTTATCACTGCATTTTTTAGCATTTTCCTACTCCTGCCAATCACCCCATTCATACACCGCATCACCCACCACGTGCCAATGGTGTTACTCGGAGTATTTGTTGCAACCTTGATCTATAACCTCGCAGTCTTCCCATTCTCAGAAGATAGCAGATACAAAATCTATTTTCAACAGACCATCGATCTTGACACCGGTATCAACAAGGTCAATTACGCTGGTTTACAAGAATTTGTCGAACTCACGATTGCCGAATTACCATCTGCTACGGGAAAAGAGGTAAAATGCGCCACAAGGGAAGGTCAACGTCCTGGCTTAGTCATTTGTTCTTACGACGGCTCGGCCGTTCCTCCAAATGTGATTCAGTCACCTTCCAATGGAATTCCACCGGAAAAGGATTTCAGTAGCTGGTTGGATTTCAATATAACTAGGTCCGGGGATGAAACCTGGGCCAGGTTCGAAATTGACGCGAAGGACAGCAGATCGTGTGCAATTACTTTTGAGAAGCCCATTTCTTCTTTTGTGGTTCAAAGCAACCCACCCGACGAGAGATTTGGTAGCATACCAGAAGGAGGTCTAACCAAGATAAAGCTCTATCGAAGGGACTGGACCACGCCATGGAGTGTTGATGTCGAGTGGGAGGAGGATGCTGATGGTGTCACCGGGATCGATGGTCGTGTTCTGTGCAGCTGGGACGATGTGAATACCCCAGGCACGATACCCGCCTACGACGAGGGAGTTAAGTACGCTCCGCGGTGGGTAGGTCTTTCGAAGTTTACTTCGGGCCTATGCGAAGGCAGCAAAGCATTCAAAGCATAATGGGTGCATGGAATTGTAACTAGGGACTCCCCATCGGTGACTCGACATTCAGGTGACTGGTCTCTCCACCGACGACGCGGTATTTGTACTCCACACTGGTCAATTTACTTGAACATCCACTGAGAAGATTGTTTTTCTTTCCTGCGTGGAAGATACGAAATCGGCAATGAGTTATTACGAGCGAGTTTACATCGACGGGAGTATGGATGCCATGCATGGCTGGCGTTTGTTTGTTTGTTCAGCATTATTAATGAGGTTACAGTTAGGTAATGTCACATAACCCTTTTCTGATGATTGCATCGATTTCGAATGACAATTATACCATCAATTGTCCACCAGTCTCCGAAGCATGTGCCTCATTAGTAGCACACAGCATTTTTCTGTTCTCGAACCTTGACACCCCTGATGAACTGAACCGGCAAATGTCAGAACCGAGAACCGTTGGTTCGGTTAAGCTATCATGAACTATCTTAGACCATATATTTCCCGTCCCCTGGAATAATTGACCCAATCGCTTTCTAGATTGACTGAATCTAGCACGTCTTGTTTTAGGGGACCTCCGAGCTCGAGCGATTTCGCACATGTTTCCAGAACGACGGCCATTACCCCAATAGCGATCGGTGGGCGGTCGATCACGGTCTCGGCGTAGCATTTTCCTACGAAGCAACCGACCACGATCTCCAGACTGACAGGGTATACTCCTCCAAGTTCCAATCAGATGCGGGAACTTGCCTCAACAATTTTTATCCTATATTGCCTAGGGTTGCATTTTGCCTATTTGTGAAAGAAGGTTGATGTCGAGTTGACGCCACAGTCCCCTTTTGCAAATTCCGGGACAAGATGTGTCTTCCGGTAGATGCAAACATTATTCTATCTGATGTCCTTTCGGCTGTCGAGGGGAGTTTCGCCGTGATGGTCTGACTTCCTTAATGAATCCATGATTGACGAACGTTAGAAGGAGAAGTGATGCAGCCTCAATTGAACGAATCAAGAAGGTGTCACGCAGCTTTATGTGAGTAAGGCAGGGGAACGTCCTGCAACTTTCCTTATTAGTTTGTACAAGTTTGGCGTGCCTTACATTTATTACTACTGTTAGACGACCCAAGGATGTTTTTTTCGCTTCCCGGTGGCGGGCACCTACTTGCAGCGTCGATCACTCTCACCCCTGTGAGCACTTAGCCAGGTTGCCTATCAGGGACTTGATTAAGGACTTGACATCAGACTGTCATCTTCCTGTGATACCATCAGGGCCAATTTTAGAAGCAATTACACACTCACTCAATTTTTCAGCCTATCGCTGACAATCCGGCCCTCCGAGCCTTTGTCTCGCTTCTTTATTATGCGACGCGTCCCTCTCAGGTCGGGACCGCAACGTCTAACCAACACTACCTATCTGATAAGCTTGTCATTACTCGCGTAGTGCCGTACTACTAATACCACTCGAGACCTGGTCTGGCTTGGCCTGATCTGCAACCTGGCCTTAACATAAGATCATATATCACCGGCCACAGGTCACAGATCATAGAGAGCTTCAGCGTATAAGAACTTTTCATACCGAAGAACCAAATCCAAGGTTCATCCAGGAAATACATCGAAAAAATAAACAATATGGGTAGCTTTACCTTGAAGACTCTCCTCTCCGTTGTGGCATCAGCCGCCCTAGGACTTGCTCTCCCGGCCGCAGATGCACCGACTCCGACTGCTAGGGCCGTCGCCTCTGCGCTGGTGTCTTGCACGACGGGTAGCTCCGTCGTGACGGCCGGGTACACCATCAGCTACGCGCCGGCGGTGCCCACCGGCTTCCAGAGCGGATACCAGCCCGCCGAGGACTGGGCCGCGGCTCACAGCAAAGCCTCTTACGTGAGCTCCCCTCCCCTAACCCCCCCAATAGGAGAGGGAAAAACTAATAAGAGATAGACGTTCGGCGCTCCTGACCCGATTGCCACGGGATTCGCCTACTCCCAGTTCAAGTGCCAGTTCTACTGCAACAACGTGCCCTCCGGCAGCTTCTTCGTGGATTACAAGGACAACAAGACGGGGTCGCTGTGTACCTGTTATGACGAAGTGTGAGTATTACCTACCCCCTTAAGAGCTAAGCTAGTGTGGTTGGCTAGCGTGGATGGGGCTGACATGAGAACAGAATGGACCCGCAGAGCTTTGTTGCGAATGAGCAACCCCTTGTTGGAGCTTGGAATAACATCTGCAAATAAATGAACGCGAAGGGAGAGGTGTTCAGGGATTAGGAGCTCAGGCTGATCGGGGAGAAAAGATTTTGGTTTTGGTTGGTACATAGGGAGGGAGATGGGAATGGTATGGGTTATTCGGCGATCAGGGGAGCTGTGCGGCTTTCGTGTTTCGCCTACGTGGGATGGGAACTGTAATGGATTTCCGCTGAAGTTTTGAGATGAGAAGATGAAAAGTTGGCGGCTTTCGCCTTGATGGCAAATTTTTGTCGTCTTTTTGGATTGTACATATTTACGGTACTATACTTTTCTTGTCAATATTTACAATTTCATCTTTGGCACACGGGGGTCTAACTCGTGAAATAATGACAGTAAGTAAGTAACCGTCTTCTTATTCTTAGATCGCTGAGCTAATGCCACAGTACTCGTATTTGAGGATTGCTATGTAGAAGAAGCACTGGCTAGATCCTTGGCTTCTTGGGTAAATGCACAAATCTTGTCCTCCGTGACTTATCACCAAGTACCAGAAATGGCTGAACGGTACTTGAGTAAAGCTCCCATTCTATTACCGAGTCTGTCGCATCATGACTGGCCAGCTCGTACCATGTCGTCCAATCGTGCCAAGCACGAAAGAGCCTCTATTTCTAACCCTGCCCACTTAGCGCTACCGCATCCCTCGTTAATCTTGGAATCCAATTGAAACGACGAGAGTGGGAATAGATCGAGGTGGGGCCGTATGCAGGTAGTCCCGGAAACTCGGGCGAGCCGGACATAAACCCTCTCTCCTGCATAAATAAGCCAGACCGAGAACTGAAGCTGTCAAATATAAAGATGGCGCCTTGGCACTCGAACATGTTCCTGGGCAAGGGAGCATGATTGTAAGATATAGATAGACTCGTGGATTCGGTGTAACTAACAACCCAGAGAAACGGAAAATTATACGTCGGTTGGTTGTAAAGCGAAATCTGACGCATTTGTACCGCCCTATTCCTTGCTTCGCTCGGCTCAGCCCGTCACGCTAGGGAGAGACAGGGTCTCAGATAAATGGCGAGCCCCAGGAGCACTATATTTCTGACAGGTGCCAACGGTGGACTCGGGTGCGGCATTGTTTCGAAGATTATTTCGACGCCTGAGTTGGTGGGACATCATGGCGTCTATGCTGTTCGCGATGCTTCGACCGCCGCGGCGCTTAAGGCTACTTTGAAAAAAGCCCCCGCTTCTCATACGTATGAGATCATATCGCTAGAGTTGTCAAAGCTCTCCAATGTTCGCGAAATTGTCGACGCTATCAATACTCGCGTGGCCAAGAACGACCTTCCACCAATTCGGGCACTCATCCTGAATGCGGGATACAATGATTTAGGACATGAATCCTTCACCGAAGAAGGATTCGAGACAAGCTTCGTGGCCAATTATCTGGGACATTGGCTGCTGACTCTCAAGTTACTCCAAAGCATGGATACAGAGAACGGACGAGTCGTCGTAGTCAGCAGTAATTCATACGAGTAAGCAATTGTCTCTGTGACAATAAGCCCCCTTTCGAAGAATCGTATGATCACTAACTGAACTCAGTGTCACCCATCCAGTTCACAAGATAGACGGCTACTATGAGGAGGAAAAGTGGAAGGTATTCTTTCGCGATGATGACATTGATGCTATCGCCAGAGGCACCTGGAGCAGCAATAAGGACGATATTCCTCGGAAAGCAGGGACGAGAAGGTATGGCGTTGCTAAGCTGTGCGCTGTGATGATGATGCTAGAGCTTCAACGCCGTCTCGATGCCGACCCAGCCTTGAAGGGCATCTCCCTCGTCGCTATCGATCCCGGTTCCATGGGCACTGGTCTCGTCCGTCGAGGTAACTGGTTTCTACGTACGATTCTTTTCCCAATCATCGTGCCCTTTATAGCACCACTGCTGACATGGCTTGATCCAAATGGTGGCGTTCGGACTGTCAGCAAGTCGAGCAGCGATGTGGTGAATGCCGCTTTTGAGACTGGCCCCAGGCTTAGAGGGAAGTATATCAACGGCTCTGAGCTTCAGGAGATTGTCCCTGAAGCCTTGGATGCCAAGAAGAGGGCAATGGTCTGGAGAGACAGTGTGAAGTATACCAAGCTGACTAATCAGGACACTGTGCTTCTTGACTGGGAGTAGGATATTGTGGGTGCGCATTTCTTGTTTGTTCTTATGTCGAAGAAGTGTTCGAGATCCTTGCCTAAGAGTTCCTATGATTGCATTAAATAGTTAGCATAGTTCATTGTGCGCCGAAAAGCATTTTCTATTATGTTTAGGGGTGTCGAGGGTCGGCTAAGATCATATTACAAAAGGATCACTCATTCACCTTGGAAATCTGGGATGGGAAGGAGCTTAAATATAAGGGGAGTAATATGGGTGAAGTTATTCAGACACTGTCGTATTCATTCAGCGTCAAACTACCGAGCCAGGAACATATGCGTACGATCAAAGACCGAAACTGCACAGTTCGTAAACGATCTCCCGAAACTATGTCCTCGAAAACCCCCTTGCAAACCAATTCATGCCGTCGTGAAATTAGGCATCAAAAGAAAAGAACACAAAAGACCCGAATTGTTGGTAAACCTCTCATCCTTCAACCTTAATCCTTTTTGTTCTCCTCTTCCTCCTCCTCATCATCATCATCACCATTCTCTCCATCCTCCTTCTTGTCCTTACTCTCCATCTGCTTTTTCTTCAACTCCTTCAAGCTCTTGAAGCTCTGCATCGAGGCACGGGCTTGTTGGAACGCTTCGGACAGCATAGCCTTCTCCTCGGCCTCGCGGGCGGCGGCGGACTGGGACTGGAAGAGGGCGCTGGCGCGGCGATGAGTAGGGTTTGTAGGAGTGATGGCACTCAGACTCTCACGCGGAACTACAAAATAGAAGTTAGTAATTGCTTCTTTGAGAAAAAGAATTACGGGAACTTCAAGCTTATTTTGAGGATAAAAACTTTTGACCAATTCAATTGGGGATTGTTATACCCAAGATAAGCGAAAGGGGAGAATGATTATTAGAGGGATGGACTTACTGAAGCGGTTGCTGCGGCGACGCTCCGGAACCTCCTTGGGCGTGCCGATCTTGGCCTGAGCAGGAGTCTCGGGCATGGGGAGCTCGCCGGCTAGGACGGAGCTGCGAAAGCTGCTAGAGCTTGCGACAGAAGAGGAAAGGGTGACTCGGGGAGTCATGGAGTGGGGTAGAGCGGGAAGACCAGGGGTAGAGGTCGATCCGGCTGCGTCGGTGCCAGCGGCGACGGGCTGGGCGGGGCGCGAAGGAGTGCGCTGCTCGGCCTGCTGCTGGATGCGCGAGTTGCTGGCGGAGAGACGCGAACGAGGGACCATGCCGGGCGTCGGGATCAGAGGCAGGCTGTCGGTTGATGAAGTCGAGTCTGCGCGAGAACGACGGGGGGTTTCGATGTGCTCTGATTGAGCCTGAATCGAGCGACGCAATGCGATACGGGTCATGGGGGAACGCATTGGGCGGGCTCCCTGGGTATTGTTACGGACGCGAGGTGATGCGTCGCTCATGAGGGTGTCACCTTCATCGTCGCGGGGAATGCGCTGGGGCGATTCGGACTTCTTTTTTTCCTTACGGGGTGAAGCCATGGTCAATGACGATGATCAAGATGTTTGGGGGATGAACCTGATGGGAGAGATGTGGAAGTAGTGAATGTGTTGAGGTAAGTTTGATGGTTGCTCAACGACGTTCAAGACTTAATTTACTAATGTGTAAGAGGGGTGTGTAAAAGTAGGGCGGTGGGAGCAACACAGAACGAAATAAATAACACGGAATTATTTTTTTCGTGAGGGCTGGAATATATTCTGGCCCCTATGACTGTTCTCTGTTTGTCACTTCCCAATAGTTATTCGCAGTTGCCCTATGAATGATTCATCGTCTTCCAGGCTCCTGTTTGCCGACATTATATATCAATGTTGGATCTAAACACTGATACAGTGTCCATAGGAAATATCATAGGTGGCGTTGCCAATTATCAAGTTCATTTGGATCCCCTAGCAAATCGATACGGAGGAAATATAATCGGTACAGTACGAGATGGGATTATACCCAGATTTATCGTCTCCAAGGCCATTTTCTGGAGAACCCTCAGAGCTATTTTGCAAGTTCCTCTACGTCGAGGGATCACATATTCGTCCTCCCGCTCACCATACACTCAGATATAGGATCGACCCGAGCTTCAATTGCCATTACTTTGGTTTCCATCATTATGCCCTTGCTTCGATCGTTTCGATACTCGGATCCGGTGAGCACCCACGCCATGAAAAATTATGACTATCATTCTATTGCAATCGACAACTTTGATTCGACACGCTTACTACACGCACTTTTGGCATATAATTCGTTCTGCCCTTGACAAACCATTATTTTTCTACCATTCGAGGATACAATATAGAAAGGCCTTCCATGATAGGCTTACTAATATTCCTTACTAAGCAACCCCTGAACTCTTATTACTAACTAATTACTAATCGTCTCCCCTTGACGATAAGTAGGTTTCTTCGAATCTTGACTTCAGCATTATCTTCCATCCTTGAATACTAGTTTCGATTGAAATTTTCGTTTAACGTAAAATATGTTCAGAAGTCGATGGTATTTAGAAGAACCCGATTGGTCCTCGTACCTATAACGAATCTACAACCGATAATACAACGACCAATGCCGTTCAACTTAAGACAGCGACTATAGTTAAATCTCGTATTTCCCCAGGATCAAATTCACCTTACGTGGTATCGTGACTATACGACTTCTATTAGCCGAGTTTCTCAGCTACACCGTACCTCAGCCCCAAATACGAGTTTGGTCTGCCGTTTAAATCCCGTAGGATTATACTATACCCGCCTTTAGGTCTTATGTCGTGAACGCATCGTGATTCTCACCAATTATATGGCTTCTCTCCGTTGTTAGTAACCTAGCCATAAGCTTACCGCCACCAACACCGATCGAGAGTTTATACCTCATGAACGTGTACGGCCACGCGACTGCCACGCTCACCATCCCGACGTGCCGCCGTCGAATCCGAGAGTTCGTGATTGGGTCTTAGGAGGCGGTGAAAAGGCGCCGACGGACATCGGAGTAGATGATTAGGTTGGAATGGCTTTGGATCCAACACGATATGTTCATTAGTATAAATGAAGGGCCAAGAACATCTTGCTCTTCTGCTATTTGACCGTCATTGTGAATCATCCAGAAAAGGCTTACAGCATAAGCTATCAAATTACTCTAAACGCCGAAACCATCCTTCATTCATAATTGAACCATCTTCCATTTCACCATGAAGTTCTCCACTGTCATCAACTTCTTCGCGGCGACGGGCCTAGTGGCCGCTATGCCCTCATCTCACCAAGTATGACCTACTTTCCCACCTAAAAATATAAAGATACGCAGCTGGACTGACATAATGAGCCCAAGGTCCGATCCGTCAGCGACATCCTCCCAGGTCTCAAGCGTGCCGCCTCGGGCGGCTTCACGCACGTGGGGTCCGACAACGTAGTGCGGACATTCGACCGGGACCTAAACGTAATCGACTCCGCCTCCCTCTCCAGCCGCGCCACGCCCGAGTCTCGGAGCCCGAGCGCAGCCGTGCTAGAGGAGGTTCAGCAAGCACGCGCGCGCTCCTTAGCGCAAGTCTCAAAGCCGCGATCGCGGAGCGCGTTGGAGGGTAGGCAGACGCAGCCGAGCTGCGTGAGCGAGTTCTGCCCGGACGACGACTACTGCAAGGGTCTGTGGATCTACGGCTACAACTGCACGTCCTGCATGATCGTCTCGAACAACATCGGAAACTGCCAGCAGTTCTAACCTACCTATCGCAAAACGAGGTGGTGGGGGAGCTGTGCTTTGATCACATCCGTCATATAGCTTCGAGCATATTCTCCTGTTCTGCTCTTCTTTCTCTTCTTGACCCTAGCTTCTTACGGAAATAGACTACATATTAAAAGGGGACGGTCATCGACTTCGGCCCCGGCGTTATACCGGAGTCGAATTCAGCACAAATTTCAATGTATCAGTGAATGCGTCATCAGTCTTATAGTTTTACACCAAACATTTATATTGTAAACAAGAAAAAAATCAAATTCTATATTATACAAAAAACCATCGCTTATTCTGGAGCTTTTCTCTTACGGGACGTTGGTGAAGATTTCGATCCTGGTGCGTCAGGCGGGGGATTCGGTCTGATCCCCGTATAATGACCACTAAGAGTCTCACCATTTCGGTACCTTTCGCTCGCCGTATCGGCAGCAGCTCGGTCGAGCTGCATCCAAACCATTTGGGCCCCCGGTAGCACAAGGGTCATCTCGCCGGGAAAACCTCGATAACGGGCAGTTCGACTAGGCCTGTTATTTGCGTCCACATGGTCGAGGGAAACTACACCTAAACGTATGGGTACATTATTTCGGTTCGCCCATTCGTGTACGGTGCGATATATCATTTCCCACAGTTCTGGACCCGCGAGTGGGTTATCTCTTAGGAATCGCGCTTCCTCCAAATGTGCTATAGCCCAATCAAATGTGCCAGCAGCCCTCACTCTTAGCCATTCTTGATGTAGATCTGCGCCACTAGGCAATGTTACTCCAGGAGGTGGTGTTACCTGAGCCGCAATACTATCAGCAGCTGCTGTCAAGCCACAATGACCGTACGGCACATTATTAGGTATGGTAGAGAAGCCGTTGGGTAACGAGTTAATAACTACGAGACGAATCAGCAATTATCACCTTATAGCGAAGCTTGATAAAAAAACGGGTTGGGAAAACAAGCATGATGAGATATACTTAGGCAATGGAATGGAATGCTTACCGCTAGCATCACTGCCTCTAGGATAGGTAAATCTGCTAGACTGATTTTGTGTTCTAGTTGCTTGGGTGGTCGAAGATCCACGTCCTGGTTCACGTCCTGGTTCACGTCTTGATTCACGTCTTGGTGTATTATCGTTATTTCTTGACATCTGGATTCTGCGATCGTTTTGTCGAGATCCCCAAATTGAAGAGGCAGCCCTATTACCAGAACCAGACTGGTCGTTGCCGGTGGTATTCGACTGGTTGTTGCCGGTGGTATTCGACTGGTTGTTGCCGGCAGTATTCGACTGGTTGTTGCCGGGAGTATTAGACTGAGTTTCTTCGGGAGCACTAGGTGTAATCTTAGTGGGAGGAGTAGAGCCGGTTTCGTTCTCAGGACTGGCTGGATCCGTCCCAGGTGGCTGCGGTTGAGTGGCAGGGATTGTTCCCGGTGTTCCTGGACCAGTCCCAGTCGGTGTTGCCTGCGTTTCACTGGCAGGGGTGGCAGGGGCGTCTTGTCCTCGTACGTGTGGGTGTCTCATTCCTAACAACCGTAACCTAGAAGCTGCCGACGGTCTTTCTCTAAGTCTAGGTGGCACTACTCCAGTTAGAGACATGGTTCCTGATGGCCGCCACGTCCTATTGGGGTCCCACGGTGTTCCGGTGGGAACATTTGGGGGAATGGTAGGCAGTTGTCCCTTAGACCCAGGCTCCTCAGGGTCAGGGTCAGGCACGGTAGGCGGTTGATAAGGCGGAGGGTCAGGCTGTCGCGGAGTTTTTACCCCGGTGCCAGGCGGTGGTCTCCGGCCGGGTCTGGGTGCTGATCTATGTATATTAGATCCTCTCCGCAGTCCTGCGTTTCGAACTCTACTAGAAAAAGACCCTCTTCCTAGTAGTGGCGCAGGTGCAGCCGGAAGTGGAGGCGGAGGTGGAGGTGTAGGAGGTGGTGAAGGTGAAGGTGAAGGTGTAGGTGAAGGTGAAGAAGAAGAAGAAGACTGCTGCTGCTGTTGTGCACGCGTCGTTGCTCGCGTGGCTGGTCTCCTAGCTACCGGCCTCCCCCCTTTTTTGCCCCCTCTTTTGCCCCCTTTTCTACCAGACATTATCTCTGTCGAATATTTATCTTGAACAATAACTTGTAGTTGATAGATTGAGTGAAAGTTGTCTCTCGGGACAGGGAAATACTTGCTTGGTATCAATGGCGTCTTCTACACTTAGTAAAATCAAGGCTCTTTGATGAAGAAGGAAACCCATTTTGACGTTCCCGGATCCTTTATGCTTGACACGGTGGGATCTGTAGATGTCGGAACAAAGGGCAAAGGAAGTACAGAGGACATGTGTGGATAGACGGAGGAAGTAGGACCCAATTACTCAGTATCTCAGTATTTTCAATGAAGGATCCAGCTACATAGTACTATTCATAGATATGCCTATAGCTGCCGCAATCTTTGCAGAATACACCGATATCATAATACATGGTGCCGACGAGAACAGACAACACAACATGGCTGGTAAGTACATAGTACATAGGTAGGTGTGTATAGTAAGCATCAGTAATTGTAGACGTAGGTACTGGGTACTTAAAACAAGCAAACAAGCAAACAGTAGATATTCAAATATTGAACATGAAAGGTCAATCCTTTTGTGAACCTTTTTTTTTGTTTTGAGAATTTGAACTTGGAAGTCGACGCTTCCGGAATTGAATTCTTGGCAAGTATTGCTCCATATATGACTAAGCAAAAACATACAATATCCGACTTCCGACGCTTCCGACTACCGAATTCCGAGACTACCTAGGTAGGTACCTATAGGTATTATCCAATACCTTAACCTAGAGGCTGACCTAATAAGTAACAACGCAAACAACGCAAACAACGACAACAATACTCTCAATCCCTCAATCTCTCAATCAACCTCGTTCCTTGCTCAACGAGTCGCGTCTAATACTTCTATCTTTCGCAATCCTATATCCGTGCTGGCGGTCGGGCAAGTCGCGAGGAAGACGATGAACCTACCTATAACTACTAGGTACGTAGTAGCCATCGCGCGACAAGCGGACGTGGATAAGAGAGCGCGCTCGTTCTTATCATGGAGCTTAGTCATTTCTTACTCTGTTACCTAGCCTCGTGATGCAGTATGAAATGGTGGATGCCTGTCCTATGAATGGAATTAACTATGCTGTAGGTACGTACCTCATAAGCCAAAGGAAATAGTTACCCAGTACATTCTATACAAAGCATAGATATCTTAGCATGTAAATTCGAAGGTACCTTTCAAGTTCCAACGTGGATACTGAAACTAGAATCGAACAATAATCCCACTATCTTTTCTCATTGTCTAGAAGACTCAATATAACAAGAGGCGGCTTCAGTGAGAAAGGTCGATGATTCGTCAATCGGTGTTAGGATCCGCATCTCAAAACCCATGGATGCTAGACTGATAGAAAAGCTAGTTGGAATAAGCTTCAGGGGAATATCTAAGTTCGGGCGACGTAGAGGGTTATAACGAATGGAGTATTGTCAGCGGCAGGTCAAATTTTAGGTCAAGGAGTAAACAAACTCTGTATACAAATTCCCATCATGACTAACGTTATTATGACACTCCGTCCCTGTAGCTATATGATGCCTACAGCAGCTAATAAAACCCAAGCGCTTTCCCGGTGACGTTGGCGCAGTGTCGATTCCAGCGACGATTTGGACTCATGATAGACATAGCAAGATCCACAGAAGACCGCCGCCGCACTACACTGTGAGTGGGTAACCTAAGTGTCATTCCTCATCGACGCGTATATTGGCGTGTGTGTGACGAGGCTTGATTGTATTGTAGGTTTTTTCGAAGCGGTGTAGAGAAAGAGTTGCTAACCGTGTTGCAGCTATCACCATTCCCAACTTGCCACAGTAATCGGCAACGAAAGTTACCTAGTAGGTAACAAGGCCCCGTTATAAGAGAAGTTGAAACTTCTTGTTCAGCACAAGAGTATATGACATATAGCGGGAGCCGTTTTACTCGTTGGCGAGAATATGGGGTCAGCTACGGGCATCTCGTGTCGCAGAAGCACATGGATTGTCTGTAGTCATATTTCATCGTCAGCAAGCCAGATCAAATGGAGTCATTAATTAGATCTCAAGTACGATACGTATACTTCTCTCAAACATGTTTCGTACAAACAAATGGGGTTCTCTATCTGCCGCATTGGTTAGGCAATTTCGCTAACCATAATATGGTTGCCGATGACGAGACGGGCTGTCTTGGTGGTTCTAGCTGTTGAGGTGTGAGGCAATAGGCTTGGGAATGATGAAGGGCGTTAGATCGTATCCATCATGTTCGTCGGGATCATCCAAAAAAACAATTCTTCGCGTGATGGCGTTGGAGTTGTTAGACACGATTATTCCGGTACGTCGCTAGGTTTCTCCAGGTTGTCTATCGTCTGAGTTATTCTCCTGTGATGCCCATCTAACATTCAGTGAGTCGATTGGAGCCATTTCTTCTGCACAATGGGACTAGAAAGGTTATGCTAAGATTTTCGCTAAAATATCCAATCTTGCCCAGTTGGCAAAGTGTTCGATCGCTGGCAACCTGGTCTTGTCCAAATGCTGGACTTCCCGTAGCCCTAGATACGATTGCCCACTGGAAAATAGAGGGAGAAGGTAGCAGCGAGGCGGTAAGAGATGTGGAGGGGACATTCTTAGTCTATTGTGAGGTCAGCACAGTTGTTTAGTTCACGATAAATTCAAATTCAATCGCAATTGTTGTGTTGGTGACGACCTGACTATATAAACCGGTAACCCACGTACATATAATTATGGGGTGTTTCTAGACGATTGAAGATTCCAAGGTCTTTCAGCTATTACGGTGCAGATAGAGAGGTGCCATAAGTCTAGTTTTCCAAATCACACTTCAGATGGAAATTTATTTCATATTACCACTACCTATATTTTGGAAGATGGCAGTGCCAGCCAGGTATTTTAGGAGACCGAGGAGACATGGATAAGAGAGATCCGTACCTAGTACTGACGAGAGATAACTTGCATTTCAATCAGTAAAGGTACGTACCCGAAGACATATGGAGCAAGAATCGTACTGCAAAATACATTATACATGGTCGAATAAATACTTAAATATACAAATATACAAACACTAGTCTTCAATCTTGTAATTTGGCAGTTGCAATAGATCGAAAATCGGAAGGTACTAGGTACGTACCGTACTGATTAGCCAATGGAAAGTCAGGATCATTGTTTGAGGCTCAAAATTACTGGCAACTACCGTGGGGTCGCGCCTGCCTAAAGCGTAAAGTGAGTCACGTCGTTAAGGGTCGCGATGATTTTTGGTGTGATTCGACACTGTACGTACAACTTGTACGTATGAGACGTACCTTCACTTTTCGAATTTATTTATTTTTCAATATTCCAAATCTGTGGGCGTGGTTAGTGACGAGTTCTGCCAGTCTAATCAGCATCACCATCACCGCCCAGCGAAAAACTATATATATCCGTCCAGTTTTCCCAACTTTCAAACCTTTCCTCCTTCAACTTTCCAGTCAACATTCCATCCTCGACTTAGAATCCTACACAACACACCTATTGTAAGTTTCCTTTTTCCTTAGTCAATACCACCACGTACTCAACTCACTCTCTTCCTTCAACATAACACATCTCTACCTTTTCACCTTTCGTCACCTTCTTCCATCACCATTTCTACATCCCCCAACATTATCTTTTCCTTCTACATGATCTTCCCTATTCCATCTCTTCCATCATTCATCATTCGTCACCACCATCCATCCATCTTCTTCCTCTACATCGTCTCCCATTATCTATCATCATCTACTTCCATCACCATCACCATTACCATCACCTTTCATCTTCTTCATCAACCTCATCTACCTTTCCTTCTTCTGTCATTATATCCTTCCTTCATCACCTTACATCATCATCATTACTACACCCTAGGATCAATGTATTCCGTAATTGTCATCTTATTTCTTCACCTTTCTTCACCACTACCAACCTAACCGAACCCAGTCGCCATCGACAAAACAAGCTACACCATTCGCGGCAAAAATAACGGTAAGCCAATTTGACTATTTTTCTCATTGACATTTCTCGTCACCTACCCTCGTCACCCCTCCTCAACCCCACTATCTTTTTCATCCAGTCTTCCACCGCCCAACAAACATCTGGCAGAATAGAATGCCCTTACCTAACCGACTTTACATTCATTTCTTTTCTGCCTTCCATCCTTCCATCCTTCAACACAGTATTTCCATCTTCCATCTTCCATTCTTCAACACATTCCCGACAAAACATTCGCACCCAACTCAAATCATCTACCCTCCCTTCCACTACTTCCCTCATGTTTATCATACATATGATATATATTCCTACATCACATTCCATCAATCATTTTCTTTCACGCATCCCTCTAGCCAATCAACACTTCGCAACTATATGCCTGCCTATTATTCCAAGTAACTGTCCTTCCATTTTTCTCTACACTCAGTTATCAACTCATCCCTGACATTCACCCACTCAGCCTTAAACATCAACCTTCGACACTTGTCAATTGCCAACACATACGAGGACTCGACTACGACAACTTAACTACGACAGCTTTATTATAACGACTCGACTATGACAACTCGATTACGACGACTTGATTACTACGATTTAATTACGACGATTCGATTATGACGACTCAGCTACGACGACGATTTAACTACGATACCTCGATAACGACGATTCGATCGCGACGACTTGACTACGATGATTCTACTACGACGACTCGACGCCCTTACATACTCTTTTGGGGGAGTATGAGTAGCCACAAGTGTGGTGGGTTGGGTCACTCCTCAGCTGCGGTCCAACCCGAAGCTTCCTGGCCACGCCAGGAGCTTCCCCCCCAAGC